>JAWZYV010002110.1:0-526281 GCA_038373885.1 Cheiracanthium punctorium
TAGCGTAAAGCAGTGCTTTAGAATTTGGATAAAAAGAAACTGATCAGACTTACCAATTCCACAAGAAAAAACTGATGTAATAGGACTTATTTATATAACAGCAAAACAAAGGCAAACATTCTGTTTTCATTTTCTTCTCTTACAAAAATCTATAAAAATTTGCATTTTAAGAAAACGGAATATGAAATTAGAAAGTGTATTACAGGTTCCAAGCTCCATGAAATGTTTTTATATGTTTGAATCCATTTGGAATTTATACCTGAAATAAGCATTTAAATATATTTGAACAGACATCAATGAGCAGACATAAGTTCAAATTACACATGTTAACATGGAAAAAAAAAACTTTTTAAATATACTATTTGTGAAAATTGGTTAGTTATATTCTTTAAAGGTTCACAGCTCTGAATATATAGACGCACCATTTTCACATTCTTTATTTTCCGAAAATTTACAGAGTATTTTTGATGCATTAAAATACGCAACCAATGCAAACATATCGCATTAAAAATATCAGCTTTATTTATTTTTGAAAAGCTAAATGTGCAATTTTCTAAACCAATGGAACCGTTATCTTTATCAGTGTAGCTTCAATTGCATGACTACACGTAAAATTCAAAAGTAATAAAAATAAATATGTAACATAACCATATAATACTTACTGCTTATTTTAGGTATTCAAGGTCCATTTCCCTGACCTTCCGAAATTACATTTCAGTAATTTATTTTGAGGTACGAAATTTGGACCTCTCACTCCGCTCGTAATGTTTTCCACATTTCTACAGAAAATATTTTTTCCAAAGTGCCATAAAGCTGACCTAAAGTATATAAAATAAAATGAATAATTTGAGAATTGATTTGAAGGCGTGGATGATGAGAAAAATTAACACTGGCTTTCACTCACATTTGGTGTAGAATAAAAGATACATACACCGGATTCTCTTTTTACATGGTAGATATGCTCCGCGCAGTACCGTGTAAGAGAAAACCCTGTAAAAAACGTATGCTCAAAAAGAGAATAATGATGGGTAGATTTTGTAGTGTAAACCCTCTCATATCCCACTCTGTGAATGCTGAGTTACATATAACAAGAGTAAAAATTCTCAAAAATGTTTTATTGTTACTCCTAGGTAAAATAAAGATAGAAAAAAAAACTGTTTTTCGGCATTGTTTTTACAGCGTGTTATTTTGAAACCGTGTAAAAATGGAATCTGTGTACATTTAAATAATGAAGATGCTAAAGAATTCACAATATTTGCAATGAATTTTTTTCAAACGGCGAGAAACTGACAGGTTGTATATATTTTTTTATTTTTGCAATACTTACATAATTTTTATTAATGGTTCCATGAATAAAGTTGAATAAATTTTTGATATTTATTAAATCAATATATAAAATGAATACGGTAACTAATGAACAATTATTTTATTTAACATTTATGTCATAGCCAGTTCAAATTGCTTCAATCATCAATAATAATGAGTATTTATTCTGTTGAATTACAATTCTATACGAATAACAAAGAAAGAACCAGAAGTAGATTTTGAATTTTAGTTGTTGTCTTCTACTTTCCTCAAGCATGCCGGGACAAATGCCGAACGTAAGCTGGACCGCTGGGATCGAAGTTATTGGTCTTGCACCCTTTGGTAGCGTGTTGACAAGCGAACTGTGACCCGCTATAAGTTGTTTCCTAATTTTGAACCAATTTTCAGAGCCAACCTAGCCCCTGGATTGTTTTCTTCCTCCCCCCCCCCACAGAGTTATCCTTTGATCTAGAAGGGCACTGGAGTAATGATTACAGATTTTATGTGCATCAGCTCCCTTTAGTACACACAGTAAATTTAAGTTGTACTGATAAAAGAATAGTACCATATTACTTCGGTATATAATCCTTATTTAACTAGACAGTAATTTCCCAACTATATTTTAATAAAATATGCAAGTTCAGTGACGATTCCCCCTTTTCACGACGTTTTCAATTTAGTAAATTTATAAAACTCAAATTACAAATTTTCATTAATTTTCAACGTATAACGAATGACTTACAAAACAATGATGATCATCTCCCATCAACTGCATTTGAATGATTCTTTTTTTCAATTATACATCTAATTATGCATAAGATTATGAGTAAAGCTCGGATTTTGATGACCCGAAAAATCCCCAAAAATGTCCCTAAAAAATGAAAAAAAGTCCCTAAAAACACCCTTAAATTGAAAAAAAAAGCGCTAATATTTAAACAAAAATTTCAATCTAAAAAAAATAATTTATTAATAAAAATACGTTTTGTTACATTAAAACATATTTATTTAAAGAAACTCATATATAACATATTAATGTTTAAAACAAATATGAAATAATAAAAAAATTAAAGAAAGAAAAAATATACACCTGACTATACATTGGCATCTAACTAAAATATATTTGAAGAAACTGTGATAAATATTTACTAAAATTTGAAAATGTAAAATCATAAAATACTAAAAAAGAAAGGTAAAATTTAATGATGTCTAGATTTTTCTCGGTGTATAGACATAAATTTCAATGCAATTCAAATTTTAAATTTTACGAAGTTACAAGAGATCAGAATTACATTGCATTATTAAATGTTTTTTAATATTATCGAATGTGAAAGAATGTCTCTTGTCTGAAAGCAAATTTTTGTATCTAGAGAAGCTTCTTTCAACGTCTACTGATGTGATCGGTGCATATTTGAAGAAAACTGAATCACTTATTGACAACACTTCTTCGATTTCAAAAATCGCCATTTCACCTGTTAGGGTAAGAGAGATTTTTCTTATTGTTTGGAAGATATAGTTTCTCTCTAATACCTTCTTAACTTTTCAATTATTCTCTGTCCTTGAATTTTTCAAAACTACATTCACTTTATCAATATAATTTATCGCATCGCCAAGTTCCAAATCTTGATTTTCTAAGCTTGTGATTGTTGAGCATAAGATACTAAAGTTAGATTTAATAAAAATGCCAAGTTTCCTTTCATTTTATCAGGAAATAAAGTATTTTGTGCGATTTTAATTGAAGCAGCATCTTCAACATCGAACTATTTACAAGAGACTTCACAGTCTGAAAATTTTCGCTACTAGTAGGTACACGCATTTAGCCATGTACCCCAGCGCGTAATCACTGGCTTTGCGAGCAAAGCAAGACTAGGAGCTGTAGACTTAAAACATTCTCGGCGGGATGGAGCTTTCAGAAATGCTTTTTTAACATTATACCCTAGATTGTCGACATCAGGATAATTCGCACATATCTCTTCCACGATGCAATGCATGCTTAAGACAGCTTACATGAATCAACTAAGGATAAAATTCTTTAATTGACTTTACAGAGTTGACCATATATGGCGCAGCATCAAAAAGAAATAGAAGAGCATCATTGTGCTGTACACCATTCGGCCATAAAATACGTAGCGATTTGTCAAATAACTGGCAAATTGCAGAGTTATTTACTTTATCCAGTTCATCAACATTTAACAAAATATTTTAGAAGGATTATCTGGCTCCAGTGTCCCGATTACAACATTTGCTACGAAATGACCCTGAGCATCATTCCTTTCGTCAATCGACACAGATATTCTTTTATCCTTCACACAGTCTTCGAAGTTTCAACATAACAGTCGTCAATGTAGTTTTTGCATAGGGTACATTCATTCGGCATCACATGACCAGTATGTTTATCTAAAAAGTGGCGAAATCTGGAATTGTTCAGTTTGTCTAGAGCAGGGGTGGCGTTTTCTTCATCAGATGAATCAGTGTAATTTTCACGAGGAAATATAAACAAAGAATACAATCTTGAGCTAGTTTTTAAATTATATTCGAAAATTTTTTTATTTCAACATATTCAATAGTAGTCTAACAGAAAAAGATAACAAAGGGCCCATTAATGTTTAAAAATAAGTCTCCATTATTCTATTCTCCATTATAGAACATAAATATTTTATTATTATGATATATTATGAAACAAGTGAAACCGTGAGAATAAATAATTTTTAAAAAAATTACGAAGTAACTTGATGTTTAAGCTCAAAACTTTACTTGCATTGTGAATTAGCATTTTTTACACAACAAATGCTTGTATACGCTGTCATATCCCATTTTAAATATAGTTACAAATAAAAAATTTCCTTAAAATTTAAATTTATTCATGGAAAATACCACCACTATATTAGTTTTGTAACTTCAGATAGACTTATATCCTTGCTGTGATCAGAATTAGTAGTCGGCTATTCGGTTCAAGATGTCATGACGGGCAGCGAAAGCGGCTACTGACTACGAACTAATCAAGAAATCATTGATGAACTAATACGTATACCTAGCGCTTTTAAAACCTGAATTATAACGACAATGCTATTCTGTTATCGTGTTTTCAGGGTAATTATTTATTAAAATGTAGAGTATGCATAAATATTGTTTTCATTAGAATCTGAATACTACAATTCTCGAAGGTAAATTGTTGTTCCACTGGCACTAACAGCACTAAATTTTTCGCCTTCCCCCACTCTTTAAAGAAAAGGCAAGGCAAGTTCAATTAGAAAACATGCGTTTTATTAAACACAACAAAAACTTAAAACACTTCACTTTGAAGCAAATATTCTTAGAATGGACACTCTATCGCGCACGCGCAGACCCAATCCGTATATGATAAAGTTCCTTCTGACTCAGAATCTTGCAGCAATTGGCGTTTCTGGTAAAACGATTTGGTAAAGTATATTTTGGGATGTTTCGATATGAACGACACCATAGAATATCAAACAATGCATACTATTTCTGAGAAATATATAACGCTATAATATATTGTTTATTTTTCATCAGATGAATCAGTGTGATTTCGTTTGTTTGTGCGATTATTGCAATGCTACGCTAGGGCAATCTTCCAAGGATGGGGGAACTTTGGTGAGGAAATTGTAAGGTGTTCTAACGTGTATTCACCTAACATCTGGAGAAAACTTACCAAACTCCGGACCGTTAGATAGAACCTCGCGATTTGACCCGAACCCGGAGCCATCACACTTCGGCATTCTCCCTTTTTCAGTGACAAAACCACTATGCCATGGTGAGGCCAGTGTGATTTTGACGATGAAATAAATAAAAAAGAATGCAATCTTGAGCTATATTTTAAAATATATTCTAAAAAAAAAATCAACACAATTAATAGTAGTCTAACAGAAGATGAGCCATTAATGTTTGAAAATTAACCTCAATTGCAGCATAATATAAATATTTTGCATGAGGACACAATTAAAACCTAGAAAATGAGTTACTTTAAAAAAAAACACTCACGAAGTAACTTGATGCTTTAGCTAAAAACTTCACTTACATTATGTACTTATCGATTTATGTTATAACATTATTAGAAAATGCATATAAACTTTGCCATTTTATATTTTAAATAACTTCACAAGTAAAATATTTTCTTAAAATTTATTTTCATTCATGAAAAATACCACCAGGATATTAGTTTTGCAATTTTAGATGAAAAATATATCCTTTCTGTGCTGCGTAAATTGTATAATTACCAGTTACGAAGCTATCATGACGGGCCGTGAAAGCCGGTACACAGTAAAATAATGCAGAAACGTTACATATTTATAGCGGAAAGGTTTCCGAAAGTATAGCGTAACCTACCGATGCTCTACTAGAACTTACGATTTCGGAAACATAACCGATATTTCTGGGTAAAGTATTTACGTTTCTAAATAGTTTACCCGCATGGTTCGGAAACGTTTCCGCAATTTTAAACTACAAAAGCTGCCCCATTTTTGGGGGTAACGTTTCCGAATTTTTTTTTACCGTGTAGTGACAATGAATTAATCAGGAAATCGTTGTTGAGCGGATCTGTGTGCTTTGCATCTTATGAAGCTGAATTATAACGGCAATGTGTTCTATTATCCGAATTTTCTGGCTAATTACAATTTATTAAAATGCTTTTCAAAAAGTTATAAATAGGAGTACGCATGAATATTTTTCTCATTAGAATCTGAATACTACAATGTCTTTCTATTTCTGAGAAGTATAACACTGTAATACATCGTTTATTTTTCATAAATTGAATCAGTGAGATTTTGTTTGTTTGTATGATTATTGCAACGCTACGTTAGGGCTATCTGCCAAGGATGGGAGGGTGACTTGGTAGGAGGGCTTTCTAAGGGGTTATAACGCATATTCACGTAACATCTGGAGAAAAATACCCAAACTCCAGACCGTTAGATTGAACCGCGTAATGGGACCGAACCCGGGACCTTCACACTTCGGCCGTCTACCATTTTCAGTGGCATAACCACTGTGCCATGTTGATGCCAGTGCAAGAATAAATACAATCCAAAGAATGCAATCTTGAGCTATATTTTAAATTATATTCTAAAAAAAATTAACACATTCAATAGTAGTCTAACAGAAGATGACCCATTAATGTTTGAAAATGAGCCTCGATAATATTATAACATAAATATTTTGCATGACGAAACAAAAAATACTTTACCAAATTGTTTTACCAGAAACTGCAATTGCTTCAAGATTCTGAGTCAGAAGTGACATTCTTGTATACGTGTTGAATCTGCGCGTGCGCGACGTATTATACAATCTAAGAGTAATCATTGCGAAGTGGGGTGTTTTAGGTTTTTGTTTTGTGTTGTGTGTAATAAAATGCACGTTTTCCAAATGAAGGTGCCTTGTCATAGCTTGAAATAATAGAGCAAGAAATAAAAATTTTCAGTGCTGCTAACGCAAGTGGAACAGCAATTTACCCTCGAGAATTGTACTATTCTCATTTTAATGAGAAAAATATTTATGCATACTCCTTTTTATAATTTTTGAAAAACATTTTAAGAAATTATAATTACCTAGAAAAACTTGAAAATAGAAAAGCATCATCGTTATAATTCAGCTTTTATGAAATGCATCTTAAAAAATTATAAAATGCATTAAATAGTTTATAAAACATATCTTAAAAGCTACCTAAAATTTTGTCTTTAGTGAGATAATCTTTTTTTAGTGCTTTGTAACTCATATACTGTAATTCAAAAATGAATGAAAATTTGTAATTTGCGTTTCGTGAACTTGATCGTTTCAAATATCATCTGAAACAGTGGAGTCACATGCGAACTTTCAGAATTTTTGTTTCTCTTAAAAATGTAATTAGCTACGCATGCAATTACTATTTCGAATATTAAAAAGGATAGTCCAAACTAATATTATACATTTCTTTTATTATCTTGCTCTTAATTTTTAATCGTTTGGATAGTTCCGAAACAAACAAAATAATAATAATAATTCTACTAATTTAAGCTAGCCGTGATATTAAAAAATAAAGGCTTCCAAAATGGCTAAGAAATAATGTTCCGTTAATTATGCTATTCTATTGATATTTTGATATAACACTTATAGAAGGTTCATTCATTTATTGCATGGTCCACTTAAAATGACTATTATCGATCGTCATTGGTTCTTCACGCCATACACTATAATGACGAGTGTGTTCGTCATGTAAAGTATCCAAATTTTACGGAACATAGTTGGCCACTTCGTGTAAAGTGTAGTTTTCGTCTCAGAATTCAGCAAAATGCGATCCAGCTGTGCACGTTCGTCACCCGTCCGAGCAATTAATGAAAAATATACTGCTTACGTACAAATAGTGAGTAATTGTATTTCATGTAGTCTGGAGAATATGATTATGCAGCTAAAGTTACTGTTGAATATGAGAAGAAATCTGTTTTAGAAATCCTAGTCTACTGATACCGGCGGCATTTTTTTCGTCTTTTATAATTCTTACATCTTAGATTACCATCACATATTGCTTACCGTTAGAATTTCTTGGTACAAGTCATGGGCAAACTGATGTTAGTGGAATTTCATTACATTTGCATCCATATCAATAGTGTAAGTTTAGTTAACATCGCAAAAGAATTACCAAGTGAAACAAGTTTTTTAAATAAAATTAAATGGTTATCTAATGTACATTTTTAAATTATTGAATATTAAATAGTTAATAGCTAAAAAAATTGATATTCAAACAGATTTTATTGTTTCGGATTTCCTATCAATTTTAATTGTAAAACTACACTATATAAATATTGAAAATTCTTCAACATTTAATTTTATGATGTTTTGAAATTATCTTGTTCAAAGCTAGAATTTCTGTCAGAGTTAATTCCACATTTTCTCGTTATCCACTCTTTCAAATCTACTCCCAATTTATTTATTCCCTTTGATGTATTTATATGAGCTTTATGGTACTTTGAAAATAGTTCTTTATTTCCAAATGTGGAAAACATTACAAGCAATGCGGAGGTCCAACTTTTTAATACTGGAAACAAATTTCTTTTACGACATTGAGAAGGCTTTTACTTCTGTAAACTGGGGGTAATGAACCTTGAATACGTGAAATATTCAGTGAATAGTATATGGTTATGTTGTTATATATTTATTTGTATCATATTTTACATTTTACACAGCGCATATAACTGAAACTTTGCTGCCACAACTGTCCCATTGGTTCAGAAAATCGCACATGTTGTTTTTCAAAAGGAAATCACTTGATATTTTTGGACAAGATAGCTTAAATTTGTTTCACCTTTTATTGCATCAGAAATGTGCTATAAAGTCTTTGAAAAAAAATCTGAAACTGATATGTGTTTACTATTATTAAGTTTGAAAAGAAAATTGAAGATTTAGTGTTATTAGTGTAATATATATACAGGTTGGTTGTAGTTAGATTTCCCCTATACACAACACTCTACATCTGAAACGGGTGAACCGATTATCGCAAAATTTGGCCCATGGACTTCACACGAGATTCGCTCAAATAAGTTATTTGAAATACTTAGTTCAAAAAATGTCCACCAGGTGGCACTTTTACAATAGCAACTAAAATACCCAAATGAGTTAAATACTCAAAAACTTTAATTAAATGTTGAAATTGTTTCTACATTTTGAATTACAACTTTCCATAGTCAAATTTGCTTTTTTTATTTCAAAGTGCCACCTAGTGGATATTTTTAAAACCAAATTTGGTTTTCGAAATTCCTTCAGCGCATCTTATTCATAAATCTGTATACCAAATTTGGTTAGAATTGGTAGGTTTTAACACGGTTTAATTCTTTATCTACTAGAGATAAGTGAGAAATGCAAATTGACAAAATGTTCAAAATAAACTGGGAAAAATGATTACGTTAAGAAAAATTTGTTTCTTTAATTTTCAAAAAGTTACACTTTTTAAATTTGTATCCGACCCCGGATAGAAAAATTCCCAATTATTAAAATGTGCCCCATGCTCTAATTAGGTGATATACAAAATTTAAAAACTATCGCCTAAAATTGTAAGAGATACGAATATAAATATATGCTGACTTAAACCACTTTTCAGAGGCTATCGAAAGGGAAAAAAGCCACATGGGATTATGGCGCTCCAGCGGTGGTACAGAAATTGCGTAAGTTTGTTTTTATGATTATGGCAACTCTACACTAGGGCGATCTGCCGAAAATGGGGGTGCCTTGGTACGAGGACTTTCTATGGGTTCTAATGTGTATTCGTGTTACATCTGGAGAAAACCTACCAGAACTCGTTAGATCGACAGCTGCGCGATGGGACCCAAACCCGGGACCGCCACACTTCGGCCGTCTACCTAAATAAATCACGTAAGAAAATACTTTTTTGATCTTTATGAATAAAATTTTGCATTCAAATTCCCATAAAAGCCCTGAAAATATTTGTTATAAGAAATGTCTGAGACGTTTTATGATGACTGGCTGAAAATCTGTACATCATTTAAGCAGTGCATGGCGTACATTTTATTAATTAAAATTTTTTTTGTACGGGGGTTGTATAAAAATTTAAAAAGTGAAACTTTTTGAAAATAAACGGAAAGAATTTTTTCTTAGCGTAGTCTTCTTTCCTACCTTATTTTGAACATATTTTCAATTTTCATGGCCCACTCATCTCAAATAAATAAAGAATTAAAGTGATCCTGTATATATATTAAGATAAGGGACTTATTAATAAATAATATAATTCAAATGGAACAGCGTGGCTTCCAAATCATAGAGAGAAGTTTTCTTTTTTCTTTCTTTCTTTTTTGTTCTTTTTTTTGTGATGTGAAGTGAAGGAACAATCCACGGTAATGTATTAAATTATACGGAATTATTAGGGAAAAAACATGAAATCTCACATCAACAAGTAAGAATATATGCATTCTCAACAGAGAAAATTCCAAAAAGTTTCAGAATTTAAAAATAGATAATTAAATACTAAATTTACTTGCAAAACTTCAATTATTCCACGACAAATTTCATGCACAGATTCTTAATAGTTTCTAAAGTGCACATAACAACACATTTCATGGAGTTTTGAACTTCTTAAACACCTTTAAATTTTATTCTGCGATTTCTGCCAAAAAATTTTAGTTGTTTAGTAAGTAGTTATGGGACTGTTACTGATTTAAGAAAACAAGCTCACTTTGTTAGTATATATTTTTCGGAATCTCTTCATACCGTTGTTGATGGAAGAAACTTTTTAAAGTATTCCATACTGCATTTCCATGTTGCAATCTCTGTTGCCATTTTGCTGACTTTTTTTATAATTTTCAATTTTTAGTTAGAACTTAACAAATCAAGTTCCAAATCTAATTATGAAATTTGCATGCTGTTAACTTATATTTCTTCAATTCATGCGAAACCAAAAGTATTATTATTATTAATACTTATCACCTTTATCATTACACCTTATAGTATTGTCATTGTATATTTTATGGAGTAAAAACTGAATATTTGTTTATTTGCTTGTGAACATGTATTTCGAATTTGTGTGCTTGGCCCGTCCCGCTTTTAAATCCACGTCAGAAGGACAACACAAGAGAGGGGGGCTGCCCTCCATGGGGGGGGGGTCTTTCTTAGGGGTCCAAACCCGTATTTACACTAGTTTCGGAGAAAACCACGGAAAACACCGAACGGTTTGGTCGACAGCCGTGCAATGGGACCCGAACCCGGGACCTTCACACTTCGGCCGTCTACCAATTTCAGTAACATGACCGCTGTGTCATGGTGAGGCCAACTGAATATTTGTTCTTTATTTTTGAGGTTATTGCTGTCATTTCGTCAGCTTATTTAATTAGGGAATTGAATGAAGTTTCCCACGCGAATTTGAGAGCTTTAGTGTGTGCTATGAACTCAAAAGTAAAGTAACTTTACATCAGCATACCTCTGGCTTAGGTTTTCTGATTCTTGTCTAAACCGACAACCCCAGTCGCGCCTGTCGACCTAGCCGTTCGGAGTTTTCCGTCGTTTTCTCCGAAACCTCGCGTGAATACGGGCTAGGATCCCTTAGCAAGTCCCCCACGGAGGGCATGCACCCTATATTCCTAGGACCCTAGTGTAGTCAATCCGTCTTAATCAACACCTCCTACATATAGTAAGACTAACAACTGAAGTTTTGATGTCGCCACTAGGTCTTCAAGTGATGACGTCATCACATTTTTTATTTTCATAAAGTAAAACTATCTAAATTTTCTGGTGAATGCTACAAATATTAGCAAATATCTTAATTTAAAGATAAAAATTAAAATATATTTGTTATACAAAACAGTTCATTATGATCTATTTCTTTACATTACATAATTAGTCATAGTTAAAAATTTGCCCTCTATCGTAAAATTAAATTTTCTGTCTCATATCATTAAAATACTGTTGTGAGTGAGTAAATTTACTAGAAATTATAAATAGTTTTACTTTATGAAAGTTAAAGTGTGATCGCGGCATTTTTGAAGGCCTACTGATGACGTGAAAGCTTGGTGACGTAGCAGTTGTTAGGCTTTCTATATCTAGGAGGTGTTGTCTTAATCCACAAACAAACAACATTAAACCGCTACTAAATTTTTTCGGCGAAACGTATCGTTGAATCACACCGATTATATGATATTGAATTGAACTCCATAAAGTGAGGAAAATTCTCTCGATACTCATAGCCATGGAGATGGGGGGGGGCGCGGAGGAGGAACTAATAGTGAAATAAGTGACCAACTTTTTCACCTCTGTTCCTGCTTCGATACCTCAGAGTCTACATCCTGCCGAGAGCGCCATCTAGCCGCCATTGAAAAATTCCTGCTTAAAAATAGTGGTTAATTATATTCCGGAATAGTTTGCAGCTATTAATAAACATAAACAAATTTAACAATCAGAAATCACATAAAATCGAAAACAATGGCATATGCTCAGAAGTTCAAGTCTACCTTACAGCAACACCTCCTAAATATAGAAAGCCAAACAACTGCTACGTCACCAAGCTTTCACGTAATCAGTAGGCCTTCAAGTACGGCGTCATCACACTTTTAACTTTCATAAAGTAAAACTATTTATCATTTCTGGTAAATTTACTCACGCACAACAGCATTTTGAAGATATGAGACAGAAAATTTAATTTTACGACAAAGGGCAAATTTTTAACTGTGACTAATTATGTAATGTAATACAGAAATATATCATAATGAACTGTTTTGTATCACAAAGGTATTTTAATTTTTATCTTTAACTTAAGATATTTTCTAATATTTGTAGCATTCACCAGAAAATTTAAATAGTTTTACTTTATGAAAACAAAAAATGTGATGACCTCACTACTTGAAGGCCTAGTGATGATGTCTAAACTTCAGTTGTTAGGCTTTCTGTATGTAGGAGGCGTTGCTTACAGGCTACCTTAAGGCAGTGCCATGTACAATCAACAACCTCCTATATGTAGAAGGCCTAAGAACTGAAGCTTTCACGTCATTACTAGATCTTCTTGAACGACGTCATCACAGGTCTATCTTCAAACAGTAAAACTTTTTAAGATTTCTGATGGATGCTACAAATATTAGAAAATATCTTAAGATAAAAATTAATATACCTTTCTGATACAAAATAATTCCTTGCGATCTACTTCTGTATCATTATACAATTAGTGATGTTCAAAAACTGTCATTAGGTCGTAAAATAATTTTTTTTTATGTTAAATCATTAAAAAGTTTTATGTCTGAGAAAGCTCACCACAAATTTAAAATAGATATACTTTGGGAAAGTAAAACTGTGATGACGTCATGTAAGACGATGTAGTGATTACGTCAAATTTTCAGATCTAAGGCTTTCTATCTAGAGGGTGTTGTAGAAAGCCTTACAGCTGAAGTTTCGACGTCATAACAGTTTTATCTTCAAAATGTAAAATTATTTAAAATTTCTGACGAATTTCCTCTTTTATAAAACTTTTTGATGATTTAAAATGGAAGGGTTAATTTTACGACAAATGACAATTTTTGACTATCACTAATTGCATAATATTGTTGCGAATTTCCGGGGAAGCTTGTTGTTCTGTAGTTCAAAATTTGTATTGTACGCCCCAAATAGTTAAATTTTGCTTTTTATTGCATCAATATCGATTAACTAGACCGAGAGATATGGAGTTTTATGTTTCTCCATTATTTTCTATAGAATTTTCTACAAGTCTCGAGAAGTATTGGTACTAGGCCTTCGGTAACCTCACTTTTGGGGAATTATTTGCGATATTTCGCCAAAACGTCACCAAGCTTGGCGGCATTTCGGTCATTCGGCGCGATTTTCCCAATAGGACCTGTAAAGTTGGTTTTTCTGCATTATAATCGCAAGTAGCCTAATATTACTCTATTTCTCTTCTATGACGTAATCAAAAGTCCCGATTTATCTGAAATCTTCAGGAAACTGATTCTTCTGGAATGGTCTAGTAGCTTCTGCGTCACCTATAAATACAGGCATTACAGACCCCCCCTTCAGTGTGTTATCGAGCTTCCAATGAGTAGGCTGCTTTGCTCTGTGAATGGTGCTATAGTTTGCTTGCTTTTGGAAGCTTTGTTTTTAAGTGCTGTGTGCAAATTCTTTATTGCTGTGTCTTGAGGGAATGTATACGAAATCCCTCGTATATTTCCACTGAATTTTTGCCTGTGGAAGTATTTGTTTTGTGTAAGAAATGCAGCATCTGCGAAAGCTTCTGTACTAAGCAGATTGTTAAAAGCACATTACTGTCGGATTGTGCTTGTGAATTTTGTGCAGCTGATTGTTTGAAGAAGTTCTAGAAGCAATGAAGTCCTTGTTCCATCCTGACAAGTGGACTCTTTTACTAGAACTTTCTTCACCTACTGGACTTTAGCACCTGGAACCAAACAGAGTTTTCTGCAACAGTATGACACAAAAGTAGATCAACATTAATTAATTTGTATCAGAAAGTTATTTTAAGATATATCTTATTATCTGTTGCATTAACCAGAAATTTTAAATAGTTTTACTTTTTGAAAGTAAAACTATGATGCCATCCGTTACGAAGGATCTAGTGACGATGTCAACGCCACAGTCGTGGCTGAGGAGAAAGACAGGCTAGGGTGCTGACATCTGGTCTCACCGCTTTTGCCCTCGCGGAGTCATGCGACTTCGGAGACGTGGCCGTTTTGGTCCGAGATAGCCACAGTAAGATGACCACACCCACTAAGTCGCGTGACTTTTCGAGGGCAAAAGGGATGTGACCAAATGTCACCACCCAACACCTTCTACATAGAGAAAGCCTAACAACTGAAACTTTAACGTCATCATTAGGCCTTCAAGTGAGGACGTCCTCACAGTTTCACTTTCACAAAGTAAAACTATTTAAAATTTCTGGTGGATGCTACAAATATTAGAAAATATCTTAAATAAAGTATTAAAATTAAAATATCTGTCTCATACAAAATTATTCATTTCGATCTATTTCCTTATCATATTACCTAATTCGTCACGGTTAATAACTGCCTTTTTTCATAAAATTATATTTTTTATCTCAAATTATTAAAATATTGTTATTCATGAGTAAATTCACCAGAAACTTTGTATATTTTTATTTTATGAAAATAAAACTTTTAAGAGTAGGCCAAACGATGACGTCAAAGCGTGGTGACGTAGGAGTTGTTAGGCTTTCTTTATCTAGGAGGTGTTGCACCACCGCAGCCTGTCGATCTTTCCTGACAGCCACGAGCCTCAGTTGTATGGCCTTCTATATCTGGAATGTTTTGGTACATTCCGTTCGAGAAATTTTTGTCCGCTTTTGGCTAAATATTGGCCATTTAGCTGTTACTCCTTCACTACCTATCTCCATGCTCATAACCTTCAAATTAGTTCGTCAAAATACTTCCTGTTTCGTCCTTTCTACACGCCGTGTCAAACGGCATGTCATGATATCTCCCACTACTGAAATTATAGTAAACAAAAGTAACGCAGGAGTATATTTTGCATCTAAAATTACAAAACTAATATCGTGGTGGTATTAGCCCCGAATAAAAATTAATTTTAAGTAAATATTTTATTTGTGAAGTTATTTAAAATACTTATGAAACTACAATGCATATAAAGGGTGATTCTAAATAGCTTTTACAAAACTTTTGGGGGAAATAGAGCACATAATAAGGAATCAGAATCACATAGCAATGCGGGGTCAAAAACGCCGTTTTCACTTACCTGGTAGTAATGAATTTATGTAAAGTGCTGAAGTGTTTATCTAATTTCTTCAGAAAGTTTTATATACAATGGAATTGTCTCCAAAAATCTCATCCATGAAATGAAATTGGATTTTTAAACTATGAAATTTAGTCTCGTGTTTTTTGATAAAAATACGTTAGTTTTTCACATCATTTGATTGGAATGTTCACTGTTTTAAGCACCCTTCCAAAGTGATTATTGACAGTTACATGAAGACGACGTTTCCGACGGCACATCGCGATATGATTTTAATTCCTCATCATGTGCCCCATCTCTAATTAAATGTTGTAAAAACAATTTAGAATCACCCTGTATGCATTTGTTGCGTAGAAAAAGTTAATTCAGAAGGGGGTAAGTATTAAATGGAAGCGAAGTTTTGAGCTTAAATAGCATTTTACTTCGTGACCTTTTGTTTAAAATAATCCATCCCCAAAGTTTATTCCCAAAAAATACTTTTTTCGAATCAGTACCACGTCATATTCACGTCTCAGACTTAAGATATTTTGTGTATTCTAACACAGCTCGTATTGTGCTGTATAGCTCGATTCCTCATTTTACCTGATGAAAGATGTGTTCTATAAGTAGTTTTTTTGTTTTTTAACGGACGGGCACTTGCCGATTAGGCATTCCCCCACTACAACTGCCCGAAAGTATGGCGGCCATTTTATTATGGGAGCACCCACTGGGCGGCCAGCGTTACCCCCCATGAAGAGACAAAAAAGTTAACATCCATGCACATTCTGATCCGGACCCAAAGCGTGATAGAATGGCTCTTAAGCCACTTCCCATCTGGGCGGCTTGTTTTATAAGTACGGGTGTCTTGTCTTTCAGTGAAAGGCTAAAGCTAGAAGTTAATTCCGCTACATCCGGGATAAATCGTCCAAAAGGCCTGATTGTTAGTCTATAGCCGTCTGGAGCCAAAACTATAAGGACTTGAAAAAAATTATTTTGTTTATATTCGAACATAAGTTTTGCGATATTCGAACATGGCCGCTGTATAGTTTATTTTTACCTTTTACCAGAAGTGCGTAGTAAAAGATTTGTTTCATAAGTAAGATTGTCTTGTTTTTAAGTGTGAAGGCTAAAGTTACAAGTTAACCCCACTACATCCGGAGTAAATAGTCCAAAATTCCAGACCATTAGACGATAGTCGTCTGCAGCCAAAACTATAAACACATGAAATTATTATTATTTTTTTTTATATATTCGAATATAAGTTCTGCTATATTCGAGCATAAGTTTTTCTATATTCGAACATGGCAGCTTGCATTGTGCTGTATAGTTCGTTTTTACATTTTACCAGAAGTACGTAATAAAAGTTTTGTTTCGTAAGTAAGATTTCCTTGTTTTTAAGTGTGAAGGGTAAAGTTACAAGTTAACCCCACTATGCATCTCGAGTAAATACTCCAAAACTCCCGACCGTTAGACGATAGCCGTCTGGAGGCAAAACTAAAACTTGGAAGATGCACGTTTTATTTTCTTCATATACCTCGTAAGACCCTATAATAAACTGCGTTAAAAATGTATATGCACTGGAAAAAATGGAATTCCTAATTTGAAGTGATCGGAATTTCTGGTACTGTATTGTTAATTTTTTGTATCTTATATTAAAATAGTTATGGGACTGTTTAAGATTTAAGAAAACAAGGTTACTTTCTTAATACAATAATCGAAATCTTTTTTTCTGTATAGCTGTTGATCTGAGAAACATTTTAAAGTACTCCATCATGTGCTTTCATATGTTTCAATCTCTCTTGTTATTTTCCTGACTTTTGTAGTTTTTTCCCTATAATCTTGAATTTTTAGTTACAAATTTACAAATCAAGCTTGAAATATATTTATGAAGTTTGCATTCTGTTACTTATGCATCTTAAGCTAATCCACGTAAGTATTTTTAATAATAATCCTAAGTATTATTATTAAAAATACTTATCTAATGACACCTTAAAATATTGGCAATGTATTTTTTATGGACTAGACACTGAATATATGCCTTGTTTTTGCAGTTAATCTTGTTAATTGCTGCTATTTCGTCCGCTTTACCTTATTTAATTACAGAAACCTTCCCCAGCAAACACACACAAGTTCTCTGAACGTCTATTAACGTTCAGAAAACGTCTTCTGAACGTTAATAGACGTTCAGAGAACCTGTGTGTGTTTGCTGGGTCTTAATTTTTTTCTCGGCAAATATAAGAACTCTGGCGTATACTATCAACAATAATGAAACGCTACATTTTTACACATCTGTTTCAGTTGCCCTGATTCTTGACTCAACCGAAGCTAATTTTTTCCGGGGAAATTTGTTTGAAGCCAAATAAATCCTTGACTTGCACCAATTGTGCGATAGTGAATGAAATTCCATAGAGTCGGAATGATTCTCTTCACAAAACATTCAAATTAATCGCCAAACGACTTCCTATATTTTTTATTGGCACCACCCGCGCTTGATTCATGATATCTTCAAATTAGTAGGAATACCACGCAGTTTCAATTCTTCAGCAGTGTATTTTGCATCGAAAATTACAAAAGTAAGATTATGGTGGCATTTCACGTCAATAGAAATAAATTTGAAGGAAATATTTCATTTGTGAAGTCGGTATGAAAAACCGATGAAGAGCTGTACTCCTCAGTTTACCGAAAGGGTTAATAAAAAATGTGTTTTATAAGTATGGGCGTCTTGTCTTTGAGTGAAAGGCTAGAGCCACCAGTTAATCACGTTATATCTGGAGTAAATCGTCTAAAGCTGCAAGGACTGTAAAAATACACATTTCATTTTTCTTGGCGTACCTCTGCGTTAAAATTTACATGTATTGGAAAGACAGAATTCATTTTTTCAAGAGGTGGTAGTTTCTTATAGAGTTTACTTTTATATATTTTATATTGAATTAATTATGAGAATTACGGAACAAATTTGAGGAAACAGACTCATATTATTAACATATTTTTCGAAATGTTGCCATGTTGATAAGGAAAACTTTTTGAAGTATTCCATCCTGCACTTCAATGTAGCATTCTCTGTTGGCATTTTGCTGGCTTTCGTTTTTATGAAAGAAATCTTGAGTTTTTAGGTATAAATTTTAGAACTAAACCTTCCAATATATTTATCAAAACTGAATGCTGCTAACTTATGCCTCTTCGTTTTATGCAAAACAAAGGTATTATTATTATCTTTACTTACCTTATCTAAAGGCATCTCATAATACTGCCATCGTATTTTTCTCTCCTAAGCATAGCTGCCAATTCTTCTAATTTCATCGGAAGATTTTCCACCACTAATTTTTACTAAACAATTCAAAGTTTAAATAAGTCCAAATTTTTAATGCAAAATAAAACTGCTTAAAAATTGTGGCGGAAAATCTTCCGATAAAATTGGAAGAGTTGGCAGCTATGCATAAGTGATTCTCTCGATGCTTTAACGCGTTAAGTAAGCAAATCAGATAACCATATGATTTCTCGTGTCGTTCATAAGCACCAGCTGTGTTTAGGGGCGCATCTTGATGCCTAACAGGCAATACATTCTGCTGTTTAGGGGCGCATCTTGATGCCTAACAGGCAATACATTCTGCACCACCACAATGTTTAAGGTAAATGGTTTTGATATAAATTGCAAAAGTACTACCATGGGAGCATCTCTTCTGCGAGTTTAAGGGGAACACCTACCGGGAGCATTGCAAGGCCATCTGCAACATTACCAAGTCCCTCGTAGACTGTAAATATAACGGAAACACTTACCCCCTGCAAATACGCGGTACGGACAAGTTTCGCGAAGTGCAGGCATACCTGACCCAACATGCCATAGGGTTTTGAAACATTTGATCCAAAGTCACAACGTCCCAAGAAAGTTGTTATCAAAGGTCTCCCGCCCTCCATCCCTATTGATGAAATTAAGCACTTCTTAGAAGAAAAAGGCTTTGTCCCACTGCAAATTAGCTTCATGAAATACCGGACGAACCAGCAACCCTTCTCGGCTTGCCTGGCCAGCCTGCAGAACACCTCTAACTTTGAAACCATCTACAGCTACGACAAATTCGGATACCTCTCAGTGTCCATCGAAAATTATCGGCCTCCTAAGATCAGGCAGTGCTATAATTTCCAGGCCTACGGCCACTCCTCCCTGGTCTGCACCCTTTCCCCCAAGTGTCTGAAGTGTGCCGGCCCCCATACCTTCGCCAATTGTGATACCAAAGGCCAAGAGCCGTCAAATGCGCCAACTGCGGTGGTCCGCATGTGGCTAAATTCCGCGGATGTCCCAAGAACCCACTAAACAAGAATAAATCGTCTGCTGCCATCTCGAGCAAAGACCCTCCCAAACCACCTGCTTCTGCAAGAAGACCCCCAGCTGCCAATTCTGCTCCCAAGCCCAAGCCTAACGCCTGGACTCTTGTTGGACCGGGGCCTTCGCAATTAGTAACGGGCCTGCGCATGTATTTTGATGAGCCATCCAAAGAGGCCTACGGATGCTCGAGTCTTCACGTATACATCAGGCATTTCTTAACCTTCCCAGTGCTTTCAAACGTTATTTAATATAGTTTTAAGTAGTAATTGTGTTACTAATTCAAGTACGAACTCATGATTAATTTGTTTGATATGATACATATTGACATAAAGAAAATAGATGCATATAATTTAAAGGAAAAACAAAGTAGCGCTTACTCTCATGATTCACGATTGTTTATTTTAGTTTCACAAGTGGATATTTAATATACTTTAAAATAACTAAATATTCAAGACATTTTATAATGAATATTTCATGAACGTAGTCGTATTTCCTACGTTATTTTAAACAATTCAAGATTAATCTTTAACAAATGATGTATTAAAGCGCATTTCTGTGTTTTCGGGATATCCTGTATATTGGAGAAAATTGATAAAATACGCTCTATAGCGCGATAACTGAATTAATTATTCTTTAATAAAGACATTTCATGTAGTATATATTATTCTTTTGAATCTTTCTCAATGGAACTTTGGAATTGAGCAAGCATAATGAACGCTTGTACAAAATATTAACTACATTTGAAGTTTCTGTATAAACGGGCAAAAATCAATAATTTATAATTTACTGTATTTCTGCACTGTACCAGATGTAAGTCTGAATCACATAATCAAGGCATATATAACTGATAAATAACATTTTCAACTGGCAAAATTAAATTGTCTAAATAGTATCACAACGTGGTGCTTATTTACAAGAATAAAAACTACTCAAGTAAGTAATACGCGATTTCTGATTAAAATAATTTATTTATAAATAACACATGAGTAATTATTCACTAAACATGATTTACATACATATTTTTAGAATTTTTAAATACATTTTAAAAGGTTCACGTACCTTTACATTCAGAGCAAAATGTTCGAATTTTAGGATAAATTTTCATGAAAGAAAATGGCGCAAGATTCACAAAACGTTTACCTACATCTAAAGTTCTTTAGTACGACAAAAGTCTAAAAAATTGTTTTAAAATAATAAAATAATATAACATTTATAATACTTAGAATAATAAAATAGAACACTGTGACTGGGGGAAAACAGGCCTCAATGATAAACTCATTTTTAGTGATGGCAACTCATACGCAGGCCCGTTGCTAATAACGACGGCCCCGGTTGGACCTGGCAAGAAAACTTCCGTCCTCACCTCCTCTGCTGATGCTACAGACCCGGCTGATACCACCGACCTCCAGGTGGAGCTTCCGTCTGTTCCTGATCATGATGTCATCATCGCCGTCACTCCTGCTCCTGCAGAGGCTACGCCTTCCCTTCCGCATGAAGACCAGTCCCTTCGGAACATAGTTCTTCATAGACCACAAGCTCCCAAAATGGCCACCCAACCCAAAAACAAGAAAAAATCAAAACTGACCCAGCCTGATGGTCCGAAGAAGTCCGCTTCTCAACCCAGACAAGTCACCCACACTGCCACCACAGGCAATATCGCTACTGGCCTCTCCCAAATTAATGAGACCTTCCATGCCATAAGAGAGCTCTCTAATGTTATGAATCTCAGCCAAGTCCTGCATTTCATAAAATCTCTCACGGAAGAAGTCCGTAATCTTACTGATCCTATTGACAAGGTGTTCGCCTTTATCAGGATCTATGAAAGCCACCTCAGTAATCAATATGGACAGGAACCACAATCTTAGAATCCTTTGTTGGAACGCTCAAAGCGTGCACAACAAAATCCATGAACTTCGGGACTTTCTATCGGCTAATGACTATGATATTGTGCTTCTCCAAGAGACTTTATTTCATCTCAACCGATCGTATAACATTCCTAATTATGTTCTCTATCGAACTGACCGAACCAGGACCCCCGGTAATCGACTTGTTGGAGGTACTGCCATCTACATCCGACGTTGCATCCCGCACTCCCATATCACGGACCTTAGTCTCGAGTCAATGGAATCCACTTCCATTCTCGTCCATGGTGCTAACGAAAACATCATGATTTCTTCTGTTTACGTCAGATGCAATGCTCCCTTCCCTGTCAAGGATGTCAAAACTCTCCTTAAAAGGTGTCCCAAGATTTTCATCGCTGGTGACCTCAACTCAAATCACTATGCATGCAACGGGAACCACAACTGCACCCGTGGCGTTGCTCTCCTAAAGCTTCTGCTAAACGAGAAGCTGAAACTCTCCTTCCCAGCCAGCCCGACGCACGTTGCTAATTACAATGGCAACCTGGTGTACACAACATTGGACATGGCTATTACCAAGAACTTTGCCATTACTCCTCCCTGCTCTGTTCTCCAGTCCTTCACATCTGACCACTTTCCTGTGGTTTTCGATCTCTGCTTGCTACACGAGCGCTCCAGTGATCGCCTCGTCTTAAAGACTGACTGGTGCAAATTTACTGAATATCTCAGAAACATTCCCTTTGTGTTCAGAAACATTTCCATCCCCGCAGACATTGATGATGCTGTTGCGAGAATGACTGAGAACCTTCAAACTGCCCACAAACTCAGCTCGTCCCAGGCTCCTCTGCGGTTGAATTGCAAGCTGCCTCTGCGCATCCGTGCCCTCTTTCGTAACCGGAACCGAGCCAGAAAAACCTTTTACCACTCCAGAAATCCTGCAGACCGCTCCATCTACCACAGTCTTTGCTCCTCAGTCAGAACTGCCATTAGCCAGTTTCGCAACTAGCAATGGGAACAGTTTATCACAAACCTTTCTCCTGAAGACGGAAAGATCTGGCAAGCCGTTCGCCGCATTACTGGCAAAGCTCACGACATGCCGCCCCTCAAGGCTCATGGTAATTTTTACCTCCAAGACTCCCAAAAAGCTAACATAATTGCCTCCAACTATGAAAAACAATTCTCTAATGAGATGAACAGCGCCCCTGACTGGGACATGCATGTCAACCGCACCGTTTACCACTTTCTTCTGCAGTCTCCCAGACACTGCATACAACCGGCTGTCCCAACGGAAGTCATTAACATTATCCTCAAAACTAAAAACAAGAAAAAACCTGGCGCAGACACTATTTCAAATGAAATGGTGAAGAATCTTCCTTTGAGCATGGTGTTTGAACTGACTCGAATCATTAACGCCATTCTAAGAACGGGATACTACCCCAAGGCATGGAAGCTGGCTACTGTGGTACCCATCCCAAAGCCTGGTCTGGATTTAACAAACCCTACCGCCTACCGTCCGATCAGCCTTCTAAGTTGCCTTAGCAAGATTCCGGAACGCATTATACTCAACAAACTGAATGAACACATCTACGCTAACCACATCATGCTCCCTGAACAATTCGGCTTCCGTCCCGGACACTCCACCGTCCATCAACTTCACTGTCTCGTGGAAACCCTGGCATCAAACTTCCTGTGTAAAAATCACACCGCCATCCTTCTCTTTAATCTTCAAAAAGCCTTTGACAAGGTATGGCATATTGGCATAATCCACAAATTGATCCAGCTCAATTTTCCTGATGCTCTGATACACCTCATCAACCATTATCTTGTGCACCGGAAGTTCCAGGTCCGGGTACGTGAAGCCATATCTGATATTTATCCCATCACTAGCGGTGTGCCTCAAGGGTCCATCCTGGGACCCACGCTCTTCAACGTTTTTATAAACGACATCTCTACCAGTACTGCTAACACACTATCCTTGTACGCCGACGATGCTGCCATCGTAGGGCATGCCAGCACGGGACAAGCCCTCGTCAGCAACATGCAAACACATATGGATCTCATATCCAACTGGATCTCTAGATGGAAGCTCCTTCTAAATGTCCCTAAATGCCAAGCTCTCTACTTATCTATGCGTCACCTTCCCCCCAGGATCCAAATTAATGGTTTCCCTGTGGACTGGGAACGACAAGTTAAGTATCTAGGCATCACCATTGACCGGACCCTGTGCTGGAAACAACACTCACACAACGCTCGCGGAAAAATGGCTGCAGCCTTCATGAAGCTTTCTTCACTCATAAGAAGCAGGCATCTATCCGTTGCAAACAAGACCTTACTCTACAAATCGTTCATAAGGCCTACGGCGACGTATGCCTCTCCTATATGGGCCTATGCCGCAAAATCGAACATAGACCGTCTTGAACAAAAACAAAATGCCATTCTACGCTCCATCCACCGAGGACACCCTCTTGTTCACAATGATGTCATCCGGAAGGACTTACGAATTACAACCCTCAGACAATTCATTTATAAGACTGCTGTGAGATATTACAGCCGGCTCAACAACTTGCCTAATGAAATCATAGCATCCTACCCGGACTATGATCCATCCGAGGCTCCTAACAGGAAAAGGCCCAAGGCCATTCTGTTCACTTTTGCTCCTCGTCCCTAGCCGCTCTGCTTATGCTTTACCTCAAGACTGATCATGACTGATCTGGGTCTTCGGCCCACCCTGAAACACCTCAAGATATTCACCACAAGATACTATCCCTCATCACTGGAGATAAGGCGATCTACGCTAAGGTGCTCCCGTGTGACCGTACTTCAGTCAGTTAGTCAGTCATGGGAGCATTGTCCGTGCATAAAAATAAATTTTGAGGAAGTATTTAACTGCAAAATTATTTAAAATGCTCTAGAAACTACTTGTTGTTGTTGCTTATGCCCTCTGAAAACCGCGTGCGTTGCCAGATCCCGAGATAGGGAGGCGATGAGCAGAGGGGTTGTCTTGCGTTTTTAGTGGGTTCCAGTGGGAGGTCGTCCAACTTTAGGGGTCCCCTAATTTTGAACCAATTCCAGAGGAGGGACCAGCCCCAGAGGTATCGTTTAACAACTTGGAGAACATTGGAGCCATGACGGATTTAACGTGCACCAGCTCCCATTAGCGTACGCGGTCCCAAAGAAGTAGAGGCGAGAGGGTATTGACCCTCCGAAGCACTGGTCAAGCCGGATGCTGCTTCACTTGCCGTGTTCTTCTGGGAACGGAGTTTAGAGCCGAGACCACTGCAGGACACTATTGAAAGTAAAATGCATAAATGCATTTGCTGTGAAAGCAATGTTAATTCACAACAGGATAAGTGTTAAATGCAATCGAAGTTTTGATCTTAAACAGCAATTTGGTGCGTAACCTTTTGTTTAAAGTAGTCCACTCCAAAAGTTTGCTTTGTTTCATCACATAAAAAATTTATGTTCTAATATAATTGAAAATGTTTGCTCAATTTTTAAAACTTTAATGGGTCCTTTCTAATCTTCTTCTGTTTGACTACTATTGAATAAAATTACTAAGTGATAAAAGTACTGCGGTATTCGGTATCCAGTACAGTAGAAGTTTTAAACCAAATCTATTATTACATTCAATAGAAACTTTAGTCGCATAACCAGAGTTTCCAACCTTCACGCAATAAACTTAGCTACTTGTTGTAAGCAGTGAATTAAAAAAAATTGTTTTTAATGAGTAACCAATTAACATGTCAGACATAGGACAAGATAATCAAGGTATGTCTTCAGTAAATGCTCTAAAACTCCAGAAAGTTGGAGATAGCTGTCTGGGACTAAGATGACCCCACCCCCATAGGCCACATGACTCTTCGAGGTCAAAAGGGTGTGACCAAAATGTCAGCCACTAACCAAATGTGCCGTAGACTTGAACAGGTTGAACGTGATATGGAATGAGACTCCACAGATTTTACAGGAAGATTTTCCGCCACGATTTTTTAACAGTTTTATTTTACGTTAAAAATTTGAACTCACACTGAGCTTTAATTGCTAAGTAAAAATTAGTGGTGAAAAAGCTTCTGACAGAATCGGAAGACTTAGAAGCTGTGCTTATATTAAGATAGTTATGGGACTGTTAGCTATTAAAGAAAACACACAATCTCATATTCTTTATATAATCTTCTGAATCTCGCCATGTATTTGTTCATTGGTGAAAATTTCTAAATGTATTATATTTTGCAATCTCTGTTGTTATTTTGCTGACCTTTGCTGTTTTTTCTTATTATCTTGAATTTTTAGTTACAAATTTAGAAACCAATTTCCAAATGTATCTAGGACTTTTGCATGCTGTTAACAAGCATTTCCTCTTATGTGAATCCAAAATTATTATTATTATTGTTATTATTATTATTTACCCCATCTTCTGACACCTTATAATATTGTAATTGCATTTTTATGCAATAGAAACACAATATTTTCTTCGGTTTTGCGGTTAATCTTGTAAATTCATACTATTTCGTTAGCTTTTTCTTATTTAATGAGGAAATCTTGATGCAATTTTAAGAGCTCTCATGTATGCTACCAACGCTAAACTAACTCTACATTAGCTTTATCTCTGGTTCAGTTTTTTTTTATCCTCAACTAAACCGATGCTAGATCTTTTTGACGATATTATTTTGCAAACAAATGTATAGTTCACTTGTACCACTTACGATATTGGATGCACCTCCACAGACTCAGAGAAATTCTCTTGACGGATGAAAGTGCAAAGCACACAAATCAGGAAGCCAGACGATTTCCAATTTTTTGTTCATAGCCACAAGTCGTGTTGACCGGCACGACATGACATCTTCTAGGGGACAGAGTTGAAGCAATCCACCGATTTACGGAAGGAATATATGATGCATCTAAAAATACAAAACTAATATCGTGGTGGTATTTTCCGTGCATAAAATAAATTTTGCCGAATTATTCTAACCGAAGTTATTTAACCCCTTATCGGATTTGCCAGATCTCAGCTCGGGAAAATGTTCCACTCTGGATTATCCCGAGTAAAGCTCGGGCAGTAGGGATTTTTTTTTAAATTTTTCGCGTAAACTTTCCCGAATTATTTCGTTTTGCTTTCAAACACTTTTATTTACTTTTCTGCCCACTAGATGGTAGCAATATACCCGATTTAGGAAATCTTAAATGAGAATAATTTTATTCTGTTTTAAATGTGGATCTATATCAAAATATGCGTTAAAAAAAGACATTTTTTGACCCTCCAACTAAAAAAAAATTGAACCGGCAAGAGGATAAAATACTTATCAAACTTCAATGTATTTATGCGTTTGTTGTGTAAAAAATGTTAATCCACAAGGTAATAAGTAGTAATTGTAAGCGAAGTTTTGAGCTTAAACAGCAAATTACTGGGAAAATTTTTGTTTAAAATTATCATTGCATGGTTTGCTGTGTTTGATTACACAAAGTGTTTATGGTCTAATATCATTGAGACTTTTTATTTCTTTTTTCTAACGTTAATGGGTCCTTTGTAACCTTCTTCTGTTAGACTGCTGTTGAATAAAAGTACTAGGGAATAGAAGAGGTGCCTGGATACAGTATTTGAGTATGCAGCACACCGGAAGTTTTAAAAGACATTTTTTATAACATTCAATAAAAACTTTTAACTGAAGACCAGCATATGCAATGTTCACGAAGCATAATTAACTGCATATAGCAAATGTGTTTAAAAATATATTTCCCGTTTAATAAACAATCCAACCTTCAGACTGGGGAATTTTTGCTATATTCGAACATAACAGCTTGTATTGTGCTGTATAGTTCGTTTTTACATTTTACCAAAAGTGCGTAATTAAAAGATTTGTTTCACAAGTAAGAGTGTCTTGTCTTTAAGTGAAAGGCTAAGTTACAAGTTAATCCTACTACATACAGAGTAAATATCCCAAAACTCATGACCGTTAGACGATAGTCGTCTGGAGTTACTTGAAAGATACAAATTTTATTTTTCTTCATATACCTCGTAAAACCTTATAAAAGAACTGCGTTAAAAATTTACATGTATTGGATAAACATGGAATTCCTTGGTTCGGGAGATGAGTTTCTAACGCTGTAGTATTATTTTCTTTTCTTGGATTATAATAGTTATAGGACTGTTAATGATTTAAGAAATCAAGCTCACTTCCTTATTATGATCTTCGAAATCTCTTCATATAATTGTTGATGGCAGAAACATTTTAAATTATTCCATCCTGCTCTTCCATGTTGCAGTCTCTGTTGTTATTTTGCTGACTTTCCTTGCTTATTTTCACCACAATCTTGAGCTTTTAGCTACAAATTTGCAAATCAAGCATCAAATCTATTTATAAATTTGCACGCTGTTATTTTATTTCTCTTCATTGTGTGTGAATCCAAAAGTATTATTATTATTAATAACCTTATCTGATGACACCTTACAATAGTGTCATTGTATTTTTTGAGATAGAAACTGAATAATTATCTATGCTTTTATTAATCTTGTAGTGCAGCAAGCTCGTCAGCTTATTCTCATATAATTAGAAGAATGATGAATTGCTTTTCTATTTAAATTTAAGAGCTCTATGGTGTATGCTATCAACAGTAAACTAACTGTAAATGAGTGTATCTTCGGTTCAATTTTTTTGTTATGGTCGACCAAGGCTCATTTTTTTCTGCAACATTTTTTGTAACCAAATCGTGGCTGACAAGAAAGACAAGATGCGGTGCTGATATTTCAGTCAAAACCTTTAGCTCTTGAACAGTTTTTTGACCTAGGGGTTTGGCCATCTTACTGTGGATATCTCGGACTAAGGTACCACAAACCTATAGCTCACATCCGGAAATTTGTCTTTCTCGTCAGGCACTAACCAAATGTATCGTAGAGTCGAACCGCTTACACGTGATACTGAATGAAACTCCCGAGTCAGAAAAATTCCCTATATATGCTAACGCGCAGAGCGAACAAGCCAGCACGTCAAACGACTCCCTGTTTGCTCATATTCACAATCCGCGTTCAGCAGAGCGTCATGATATCTTCCGTGAATTTTCGGCTCTTCAGTTCGTCGAATTCAGCAGAAGAATATTTCGTATCCAAAATTACTAAACAAATATCGTGGTGATATTTTCCGTGCATAAAAATAAATTTTATTGAAATATTTTATTTGCGAAGTCATTTGAAATACTTATGAAACTACAATGCATAAATGCATTTGCTGTGTAAAAAATTTTGATTTACAGCAGGATAAATATTTAATGCAAAGGAGTTAACCTTGCATGAAATACCTTGAATTAAGCTTTGTTAGAGCTTAAACAACAAGTTATATCGCAACTTTTTACTTAAAGTTATCCATTAACAAGGTTTGCTTCATTTCATCCCATAAATTTTTTTTGTTATAGTATAATAGAGTCTTTTTATGTAATTTTTATGATTAATGGGTCCTTTGTAATCTTCTTGCATCAGACTACTATTGGATAAAAGTATACTAAGCAATAAAAGTACTGCCGGATTCAGTATTCAGTATAGTAGAAGTATTAAAATAAATTTATTGTGACATTTAGCAGAAACTAGTTTAAAAGCAGTTTTTCAAATTAGTAACCAATTCGCTCGTCAGATTCAGGAAGTTTTGCTGTATTCCAAAACAGCTTGTATTGTGCTGTATAGCTCGCTATTGTGCTGTATGATATGAAAAACTGATGACGAGCTATACTCGTCATTTTACCGGAAGGGGTTGATAAAAGATGTGTTTTATATGTATGGGATTCTTGTCTTTAAGTCGCAGCCTCGAGACACAAGTTTATCACGTTACATCCGGAGTAAATCGTCCAAAACTCCACACCGCTAGACGATAGCGGTGTGGTACTTTCACACTTCAGACATCTACCAATGTTTAATGTCTTATCCACTCGGCCAATAGTTCACAATGAAAATGAAGAATCACCACTGAACTTCCGAAATTTGAATTTGAACTATTTTGTAGTGGAGTCGTATTTCTGACTAGAATAATGAGGAATGTTTATGGAAGTAAGAGTACAACATTCATCTCTCGATAAATGTAAATATATTAATGGAAATGTTAAAAATTACCTTTTTTTTTATACGTAAAAAACAAAAGATATTTCAGATTCTATTTCAGATTTTATATTACCATTTGAAAAAATATCTTGTAACTGTTACAGCTTCTTCTTTATTTTAATATTTCCTTTTCCCACAAAAGGATATGTTTCAAAATTTGTGTTACCTATTCTACTCATCTACTTTTTCAAATCTATATTCTCATATTATATTTATTTCGTTTGATAACCTTTATGGCAGCTTTGTATACTTTATATATATTCGAAACTTTTAATGCTATCTCTCCAAATGTGCAAAAAGATATAAGCAAAGCGAGAGTTCAAAAATCGTTCATCGAAAGAAATTTTTTAAATGTCACTTGGTAATGTTTTGCTTCTCTTTCGTTACTATAATTATTATTATTATTTGTGCGTACGTATAGTTCGAATAACATTAAATAGATATATGTTATAGTTAGTGACGGTAACTAATTTAAACTATATATGAGAATGAAAAAAATAAAGGTTTAATAAAATAATTTCCCATTAATTATGTTATTTATTTTATACTTAATTATTTTTTAAATAGAGGAGATCCATTCATAGAATTTAGAATGTTTAAGAGAAAGAATAATAAGTATTTTTTTTAAAAAAGTATTCATTTAATCTTTATTTTAGATTTCCTATCAGTGTTATAAAAAGTAGGCTGTAAATAATGAACAATTGTTTCAAAATTTTCTTAATTTCAATATTCCCCTCCCCCCTCCCAAGATATGATGTGAGTCAAAATCAGTGTTACTTTTTCTAGTTCTTTACGTCTTCAAATCTATTCTCAAATTATTACTTACTGCGTTTGATACACTCAATGACATCTTTACGTCGCTTTGAAAATAAAATACACTTTACGATAGTTACCCTTTATTTAAGTATTACTTTCTCTGCGTTTATAAGAACAGATATAATGGAATGAAAATCCTATGTAAAAAAAGAAAGAAATCTAAGGGAGATATAGGCAGTAAAACAATGACTTACAAACACTTGACACGTGAACAAATCCAAATACGTGTACTAAAGTAATTAGTGAAATATCTTACCTATGACTTTAACACGTGCGTTAGAATTAATTCATGATCCAAGTGTTTGGTAAATAAAGCCGTAATACTGCCTTCTCCTCTTCATCCAGCATTAACCTTTACTCTTAAAACCACATTAATTAAACAAAACGTGTTACACAAATTTTCTTAACATTCATTTTTAATCTATAGTCCATAGCTGCCAACTACTACAGAATATAATTAACCACTTTTTTTATACAATAATTTTCGGTTTGAAATACAGTAAAATTTTTCCGTTAAGCGCGAGACGTGGCTACTATTCGTAAAAATTCAAAAAACATATACTGTTTAAAAAATGTGGTTTATATTCCGCAGTAGTTGGCAGCTGTGCTGTAGTCTGTAGTTTTTTGTGCAGATTTTTGCTTCGATAAAGATAGTATTAAATTGATCAATTTTTAATAAAAAAGTAGGCATTAGTAATTTTCTACCACTTAGATGAACGTGAGTAAAATTCAGTTTAGATATTATTTTCCGAGTAATTTTATTTCAAAATTTGTTGAGATGGAATATTTGTCACATATGAATAGAGTTTTATCTTTAATTACATCTTTCTTTATTTGAAACTATTAATTACGTGTAGTGTATTTTTATACGGCTTTGTAACACTTTCAAATACCGCAAACTCTAAATTCGGAAAACATTAGTACCCATGTGAATGATTAAAGTTTCGGTCCTTGGAAATGAATTTCTGAAATATCATTAGAAAAACTTTTGCTCTCTGTAACTGTACGCAATGTACCTTGAATATCCAAAATAATTAGGTAATATTAGTTAGAGACGCTACATATTTTTACGCTTGGCTTTTACACTTTATATAGCAAAAAGAATAGAAGAACCGTTGTAGAAATTTGTAATGTTCCTGGAATTATTATCGCTATGTATCATTCTATAAAGATAATGGTCCCATCGATAAAGTAAACAGCGCATTTCTATACCGTAAATTCTTTTTACAATAAAAGAAAATTACTCTGGCACTCTTCTAACACGTTATTTTGATATTCGTTACGTAATTTTAAAAGAATTTTGAAGCTCAGAGAGCATACTGATATTTGTAAAAGAAATCTTTATTTACACTACAAGATAAGCTCAAGTGCCACAGGAATATATTCCTATTTTGAGTTAATTTTGGTTGTTAGAGCCGTTATGCTTAACAGAGGACGTCATTTTTATTTACAGCCACGTTATACTACTCGAATAACTCTATATGGAATTGCTATTTCTTGCTTTTGGTTGCATACGAAACAGTATTTTCATAAGTTTTACAGTTATTTTATTATAAAATGTAAAAAACAGTCATAAATAAAATTTTTGTTTAAATTAAAAAGAATGTTTTTATAATGTGTTTTACAAGTTTAATCATGGAATAAAGTTCCTTAATCGTTAGCACATTATTAGTTAGCGAGGGAGTTTCACCAAAAAGTAACTAGAATTGAAGGAATGTATCAGTCTAAAATGAATGTGTAGCCCCGCTTATCCCAATAAAACATGTATATAAACTTTCTATTCTTGGAATGTATCGTTCGAATTGTCATTTTTCTAAATTTCGAATTTTTTATGTCAATAACGTGCTCCCACTTTATTTAATTTAGAATGTTTATTGGTGAATTTGAGAAATAAATAATTTCAGCGTGGGCATTCTACTTTCATTATGAGGGCGGAACTTTCCCACTGAGTGTTCTTGCATTAGTTCGGGAACAAATTACTTTTAGTTGACTCACAAGCAATGTGTTAAAACTCAGCAAAAGGGTGGATTTTTTCAAATTTCCGAGAGAAACAAAGAAGGGTAAAAATAGGATGTATATACCATTTATGCACAAAAAGGCCCTATCTTTTTCACATGTAATACCAACCCAAGCACAAAATCATTTGGATTTCGAAAAAGAAAACCAGATGTTTGAGTAAAATCCGCATTATTATTGACACTATTTGTTATTTTTTTCGGAGAAAAATTAAATAGACTGCTTTAAATATTTAACAGACAAAAATTTTATTTATTTTATTTTTTCAAGTCTTTTATCTTATTGTTGTTAAATTAAAACATCACCTCAAGTTACTAATTTATGTAAAATAATCTGGAGATTAGGCTAATCCGTAAAAAAATGTAAAAACAAATATTTAAAAAGTAGTCTATGTTCTATTTATGTCAATGAATGATAGTTTTGATTAAAAAGTAAAATGTCTCTCAATAGATTAGGTCGATTCAATAGTTCACATATATGAATTTTGTGTGTTAAAGTATACATTATCTCTCCAGAATTTCCTTAATAACTCGAAATTTCACCTGGAAGTAGGATGTTTCTCTTGATACATAACAGGGTTTCTGTTAGAGCCGCTTTAATCAGCCACTAGAAAGATTATTCATACAGGCTGCTTAATAATTTCAAAGAAAGATTATCAAACATTGTTACCATGCGCTAGTTGATAGTTTCTCTTAAAATATGAGATGTTGTAGATTTTCTAAATAAGTTTTTATTTTTTTTTTCCCTTTAAAGCGTCATCACTAATACTCAATAAATAATGTTTCATTTTAATAACGCTTTTTTCATGAAAAAATAACTTTTAAGACAATTTAAAGTAATGGTGTAACATTATATTAAATACTAGATACTTTATACATCTACTACTAGGGCGTAATACGAAGTTGCCAACTGCTCATGAGCATAACTAACCACTTTCTATGGGTATCAATTTATGGTTTAGAATAGAACAAACACAGTGCCAAAGCTCCACGCGCGAGGCGCTGACTATTTAAAAAATGTATTAAAAAATAAACTGATTTCAAAATGTGCTTCCTGGTGTCATAATCCGAAAAGTTTGGCAATTCTGCCTATCTTGTCTTCCGAAGTACTAACTGACAATTGAGATATCTCGCCCTTCGGGACTTAACGTTATTTTCCTCTGAACCTTTTCGAAAGATTCATTATCTGCCAAAAAGTAATAGGGCACTTTTAAACGTACTTGCAAATTGAAATTTTTCTATTTTTTTTAGCAAATATTTACATTTTCGTTCATACACGCTCTATAACTACAAAACGACATTTTTTTTCTAAAGGCGGGCACTTGACCAGTCATTCGTCACTACTAAGGCCCGGAATACTACCCCTTTATTATGGAGGCACCTAATAGGTGGAATAGCATTGCCTCCTATGAAGGGACAGACGAAAAGATATCCAACTCCATGCCGGGAATCGAACTCGGACCCTGCTACCGAATGAAATGTGTAATCAACTGAATATGTATACTTTTAAACTAACTTATTCTTGATATTAGAGCAAAATGATGGCATGCAGATTAATTTTTGCAACTGTAAACTAATTAGATTTATTGAATATAAATTAATACATCCTAAATTCTGTCAGTCCTCTTAAATATACTAGTATGGTTTAGTGAAACATAATCCATATCTAGCAGGTATGCATTGCATTTAGATCTGTTTATAGCTCATTGCTTGCATGCAAGATGCTGAATTAATGCAGAATTCAGAATACGATCTTAAGAGATTTACAACATCGGAGGTTTAGAGAATGTTCAGCTTTAGTTACAGCGGTGAATGTCTATTTCTGTTATTCTGAATTAAGAACAGTTATGTTGGTACGTTCACAAACTTTCACTTCAACGATGTAATATTGGGTTTATTACAGTCGCATCTTGTTAAAACGGAAACGCTTTACACGAAATTTCGTTTAATAAACCGGTTTTCCCATCACTTCTCTCCGTTTGCTGTTTTATCGGTTAATACGAAATTTTTGCTACTCTTCGGCTTTATCTGATCAAGATTTGACTGTATTAAAAAAATTAACATTTGATTATAATTAGTTTTCCGCTAGTAGGTTTTTATCATAATAATCAATGTGTTTAATTTATGTTTATACCAGGAGATTTACACGTTTTGGAAGTACTGTATTTGTTTGAGCCTGTGGAATTATAAATCATTTAACAGCTTAAACTCAAGCTACACTGTAAAACTACAACTCGTAATTTCACTCAAAAACATGGGGGCAATTTAGCTGTAAGCAATGTTTTGTGAAGACTGATGTGGCGTGTTTTTAAATCACCATTTCCATGATGATTTAAAAACACCTCTTATGCAGTCAAACAATGAACTACAATTCAGGTTTACACATTAATAATTCGTGTTGGTTTGCATTATCCCAAAATGCTACCTAAACTTTCAACAATAATATTTGTTCGAGGTTGATTGAAATATTGTAGTTATATGAAAATGCTTTAGAGGTTCTTAGATTTACGCGAGCGGAGCCCTCTGAGGAATGATAATTCAAGTCGCGTTCTTAAATGCTAAACCAGTGCTATTCGTGCAACTTAGTTTAAGTGTTATTATACTCTTTTTAGTATTATATTATTATAATATTTTAATATTAACACTATATATTTTTAAATCTAAACGTGTTAATTCTTTTTCTTAAAGTCAACTGAGTAGTTAGTTGAAAAGCTAAATCAACTGAGACTCCACGATCCAACCAATTCCACGATCAGTAGTTCGGTTACAGGCCTTCCGAGAACGTTCTTTTGAACAAAATCATCACCTAGACAACGAAACTGAGCAATCTGAAGTCTTCCTTAAACTAGAAAAGAATTAGGACTATTAATATCGCCTGTTATAGTTTTTAAGTGAAAACAAGTGGCACGAATCAATGAGTTTACGAACCCAAGAACCAGCTGTTCAGATCGGCGTTGTAAAAGGGGTTATTGAGACTGGTTATCAAATAGTTCAAAGAGGATCGAATAGTTGAATTTTACATTTTGTTGCATCGAAATCGGTTAACTAGAACTCGAGATATGGAGTTTTGTTTTCTCTATTGTTTTCTATAGCATTTTCTAGAAATCTCGAGAAATATCGGTCGTAGGCATTCGCTAACTTCACTTTTGAGGACTTATTTTCGGCACCATATTTGTTCGCCAAAAAGTCGCCAAGCTTGACGACATTTTGGACCTTTGGCGCGATTTTATAAATTGGGCCTGTAAAGTTGGTTTTTCTGCATTAAAACCACATAATAGCCTAATGATTCTGCTGCATTCCTATGACGTATCAAAATTCGAGCGTTATGTGGAATCTTCGGGAGATACATTCTTCTAGAAGCTCCTTGGAGCTTCTGCGTCACCTATAAGTACAAGCATGACAGACCCCCCAGTTCAGAGTATTATCGAGCTATCGATGAGTACGCTACTTTGCTCTGCGAATTGCGCTGTAGTTTGCTTGCTTTTTGAAGCCTTGTTTTAAAGTGCTGTGTGTAAATTCTTTATTGCTGAGTCTTGAAGGACTGTGTACGATTTCCCTCGTACATTTCCAGTGAATATTTGCCTATGGATGTGTTTTATTTTGTGCAAGAAATACAGCATCTGTGAAAGCTTCTGTACTAAGCGGACTGTTAAAAGATCATTACTGTCGGATTTTGCTTGTGAATTTTGTACAGCTGATTTTTTGAGGAAGTTCTGGAAGCAATAAAGTCCGTGTTCCATCCTGACAAGTGGACGCTTTACTAGAACTTTCTACACCTACTGGACTTTAGAACGACAAACCCAGAAAACAAGCATAGTTTTCTGCAGCAGTATGTACGATGTTTAATAGTGGAAAACATACTGTTACAGATATTTCAAAATAAATAATCGAATGAAACTTTTAACCTGTTTTCGCACACAGTTGCCGGTTGCGAATAGTTCGTAATAATTGTAACAGAAATTCTAGAATACGTGAGATAAACTTTTTTAATGATTTGGATGATTTTATAAACAACTTTTTAAAACTTAAAAAAAAACTCTGTCATCATTTAGTTAGGAATACCACTAAGAAGAAGATTGTGCGACATTCAAATTACTGATTTGATCACAATTTTGGGAAAAATTTGGTGTATAAGGTAATCACTGTGAAAATTGTAAGATCCAATTTGCAGGCATTTTCAAAAAGTGACCTTTTACATCAGCGGTGGTGAACCTATGCCTCAAGGGTCACACATTGACCCACATTGCCTTTTGAAGTGAGCAACGCAGTGATTTTTATAAACATATTTTCAATTATAAAAGAGAGAACAGACATTGAGAAATATTTTTAAAAATAAGGTACAAATATATAATATTGAATCGATAAAACAAAAACAAAAACAATCGATGGCGAAAGGTTCGGAACCTACAAATAGTGTTTTTTAATTTGCAGGAGGTCCCTTAAAATCGCACAAAGAAGAATTCGCAATACCTCGAGAAATTATCGTAGAAAATATGTGTAAATTTATATTTAGGGTAATTTGAAGGTTTTCTTTCGTTTAAGTCAAAATACAGTGTTGCCATTGAGAAAAACGAAGTTGATGCGGAATTAAATAAGAAGACGGCCCCTTATGTAAATTAAAGTGTACGTTATTTGCAAACGAATAGTATTATATATAACTTTGCTGTACGATGAACGACAGCCAAATAAAGAGCAAGTGGACGGTTTTTTTTTTTGCGCAGCTATACGTCTCTCAGAAGATACCACTTTTAGGAATATTTTAAACTAAGATGAAAATAACTGAAATGAGTGTATCAGTTTGTAGATTCTTAAGCATATTTCGATGGAAATAGACAAGCCCTTCCCACACCATCAACTGATAGTCTTTGGCAGGCATTTTTAAATCTTGCTTTACAAGTCTAAATGATTTTTTAAAATATCCATAGATAAAAGAAATAGTTCTCTAACAACTGTACACTTAACTTTTTCCATTTACCAAAAGATCTACTTTACTATCCAGTAAAAAGAATTGAGTCTGTAAAAGAATAAAATGAATTTTTGTGACTAAAGTGCTCAACATAGTTCTCAATTTTCGGCATTCAGGGCCATTTTTACTCGGATTTCTGAGTACTTCCCATTTTGCTTTGATGCTTTTTTGTTTATATTTTTTGTAAGAACGACACACTTTCTGACATTTATTACTGCTTAAGAAAAATATTCAGGAATGTTTCTGAATTTGAATTCATTCTAAATTGAAGGAAGTCACAGCAAAGTTTAAACTGCTGTTCATAGTCTCTTTGCGAGTCGTTTCATTGCAAAACATAAATGTTTGCAACGTAAACTATAAAAAAAGCAGGGAACTTTGAATTTGAAAGGGCTATTTTGTATAAACATTTGTATGTTTACATTTTTTTTTCAATCGCGTTATTCTTTTATGAATGTTTGCACATGAATTCTTGAAAAATAAATCATTTATAAACGCAGCAGTTTATGTTTCACGCAATGCTTATTCTATATTTGTTTTGAGCAAACATATTTATTTTTAAAAATTTAATCAGTGAATGAAATGGCTTAAGCTTTTGAAGCGGATAAAGATCCTAAAAAGTATTTCTTGTTTTATTAGTGACTAATTTTGTCAATTATTAATTGTAGAAGACATGAGTTTCCTAACAGATTTATAGAATGACAGCACTAACTGTAATAAATACAATGCTTTCAGTATTCAATGTTCATAAAATTTGTGACTGTCTGTTAGTATATACTTATAATATTTAATCTGCCTTATATAATATAAAAATTAGATGAAAAATGTCTTTATCTGTTACTTACAGTGTAACATGCATTCAGTGAAATTTATCGCTTCATCTATTTATAACTGAGAACAGATTTAATATGAGAACTAGGGGGAAAAACATCACCAATAGAAAGTGAAAATTGCAGTTAGATTCAATTTAACCCCTTTCGTCTCACTCCCGTGATATTTCCAGGCTAGAGAGTTCAAAAGTTATGCGCCAGAAATATTAGAGCATTTCAATGCTTGTACACGGACTTTATTTTATATCAAAACTAGCTGCGTGCCCGTTCTTTGCACGGTAGGAAACGAAAATTTTCCTTACATGTGTAATTCCAATTTATTCTTGATGTGGAATTAAAAAAAAAAAAAAGAGCAAGATTATTTGACTCTTGATATAAAGTTTGCGCCATGAGTACTAACCTGGCATCATTGCAGTATAATGACTCACGTCAGTGTCATTCACTATCAAAAAAGTGGAAAGCTTAATGGTTTGCAGAGAACTCCTGGCTTTCAAAATGTCTTATTTCTACATCATACTGTTTTTTAGGCTCAAGTTGTAGCATTAAATACCCAAGACACTACATGAAATGGATAACCATATATTTCTTTTCGAGCATGTACCATATAAGGAAAGTATTGTAATCATGAAAAAATTCGACTTCGAGATTTCTGTGTATTTACACGTTTTGAGGTCTTTTGAATTCATTTATGATATTTTCAAGAGATGTTTTTAAAACAGCTGCGCATGCGCTCTTCATACGGGAAGTAGCGAATATTTTACTACTAAAATCATATGTGCATGTGACAAAACACAATTTCATTTTTAAAAAAGTTCAAATAATCTCCTCTGTTGAAATTACTGCGGGATATATTAACGCAAATTAGAATTACTTTTCGTTTAATTGGTTGTATAACAACCGTTGAAAAAGGATAAACACTTTTAATTTCATGAAATATTTATTAACGTGGTACATTGTTATTTATTCATATTATCCTTACAAATCTACTAATACTACCTATTACATATATCAATACTATCTATCTTCGCTTCTCTTTCTTCAAGGCTCGATTAAAAGAAATAGCTTAGATTATTTGGCCCCAGTGGGATCTTTTGATTCTATGGCGATTCTTTGCAATTTACGCATTAGCATAAATAATAATCATTTCACATAATGGTTGCCATTAAGGAAACTCTCCATATATATTTAATTTATACATAGTTTTATAAGATTGGTGTATTTAGTGCCGCAAACAATTTCATCTTACCGTGGGGAGAAAATATCCGAGGGGTGCCATTTTAAATATCCATGTATCTAATATAGCGATATCTTTTATATCCTCCATATTCCTGTCTCCTGAAAAACATTAAACTGTGTAATCTCGAGGAGCTACTTATTCCCGCTTTAATTGTGACAGGGCGTTAGAGCGGGGCCGTCGCTAAGCAACAGGCCTGCTTATGCGTTGCCATCGCTAAAAATAAGTTTATCATTGAGGCCTGTTTTCCCTAATCACAGTGCTCTATTTTATTATTCTAATTATTATAAATGTTATATTAGTTTATTATTTTAAAACAATTTTTTATACTTTTGTCATACTAAAGAACTTTAGATGTAGGTAATCGTTTTGTGAATCTTGCGCCAATTTCTTTCATGAAAATTTATCCTAAAATTCGAACATTTTGCTCTGAATGTAAAGGTAAGTGAAAACTTTTATAATGTATTTAGAAATTCTAAAAATATGTATGTAAATCATGTTTAGTGAATAATTACTCATGTGTTATTTATTAATAAATTATTTTAATTTGAAATCGAATTACTTGAGTAGTTTTTATTCTTGTAAATAAGCATGACGTTGTGATACTATTTAGACAATTTAATTTTGCCAGTTGAAAATGTTATTTATCAGTTATATATGCCTTGATTATGTGATTAAGACTTACATCTGGTACAGTGCAGAAATACAGTAAATTATAAATTATTGATTTTTGCCCGTTTATACAGAAACTTTAAATGTAGTTAATATTTTGTACAAGCGTTCATTATGCTTGCTCAATTCCAAAGTTCGATTGAGAAAGCGACAAAAGAATTATATATACTACATGAAATGTCTTTATTAAAGAATAATTAATTCAGGGATCGCGCTATAGAGCGTATTTTATCAATTTTCTCCAATATACAGGATATCCCGAAAACACTGAAATGCGCTTTAATACATCATTTACTAAAGATTAATCTTGAATTGTTTAAAATAACGTAGGAAATACGACTACGTTCATGAAATATTCATTATAAAAATGTCTTTCTCATTTGTGTATTTAGTTTTTAAAGTACATTAATTATCCACTTGTGAAACTAAAATAAGCAATCGTGAATAATGAGAGTAAGCGCTACTTTGTTTTTTCTGCATTATATGCATCAATTATATGCATCTATTTTCTTTGTCAATATGTATCATAGCAAAAAAATTTGTCATGAGTTCCTACTTGAATTAGTATCACAATTACTTCTTAAAACTACATTAAATAACGTTTGAAAGCACTGGGAAGCTTAAGAAATGCCTGATGTATGGTGAAGACTCGAGCATCCGTAGGCCTCTTTGGGTGGCTCATCAAAATACACGCGCAGGCCCGTTACTAATTGCGAAGGCCCCGGTTAGAGTTGCAGAGTTTACAAATTTCATACATTTTTAATTTATGACGTCACTGTTTGACTGCCGTAAAGGATACCCTGGTTGGTTGAGGGAGTTAATTTCGATATTTTGCATAGTAGTTTTCAAACGGTATCATTAAAACTTTGCGTTATGTAGGACCTTTATGGAGGAACGTAATTCAACGTTAAAATAAAACTATACTCGCAACCTGCATGCATATGTTATGCCATAATTAAATGCCAAAAATAAAAATAGTAAATAGAAAAATTTTAATATATCGCGCTGTGAAACTGTAACTTTTAAAAAGAACATTTTCAGCACCGTGAAGACATTTCAATTTTTAAATAAGCACCGGATTAAAATACCACTTCTAATAATAATAATCGTGAATTTCTTAGTTTACTTCTATAAATTTTAATCAAAATATCGTCTCCCTGTGTTGAAAATAGAGCTGGAATAAATGCGTTAAAATTATGGCGTAATTTTTACGTATCTTACAGCTTTCTGACGTCATCGATCCTCACTTGTGAATTGAAATTTAGATATCTCATTTAAAAACTCGATTGGTTAGAAAAAAAACCCTTTTTTTCTAATCCTTTTTCTGGCAACAACCCAACATAAATTCTCGTGCCATGATCGCAATGTAATGAACGGCGTAAGATCGAGTTGATGCTATTAAATTCTAAACATTAGGCTGCATTAAAATTCGTAAAATATCATCTAATTTACATAATTTTTTCGTTTTTATTTTAAAAGAGGGAGAAAAGAATGTTTCACGATTTGTCAAAATATCTAAAAGTTATGACGGATAGAATTCAAGATGCGACAGTTATAAAATTATTTTACGAAAAACAATCGCGAAGCAGATGCTTAGTAAAAAAATTCCTAAAAATCGGTAAATCATGTTACGCATTCAGAACAGACTGTTTTTAAAAGAACATTTTCTCCTCTATCCGATGATAGAAATGCCGTTTTGCTGCGAGCGTAATTTCCGCCGTTATTACGAATTAGGTGAGAAAAAATGCCAAAAATCGCATAAAACATAGAATAAAAAAAATTCTAGGTCGAATTTTGAAAAAATCGCTTCGAGGTGCACAACTACATATTTACATCTTCCCGAGTACCAAATTTGGTGTTTCTAGGTGTAGCCGTTTGTCCGTAACGCTGCCGACAGACACACATTTTTTTATTTTATGTTTTATGCGATTTTTGGCATTTTTTCTCACCTAGTTCGTAATAACGGCGGAAATTACGCTCGCAGCAAAACGGCATTTGTATCATCGGATAGAGGAGGAAATTTTCTTTTAAAAACAGTTTGTTCTGAATACGTAACATGATTTACCGATTTTTAGGAATTTTTTTACTAAGCATCTGCTTCGCGATTGTTTTTCGTAAAATAATTTTATAACTGTCGCATCTTGAATTCTATCCGTCATAACTTTTAGATATTTTGACAAATCGTGAAACATTCTTTTCTCCCTCTTTTAAAATAAAAACGAAAAAATTATGTAAATTAGATGATTTTTTACGAATTTTAATGCAGCCTAATGTTTAGAATTTAATAGCATCAACGCGATCTTACGCCATTCATTACATTGCGATCACGGCACGAGAATTTATGTTCGGCTGTTGCCACAGAAAGGATTAGAAAAAAGGGTTTTTTCAACCAATCGAGTTTTTAACTGGGATATCAGAATTTCAATTCGCAAGTGAGGATCTATGACGTCAAATGCTTTAAGATACCTAAACATTACGCCATAATTTTAACTCATTTATTCCAGCTCTATTTTCAACACAGGGAGACGATATTTTGATTAAAATTTACTGTAGAAATAAATAAGAAATTCACGATTATTATTATTAGAAGTGGTATTTTAATCCGGTGCTTATTTAAAAATTGAAATGTTTTCACGGCGCTGAAAATGTTCATTTTAAAAGTTACAAAGTTCGTTTCAAAGCGCGATATATTAAAATTTTTCTATTTAATATTTTTATTTTTGGCATTTAATTTAGCGCAGGCGTTGCCTAACATACGCATGCAGGTTGCGAGTATAATTTTATTTTAACGTTGAATTACGTTCCTCCATAAAGGTCACACAAAGTTTTAATGATACCGTTTGAAAACAATTATGCGAAATATCGAAAGTAACTCCGAAATTAATCTACCGGGGTATCCTTTACGGCAGTCAAACAGTGACGTCATAAATTTAAAAAAATGTGTGAAATTTGTAAACTCTGCAACTCTAACGCCCTGTCACAATTAAAATGGGAATAAGTAGCTCCTCGAGATTACACAGTTTGATGTTTTTCAGGAGACAGGACTATGGAGGATATAAAAGATATCGCTATTGGATATTTAAAATGGCACCCCTTGGATATTTTCTCCCCACAGTAATATGAAATGGTTTACGGCGCTAAATACGCCAATCTTATAAAACTATGTATAAATTAAATATATGTGGAGAGTTTCCTTAATGGCAACCATTATGTGAAATGATTATTATTTATGCTAATGCGTAAATTGGAAAGAATCGCCACAGAATCAAAAGATCCCATTGAGGCCAAATAATCTAAGCTGTTTCTTTAAAGGGAGCCTTGAAGAGGGAGAAGCGAATATAGATAGTATTAATGTACGTAATAGGTAGTATTATTAGATTTGAAAAGATAATATGAATAAATCGCAATGTACCACGTTAATAAATATTTCATGAAATTAAAAGTGTCCTGTTTCAACGGTTGTCTTACAACCAACTAAACGAAAAGTAATTCTAATTTACGTTAATATATCCCGCAGTAATTTCAACAGAGGAGATTACTTGAACTTTTTTAAAAATGAAATTCTGTTTTGTCACATGCAGATATGATTTTAGTAGTAAAATATTCCCTTCTTCCCGTATGAAGAGCGGGTGCGCAGCTATTTTAAAAACATCTCTTGAAAATAGCATAAATGAATTCAGAAGACCTCAAAACGTGTCAATACACCAAAATCTCGAAGTCGAATTTTTTCACGATTACAATACTTTCCTTATATGGTACATGTTCGGAAAGAGATAAATGGTGCTCCATTTCATGTAGTGTCTTGGGTATTTAATGCTACAACTTGAGCCTAAAAAACAGTATGATGTAGAAATAAGACCAGGTACGTAGCTAGGAAATTTTTTCGGGGAGGGGATATGAACCTGGAAATTTTTTCGAGGGGTATATGAACTTATATATGCATAAATAGACGGAATTTCATCACTAATCCAAAAATTTCGGGGGGGGGGATATATCCCGATATCCCCCCTCTGGCTACGCCCCTGAATAAGACATTTTGAAAGCCAGGAGTTCTCTGCAAACCATTAAGCTTTCCACTTTTTTGATAGTGAATGACACTGACGTAGTTTTTTGAGTCATTATACTGCAATGATCAGGTTAGTACTCATGACACAAACTTTACATTAAGAGTCAAATAATTTTGCTCTTTTTTTTAATTCCACATCACGAATAATTTCGAATTACACATGTAAGGAAAATTTTCGTTTCCTACCGTGCGAAGAACGGGCACGCAGCTAGTATTAAGTAAAACAGAGATTAGTTAATAACAGGAATCTTTTTTATTTTGGGGTAATTTTATCTTCTAGAATATAATACTTATTCGCTTTGTAAAGGCGTTAACTTGTAATATATTTTCATCAACATTACACTAACATCCTTTTGCACGTTTGCGTGAAGTGCATATAAGACATAAGATACAGGGAATCGAGTGGGATGAACACTTTTAGACAAAAAAAAAAAAAACTGGGTGTTGCCAATGGAAAATCCCGAGTTTCTACTCACTTTAACTGTAACCGTTAGTGCTATTAACTTGTCGCTCATAGGATCTCGATCGCATACCTTCAAAAAGCTATATCTGAAAATTCATGTCGATAGGTTGAATAGAACGGCCGCTAGAGATCATTATGTCGGGAAACTTTCTTTTTGACCACCCTGTAGATGCACACATACTCCAATTTACGTTATATAACACACTTGTATCGCGTCTGGAGAGACTTAGAAAGGAACGTGTAGGTTCTGATTTATTGAGCAATTCCGGTCATTCTGGTAATTCCTATGACTCGTTGCATAGGAACACCGAGAATGACTGACGCTTGCGAGTGTCAATTTTCTATTATAAAAACTATCTTTTTAAATTACTGGTGGTTTGATTCTACAGAAATATTTGCATTTCAGGTCCTGCAAGTAAATTATTAGTCAAGTTTTAACCTTAATACATTCTAAGAAGCAAGATGAAAACTTTAAAGTTTCATTTTGAGCGACCCCCTCCCCCTCCCCCCCCAAAAAATAACATTTGCTTCTGCTACAACGATACAAAATATATTTTGTATGTCTTTTTTTTCAGTGCTAAAGTACCAAAATTCATTCAAATACATGCAGTTTTCTCATAATATTTACTTCTTTCATGCTATATTCCACAACGTGCAAAACTTGAGTGTTTATTTAACTCAAATTCACTCTCAGAAGTACGTTTATGTGTTCATATAACTTAAAATGAGGTCTTTTCTTTTTAAAGTGTAAAACTGCAAAAATTAAGAAAAATTATTTAAGCTTTCAAGTATAATTTAAATTGAAGTAAACTATAGTTTGCCATACTAAATATTTTATAACCGATACATCAAAACCGGTGAACAGATTTTGTTCATTCCCTAATTTCGTGAGTCTACGGTACACGCCAAGTACATGTGGCAAAACCAGCCCAGCCTCTTAATTAGTCATAATATAAAACAGACGTGGTTTGACAATATTATACATTTTCCGTGCAAGCTTAATTATTTGTCTATTTGTTTTCATTTATTTATTTTTCTGAGTCCGCCCTCGAAATAAAAACGACAACGCCTATAGTAAAATACTGTTTTTTTGTTTTTTTTCTTCTCCTCCCAGTATCAACGGTAAAGACGTTAAAATTAAACAAGTTATTTGTTTTAGATGAGGAGAAAGGAAACTGGAAAATGACATACACAACGAAATCATTAACCCTCTAATGCCCATGGTAGCATATATGCTACCATACTTTAAACGCTTTTTTTTCATCGCAGAAATATGGCAGAACGTATTTTTTATGACATTAAATCAATAATTGTACCTTTTACAAGCCATAATAGCAGATTTAGTTAATAGATGGCTGCACCAATCCGAGAAAATTATTTTAGTAGCAACATGGATGAAGGAAACAAGGAAGACATGTTTACAATGGTAAGTTTTTCTCTTATTTTATAAGTATTTTATTTAAATAAAAGAGAATTTTTCTATATATAAGTCTAAAAAGGTTTGCTTTTTCACTAAACGCCAAATATTTTGTGCAAAAGTTTCATTTATAATACTTAGATGAGTTTTTAAATCATGGTAGCATATTTGCTACCATGGGCATTCCTGTAACTAAGCCTAGCTGTTCTGAAATGAGAAGGGAACACTTTCATTAGAGTATTTTGTGCTTTAGTTTTTATATCATTGATATGAATGTGCCCTTAGATTATTTATAAACTTAAATTTTGTTTGTTTTAAAATGTATCAATGATTTTTTTTTCCGGGTGGGGGAGAAAGGAAAATAATAAAATTAAAAGAATTACTTTGAAATTAAATTTGGATGTAAATTTATCCCTTAATTATTATTTCGGATTATTTTATTTTATATTGAATTATTAAATGAAAGAGTATCCCCTTTTTTTATTTTCTAAATATCAGTGTTTTTTAAATATTAAAAAAAAATTGTATTTTGAATTAAATTTTGATTTCTTTTCAGCCATCTACTTCAGGTCAATATTTCAATAGAAAAAGAAGGACAAATGTCTTTAATAAAGTGGAAGATGCTATTGCTTTCATGAATGGCATGGAAAGTGATTTGTCAGAAATATCTGATGATGACTCTGATTATGAGAATCAAAGTCACGATATTTTGTATGATGAAGAAGATGAGATGATGAGAAATGAAGATGAAGATGAAACGATGAGAAATGAAAATGAAGAAGATGAGATCGTGAAAAATGAAGATGATAAAAATATTGAAAATAATATGAATGTGCCAAATGTTCAAGAAAACACAAAACTAAAAAAGAGCAGTAAAAATCTTAAAATTCTCTGGAGGAAAAAAGAGCCAAATCTTTTACCTTTTGCAAATGAAGATAATTTTCCTAATCCCTTGGAGCCTGTTCCATCTGCATTGGAATATTTTCAAATGTTTATCTCAAAAGATATGATTCAACTATTAGTTGAGCAAACAAATCTCTATAGTATTCAGAAAACAGGAAATTCAATTATGCTGACGGAAAATGCGATAGAACAGTTTCTAGGAATGACAATTAGAATGGGATTGGTCCAGATTCCATTTGTCAGAGGTTATTGGGAAGATGGACTATGGTATGAACCAATAGCAGAAGTTATGCCCAGAAATAGATTTGAGAAAATCCTAAGATTTTTGCATATTACTGATAACTTCTGTATAGATCAGAGGTTCCCAAACTGTGTGTCGCGAGCATTTACCAGGGGTGCCGTGAAGATAATCAACAAAAGTCTAAGTTTTGGGGGAGCATGATAAAGAAAAATTCCTCTGAACCGATATTTCACAAAAAAGTTTGCCAATCCGATGATCAAGTAGGTGAAACAAAAATATTTTAGTCAAGTTCGAGAGAGTTCGGTGTCAAGTCGCCTCTATTTTACAGAAACTCCCTGAAATATGGAAGGGGGGGGGCAAAATTCTATAATAGTGTAATAGTAACCCCAATAAACATAAAAGAAACAATGAAAAATGTATCCAAACTGCTTCATTCTAACCTTCATATTCATATTGTTTTAAAGGTAACTTGCCCCGAAACGTTTTCAGCCTGAGAAGGGTGCCCCGAAATGATTTTTAGCCTGAGAAGGGTGCCGCGAAGTGTTTTTAGCCTGACAAGGGTGCCGTGGGGGAAAAAAGTTTGGGAACCCCTGGTATAGATGATCCGCAACAAAATGATAAATGCTGGAAAATACGCCCATGGTAAAATGCAACATATATCTTTGTTTAAATAAAGAAAGAAATTGTTTAAAATCCTTCCATATGTAAAAATGTAGAAAAACACATGAAAATAAATTTTTTTTAACATTGCTTCATTTACACCCTAATCTGCCCATGGTAGCATATATGCTACCATTGGAAAAACATAAAAAAAATTACTTTTCTGTTAATTTTTAATTATGTTTGTATTATTTGTCCTAAAATAACACTAATTTAACCAAAAAATAATTTTTTTCTTGGAAACTTCTTATACTGGGCATTAGAGGGTTAAAAGAGAACACGTTTCCGTTCATAACCTTCCGAACGAAAACGCGTTTCCGTTCGTTTGCTGCAAAGGCGGAGCTACATTTAGTGTAAGAGATCAGTGGCGTGAAAAAAAGTGGGGGTCTTAAAACCGATACTTGCATAAAAAAACTACACATATATTTAATTTTTAACGTAAAAAGGCAAAAAATGTGAATTTGTATCTTATCCTTTAAATTGTAATTACCGTTGTATGTAAGTTTTTACCAAAATGTCACAAGTTTGTGGGAATGCGCTACGGAAAAATATTGATACATTTAAATAATGTTTGAACATTGTTTTTTGTGGTTCGAATACATAAGTATTTGAGCTATTACATTCAGAAACAGGCTAATTTAAAAATGTCCAAAGTTAACATAAAAATGTGAATTTTTCTAAATTTCGGCAAACTTTAGAACAAATGCGCGATCGGAAGATGTAAACCGATTTTATTTCCCATTTGACATCTTTTTAGTCACCCAAATTCGCAACTTTTCCTCGGTATTAAGAATTCAAAAAAAGAATTTCGAATTTTTTCACCCGCCTTAATATGCAGGCTACGACGCTCAGATTTTGGTCACACCCCTTTGCAAACGGTCGCTAAAACGAAAAACGGGACAAGTTTCATTTGTTGCTGAGCGCTTAACTTTTAAATACACACCATTTTTATAATAATTGAAGCACTAATTAGTGATATTAATGATGCAGATTCTTATAGCAATGTGCATTTGTTAATTACAGCCGTATATTACTTATTATACAGAATGTTTCAAAATTAGAGGTATAGATTTTAAGGGGATATAAATTACATCATAAGAATTCAGAATTGCACAGGAACCCATGACCGCAATTTCCACCAAGAGCCGGGTGTTTCGGGTTATTTTTTAACAGATGTGGGCGTATCTTTTTAATGTTGAATAATTAAAAAAAAAATTATGCGCAAACGGTTACTTGAAAGGAATATAAAGTGTAATAATGCTACTTGTAATCGATGTATTTAGCTCACTGATTGTGTTAAAAAGAATATAATGCACGAAATTTTAAAATATTGGAATATACAAGCTTTTAAAAAGTGTATTTCACAGTAGGCGGAGCGATCCGCCTACAATACGCCTACTACACCTCTTATTTTATCATTTCATGTGTATCATTCTTGTTAATAAAATCAGTGCGCTAAATACATCGATTATAAGCATCATAATTAGACTCCATATTCCTTTCATGTAACCATTAGCCCATAAATGATAGTTAAAATTTTAACACTCAAAAGCCACCCCCACATCTATCAAAAAATAACCCTGGTTCTTAAAGGCTTAAGATGACATTTGCGGTCATGGGTTTCTATGCAATGCTGTAACTTTATGATGTGCTCTATCTCTACTTAAAGTTTGTACCTCTAATTTAGAAACACCCCGTATAAGTTATTAATTCCGTTAAAAGCATAGTGGGTGCTTGGATGTGCTTAGTGTAGGATAGCCAAACTAAAATGATCACACCGTCTGGGTCACACGATTGTTCGGAGGCAAGAAGTGATGACTAAGATGTAAGCGACGTAGCCTGCACACAGGGTGTTCCATAATTAAATTTAATAATATAAAAATTTAAGGGAAGGTAGGGCACATAATACGGAATAAGAATCACATAGCAAAGTCGAGTTTCGAAACATTATCTTCGTGTAGCTGTTAATAATCCCTTTGTAACAAATAATGAAATAATAGTGAACATTCCGACCATTTTTCCTAAAAATATAATGCATCTTTCACAGAAAACATGCGATTGAAATTGGTAGTTTAAAAATTCTACTTCACTTAATGGATGAACGTTTTGGAGACAAGCACATTGTTTATGAAATTTTTTAAAGAAATTAGACGAACACTTCAGCACTTTTCCCAAAGAAAATATCAGCAGGCAAGTGAAAACAGCGTATTTGACCTCACAATGCTATTTGATTCCTTATTATGTGCCCTATCTCCCTTATATTTTGTACCAATAGTTATCAGTGGCGGCTCGTGGGATACAGCAAGTACAGCCGGGCTGCACTTGAAATTATCAGCACATACTTTAAAATAATTTATTCTACTAATTTTCCTAAATTCAGATTAGAATTGTGGAATTCCTACGGTAAATTAAAAAAATCTCCGAAAAAAACCAAACACAAAAAAACGTATTGTGGCCGGATCGCTCATTCAGAAAAAAGCACTTTAATCTTCCCGCAATTCAATGGGGAAAATCTTTGGTTCAGCCCAGAGCGCTGAAAAGAAAATTGGCAGCACCGTTGCCACGACAACGACTACGTAAGCAGCCTCTCCGGCATAGGGAGTATGCAGCTGATACAGCCGATGAAAGATTTTTTAACGGCGGCTGAACTTGAGAACTCGACTAACTGATTGGCTCGAACGAGAAGGAGGGAGGGGGTAAGGAGAATATATGTTTGGAAAACTCTCGACTTTATATTGCTGAATTTATCAAGAAGGTAAGCCTGAATAGACGCTTACGAATGGACAATTACCCATCAAAGCAGTATTGTTTTTAAGTAAGCAAGAACTGGCATTTAGAGGACATGGCGAGCGAGAAAAAATTCTTTAAACATGGGAAATTTTAAAGAGCTTTTAAAATTATTGATATCTGAATTAAAACAACGCCTTTTTATGGGGACATCACTGACGGATTCGCATGTTTAAAAGAAAGGAGGATTGATTTGACTTATAAAAAATAAGTAAGTTTTCTTTTTTTTTTCTTTTCTTCTCAAGTTATCGTTACAAAAGAAAATTCTAAGGAAACTTCGAATCAGACACGGATTAATGCATTTTTGAGGATAAGAGCGGCTGGTTGAAATTTATGTCCATTTTATGGAAGTAAAATAGGAACTCTTACATTTTTTATGTCATTTTTTTTTTTTTTTTTCCTCGGTGAGGGCTTAATCCGCCAGCTTTCGAATTCAGTAACAAAAGATTTTCCAATCCTGTCCGGAGGAAAGGGGGGGGGGCTCATATGCTTCCGGCTGCACTAACAGTTTTGACCACGGGCCGCCACTGATAGTTATAAGACTCTGTGTATCATCATCCACGGAGTTCGATGGTGTGACGTCAATCGTTGGCGAATTAAACAAGGTCACCTTTCCATAAATCTTATAAACTAAGTCGTTTTTGAAATACAACGAATTTTGTCTTTACAAAGGATACTTTTGCCACTGAATGCTGGGAAGTTTACCCCTAAAAGAACCCCAGGTATAGGTAAATATTTCATTTCTCATCAATAACATGTGCGAAAACTCTTGATAAAGGTTTCTGAGCAGTATTTAAGATCATCAGCAACTAAAATTTTACACACAAAAAAAAATCACGAACGCGGCCCAAACTTTTTATTATGAAGTCACTTGGTTTGCAAGTTAAAAAAAAAAAAAAAAAGCTTTCTTTTGGGGATATGATGTGAATAAGCGAATTACTGTTTTAAATGATCCACCTACAATTCCTGCAACATGAGGAACGCCCCAGATCCTCTTACCTTGCAACCCACCGGGCCGCGAAAAATTGCCTTTTCTCTGGTGATTAAATGCTAAAACCGGTGGAAGATCGGAGGATTTCTAAAATTCACACGACTTTTGGTGGTTGATGCAGGGACTGATTTCCGGCAGGGCATTCGGGGCCAATGCTTGGGCCTCCAACAAAGGGGGCCCCCAAATTTTTCTTTAAGTTTAAAAAAATTGTAAGTTTCGATTTTAATTTAAAAGGAGAGAGAAACCACTTTTATGAGAAATAATAGTATTAATAGTTACTCTTTCATAGCCCTAGCATTATATCCACACCCTGTTTTTTTAGCTAATCGGTATGATCTCGGCCCGTAATTCAGCGCAAACATCATTTAGGCGTGGCCTAAGTAGAGAAGTATGCTGATCACGAGGAAATCACAGAGCTGGTTTTCAGTCGAGACATGTTAAAGGAAATGCCTTCCTAGGGGAGTGAAGTGAAGATCTATCCCACTATACATATATAAGTGCTCTGATATAAACATTAGGAAAATTAATACAAACATAATGAGTAACGCGTTACTTGAAAAACACGGAATGAAATTAACAATTGAAAATTAAACAATATGTTTGTAATAATATTATCACAGATAATAATATTAGCATCAAATTATTGCATTTCACTTTGCACCTGGATCTTACTATAAATAAATGCTCTGATAAAAGCATTAGGAAAATAAACACAAAAATAATAGGGAGCATGCTACTTGAAAAATGCGGAATGAAACGAACGGCTGAATATTAAATAATATACTGGAAACATTATTGTCCTTCATACTATTATTACTATCGATCAAACTATTTCATCTCATTTTGCATCGTGATTAAATAATCATTATTATGTTGTTATAACACCCTACAACGAAGGGGAAGGGAAGACGGGGGGGGGAGGGGCTATGAAGCTTTTGCCCAGGGCTCCCAACTCGGCAAATTGGCCTTTGTTTGGATGTATTTGAATGAGTATGATGGGGGGAGGGGAATTGCACTACCTTGTCTATATATATTAAATAAATTTAATGTGTAACTAAAAAGTTTATCTTCAATTGATATTGAAAAAGGATTTTTTACTTATTTTTAAAATGTCAGATCGTAAGAAAGCGTTCTTTTTCTTATTTTTCTCGGAAGGGAAAGGGAAATCATTTTTATTTTATTTTATTTTTTTTTTCTTTTGGACGTGCAAGCTGACATGGTTTCCACAAAGAATATATTCTTTTCTTTTGAAAAAAAAAATCATAAAAATACGCTATATTGTGTATGCTATATGTAAACTACACAACATAGTATAAATGTAATGAAACAACACTCATTATTAATGACAAGAATACTTTTAAAACACTGCAATAGGGACAAACTGGACCTCAGTTCGGGGGGGGGGCATTTAGGCTCAAATTACAAAAATACATCTTTTATTAGCTAACAAATTGTTAAAAAAATATTTCGAAAGATATTATTCTATACAGCTTTATTAGCTGATATACCCGTCGTTGATCGATTATTGTGGACATTCAAAAAGAGCGAAGTTTCATTTGTATTGTAGGAGCATAAAGAATGGAATTAGCATACAAGAAAAAATCCAAAGCAGAAAGTCAAATTATAACACTTGTATTTTGATAAAGGTTATAGTCTAGGGAGTAAAAAAATTCTGAGTCAACTTGTCAATAAAGAAAATATTTTATCTTTGAAATTAGCGTTTTCTTTCAGTGGGTGACTTTTCAATGTCAAGAGGCCATTTAAAGTTGCAGAAGAGTATGCTAATAATGGATATTAAACTGAAAAGAGATATGAAAAGTACTTTTCAAAGCAAGTAGGGATGGACGCGAGACGAGAAACAGGGCTGTCTCGTCTCGTCTCGCAGTGATAAACCTCTGTCTCACCTCGCATCTCGTCTCGTCACGCAAACACATTGTCTCGTCTCGCGTCTCGCAGAGAAATTGCCTGTCTCGTCTCGCGCGAGACCCGAGACGTCTTGCGAGTCTCGCACCATTAAGGACTGCGACCATTTTAGCATTAATCTTACTAAAAATTTTTTACCATATTTTTAGTAACATTAATGCTAGTTTATAATAAGTAGAGATGTCCAAAATCTTAAAATGAATGCACATATTGTACATTCCCTTATTTTTATACAATAATTTTTAGTAAAAAAATAGGTACTTTAATCACCTTTTTCTTGAAAATAATATGGTTTTTAAGGAGTTAATGGAATAAAAGATTTTCTGAAAATTGATGCTCGAAAGTGAGGTAATTCAGTAACCATGCAATGTTGGCATTACTTAATATTTATAAATTTATTAAATTTCTGTTTTTTTTTTCTTCTTCACGGGATAATTCTGCTCTGGGATTATTTCAGAACTTATTGACGAGTTCCACTTCCGCGCAGTAGTCACACTGGTCTTATATTTTGTAAATATCGCAAATATTAAAGTGAAAACGGACTTTTGCAGAAGAGTGCGGACTTAGTTTGATGACGCTGAATATTGCTTTGAAGTAAAAGTGCTTGCAAACACTTCCTCTTTGCTCTAAAGCTAATTTTTAGTGAAAGAAATAACTATAAAGGTAAAAAAAAATCTCTCTGAAATCATTTAAGAATTCCCAATAGAAAATTTCTATATCTATGTCTAAAACATTAGGTCTATTAACCCTGAATATAGGTTTGAAAAATAGATACCTAAATAAAGCATAAAGCTTAGCTAATGGAAGTTTAAAGGCATTTTTTAAATCGGAGAATTTCAAAAGCGAGTATGGGAAAGTAAGTAAACTACAAAGCATTTACTTTAAAGTTTTAGGGGGAAAAAAGAAAAAACATTTTTACACAAGAACTATGTAATATTGTATTTTCTGCCTCAAAAATTATTTGGGCGCTGTTGCTTTCGAAATTAATATTTTTGAAAGTAGTGCTTGCGCGTGAGCATTCTTCAAGAGTCATACAAGGTTTGAGCAAATGAAGATCTTTCCATGAACAAAATTCAACAATCTTATGATAAATATACCCTGCCTTTAAAATATTGTAAAAATCACCTTAAAATAATTGCGGCAAAGAGCTTGTTTATAGTTTGTATTATCAATTCATTAAGTTTTTACATTCCATTTTTTAAACAGCAATAATTAAAACTCAATAAGACATTTTTCCACTTTGGATAGCATAGTGATAACCGGTAGTACTTTGTTTCTTATTTTAATCTCCATAAAGTAAGAAAATGAAGAAAGTGACACGAACAACTGTGTCAGTAAAGCTGACTTTTATATTAAAAAATCAAAGAATTTAAATGTACTTTCATTGTCTTTTCCTATTTTTTTATTTATACTTTTTACAATAAAATAATTATAATTTGTAGTACATTTTTTTCTTCGGAAAACAAATAATAACATTCTCTGTTAAATTAGAAAAACATAATTTCTAAGAAAGATAAGAACTTTCAAACGTAAAATTACGCAGACTGTTTATTAAAATTGTTTCGTTTAAATTTTTGATTATGAATCAAGCAGGACTTTAAAGTTTATTTTTAAAACAGTGTTGTTTCAAGATGGCAAAACTTCTTTCACAATTATTTGTACTAAAAAATCTGGGGTACTTGCCTTTAAAAAAGCACTCTAGTGGATAGATAATTTTGAAAGAAGTTCATATTTTAACTTATTTTCTTTTAGTTAAAAAAAACCATCATCTGCACGCATATTTTGGCCGAATTCGTGCGGAAGAAAAGAATTTTTTTTTTTTTTGTCTTGATTAGAAAAGATAAAAATGAGATTTTTTAACAGAAAAAATAAAATCTCTTAAACTAACAAAATGTACTTGGAAATTTTAAGTTAAAGTATTTAATTTACAAGTAATTAAATTATTTCGACTTGTTCAAAAAGTTAAATTATTCCATTTTTAATAACTCGTTTCGTTTGAATAATTTGTGGACACGTTGCGTTGTTGAGTTACTTACAGTAAATCAGTATTTAGAAAACAAATATTTTAAAATCCATTATTCTGAAAAATATCCCTGTATTACATCAATCATTATCTTAAGCAGATTAGTATAACATTTTTCTACATAAAAAATTCCCGACTGCACCCTTTTGTAATGTTTAACTAACTATATCTTTCATAAACCTTCAAAATTCAGTACGTTTCCAATTAGTTAAATTCGTCTTCGAAAATTTAATCTGGGATCTAAACCATATAAGCCTCGTGTGTATATACATATGGATATATATGACATTAACATTTCAAACACGGCAAATAATTCTCGGCATTTCCAGCTACATCTATCCCCAGATGATAGAATCAGAGACCGCATTCTTTCTCAACTTACATCAAAACTACACACTGGCAGACACACAGAAAATTTATCGATTAGTCAAGGTAAGTCTTTCTAATTAACGGCAAAAGGTGCATTACAAGTTGGAACTTTAATTAGCCTCCACGCGAAACTATGTTTCCAATAAAAACAATTTGTTGAGCAATAATTGCTTGGATCATTTTGAATCTCATTAAATCATTTTGTTTCAATTTCTGCGAGCTCTCGCTTTTGTCGACAAGAGAAACAGAGCGATAAGATTTTTGGTTTCAGGGGGGGAAATGTATGGTTTTTAATGGTGCTCGGGTATGTATGTGACTGTGTGTTGGTGGGGACGGGGAAGGGTTGGAGGGCTGCGTAGGCGTATTAACTCCTTGTATGCTCTCTTATGTGCATTGCATTCTTTCAAGAAAACCAATACACAACGGCCTAATTCGGTGTGAGTGGCTAGAAAATGACTATCTCTATGAGACGGATCAATGAATGGGTATTTGCCACTGAATTCATCAGAAAAATTTAGATTAACTGATGAATGATTTGAAAAAAGCAATCTAAAAAAGAAAGAAAGATAAAATATCTTCTGTAAAACAAATGGAATTGTAAAATTTTCACAATGGAAAGAAACACAGGTTTTATTATATGCTTTTATTTTTTGTATAGAGTGGATAGTATATGCTTGTATTTTCTATAGAGTGGAATGGAAATTTACGCATACATGTTGAATATTCATATACATAAGAAATGTTCAAGAAAGCCATTACCTAAAGTTTTTCATTCTGAATAAATAGAAAAGAAATCTTCAAGAAACTGGAATTTTCTACCAACTACGCTAAATTCATAAGAAAATTATTGATTGGCTAATGAATGTTTCTAAGAATTAAATTCTCGGACAGTTAAAAAAAAAATGATTTTGAAAGATTTTTTTAAAGCAAAAAATCTAGGTAAAGGAATTTTACAATAAACAAGTGGAATGTTTAAAATTTTCTTAGTACGGAAAAATGTATCTTTTTAAAATTTTTGTTATTTATTGAGAGAACTGAAACTTGTTGACACGTTATATGTTCAAGCTCTTCATATGAGAAGTTAGTATATATACACAACACGTTCCAAAAACTAATGCACAACGCTCTAGTCTTGGATAAATAATTGAAAATAAGAGCTCTTCCCATACGGAGTTGGTAAATATTTACTAACACGCACGCTAAATTCAGATGAAAAATGCAGATTGACTAAGATTTTCTTTTCTTTCTTTTTGTTTAATTCTCTAGAAAGCTGGAGAGGTATTTTTTATAAAAGTATTTGTCGTTATATTTTGTAACATACAGGCAATATATTTGCCTTCTACGAAAGAAATTTGCGTGTCACAGCACGTTGCACGTATAATTTGAGATTTTATGGAAAATATATACTTTAAAATGCTTTACATGGAGGGTTATTGGTTTGGGGAGCTGAATAGTACTCAGGATCAGACTACCACACAGTTCACCTTCGTTGTTTTTAATGGTGATTGGATATGGTATAGTCTCTCCAGTGTACGCGAATGAACTGTACATTACGTTACATTCAAACATGTGTTGTGGGAAACCTATACAGAATATTTTATTGCTGATTTAGTACAAGAAGAAAGCATTTTAAAAATTATAAAGGGATAGCATCGAAGTTCGGTCTGTAATATTTGTTATCTGAGAGGGCTATGAAGTGAGTTTAGAAATTCAGCTTCTGCAGGAGGGTTACAGACCACGTTAGTGCAATGCGTTTGTGGAAGTCTTTTAATAGGAACTGCCGCAGTTACGCTACTCGAGTTGTGTAGTTGTTAGAAAGCCATTCTACCACACCATGGGTCCAGGTTCAATTCCCGGCACGGGCTTGGATGTTATTTCGTCCGTCTTTTCATAGGAGACGCTGATCTACCTATTAGGTGCCTCCATAATACTGAGGCCAGCAGTTCCAGCCTTGGTAGTGACCAATGCCTATAAACGGCAAGTGCCCTCCATTAAAAAGGAAAAAAACTGTTGCAGCTATTTACCTTATATCCATAGAAAAGCAACAGAAGTTTACTGTGCGAGCTTGATTGATTTCGAGTGGCTTAGAGCTGAGGTCCTCATTTTTATCTCGCATTTTCAGAGTAAAAAAGCCTCTCTGGCACAATTGAAAGAATGAGATAGCGCTGGGGTGATTTCTTAAACGTAAAACATCAGAATTTTAAATTGAAGAGGCAGAAAATTATTACAGAAAAACCAATATTGAAATAAAAGACTGTAGAATAAACCAGTTGGTTATTAAACTACATTTTTTTAAGTATTAATTTAATATAGCATTATTTATCTAATTTGTCTATGAATCATTGATGCATAATTGAATGCACATTTTGATATAGTTTTTACTATTAAATAAATGTACTAAATTACAGTTTTTTCTTTCAAGAAATTCTGTTATGCTATGCATTCATTACATAGCTCTACTTGACCAGCGATTCTATGATGACTGCATTCAGTGTTTTATGTAATCATTGGCTTAACCTTCCAGAAACTTGTTTTCTTTAAAGAAAAGGTGTAGATGGGATTAAATTACTCTGACTTACATTATCAAAGTGAACTAATAACACTGATTATGTCAGCAGAAATATTTTCAGAATGCCAGCATGACGTATATTGACACTTATCTTGTATGCAAACATGAAAACATATTTAATTTACAATAAAAATATGATTTTACATGCGGATTCATAGGAAAAGAAAACAAGGAAACATAAATTTCTTTTTTATTTAATGCTTCACTGATAATTGCCTTTTAAAGTAGAATTAATGTGAATCAAACTTATAGGCTATGTTTTCTTTTGAAAAATAACAACAAAAAAAGTTGAACTTTTTCGTCCTTATTACTAAATATTTCATCTTATCAAGGATAAAAAAGGCGGGGGGAAAACACCTTTTCCGTAAACTAACTTCTTTTTGGCATTCTAAGGAATCTTTTTCTTTACGCTAATACGCCTCACTTTCTTTAAAATTATTGCCACGGTATTTTCCTCTATCTCATTGTGTCAACATTATGTAGCACTTTGTTAGTCCTTAATAGCCGCCTAAAAATTTATGAATTTTCTTTTATTTATTAAGGCGTTTAAAGAACGGCGGTTTAATTTTATTGATCTTAAATGCTTCGGTCCTGCGTAATTTTTTACTAAAGTAAAGAGTTTTCTAAGAGTAAATTCTTAAATGGTGATATTTCGTTTATTGGAAAATCACAGTATGAATTAATGCACCGCATACTGAGTTTTTGGCGTTTTCAATCATGACACAAATTTTGCTGTGTCATATTTTAAGTGAATTCGGATTTCTTTTTGAAAGTTACCAATAAAATAACAGGAAAAACAGTAATTATAGCGAGCAGAAATTAATACAAATCGTTTGGATTTTGATCTAGTTATCAGCTAAAATTTAAAAGATTTAACTATAATTTAAATTCCATTAGACTCATAGTTGTGTAAACAGAAAAAATCGACTGTAGTTAAACACACATCTGAAAGTAATAAAAAAAGTAAACTATTCTGTAACCATTGAATGATTAGTGAAACTAACGTAATAGTTTGTTTAATTTAAAATTTTAACGTATATACGAATATTGTTCAAACGTATTAACATAACGTATAACGTATATATTTCAAAAGAGTTCCAACAAATTTTGAGGATAGGTCAGGCAAGAATTCAGAATCGCACAGAAATGTGGGGTCAGAAACGTCGTCTTTATATAGGTGATAATAATCGCTTTGGAACAACAGTGAACTTTCTCAGAATCGTCCATCGGAAACTAATGGGTCTTTCACAAAAAGCGGTTGACTAAAATTGATTATTAACAGGATTGATTATATTAAAGTAGGTATTATATAGTGATTACAGGATTGAGTATTAAAGTGATTATTAACAGGTAAGTGAAGACGGTGTTTTTCACCCTACATTGGTATGGGATTATTACCCTTTGTTATGTGCTTTACCTCCCCTTAAAGCTTTTCGGAACTCTTTTCAAACACGTGTATATATGATTGGACTTTTGTTTAATGCTTTCACTGAACCCTTGTATCTACAAATAATAAAATCTACGATTATAACAACGTTAGTATATTGCGATTTTTATTTATAAGAAGTTATATATGTAAAAAAATCTGGAGTGACTCCACTCGACTTTCCGAACACTTACGATTAAGATCATTACCAAGTATTTAAATAAATTTTAATCGATGAATAATTCAAACATATATACCAAATTGAAGCTCAATCGAATGTACTGTTTAAACGCTAACGCACTTTCAAGAATTTCTCCCCATAGGCCATAATGTAAAACAAATCTTTGTCGTAGCTCTGTAGAAAAACTATAAGTTCTATACACATCAAAATGAATACTGGTCTTCTAATGGTGGTTTATAACATGTATACCCAATTTGAGCTCAATCGAATGTATCGTTAAGCGCACTTTTAAAAATTTACTCCCATAGGCCATAATGTAAAAGAAATCTTTGTCGTAGCCCTGTAGAAAAACTATAAGTCCTATGCACATCAAAATCAATACCGGTCTTATAATGGTGGCTTATAACATGTATACGCAATTTAATCTCAATAATGTAAAAGAAATCTTTGTCGTGGCCCTGTAGAAAAAGTCCTATACACACCAAAATCAATACCGGTCTTGCGACGGTGGTTTATAACATATATACCCAATTTCAGCTCAATCGAATGCCCCGTTCAGGAGCTATCGTGTTCACTCACATACACACAAGCACACACACACACACACACACACACACACATACATACATACATACATCTCGTAAAAATAGCATAAATGAATTCATAAGACCTCAAAACGTGTAAATACACCAAAATCTCGAATTCGAATTTTTTCATGATTACAATACTTTCCTTACATGGTATATGTTCGAAAAGTAATATATGAAAGTTGTACTTCCCAGACAGCACATAAGCTTAAATCAAGCTTGACATTTCTTTGAATTTGACGTATTAATACAGTTCAATTGACAGCTTGACAGTTCAATTCATGTTAAGCTTACAGCAAGCTTGGAGATGTCATTTGAACTGTCAAGCTTGAATACAACTTGATTACTGCTTGATTTGGAAAGCCACATCCACGTAACAAATAATTTATCATCAGTCATAAATGTACTTGACAATAGAATTAAAAAAAAATTCTATATTTCCAATTATGGAAATTCTTTAAAATAAAATACAATTATACTACGAAATTGATTTCAAAATCAGTCGTTTGTCTCGATTTTGGCCAGTATTGCCCAACATGAGTGTCGCGATATTGAAAGTTTTAAAACGTGTGCTGCTTTTAAGTTGATATTATGCTTATTTCCCTATTAGTAGAGTCTATAAATCACACGACATTATTTTAATTTTGATTCATCATGTCCATGGAAAAATATAAGAAACAGATCGGCATCGGCGACTGATCGATCTCGCCAGAAATCGGCGTGACAACCATAACAGTCACTTCAAACTTTAGTCATACCAGCGCGAGACAGATTGGCTGAATGCTTAGCACGCTGTCTTCTCAACCCTTAGGTCCCGAGTTCGATCACGGACGCTTGATGGAAACAGAGTAAAATAACTTGAAATTTCAGCATAGAGGGGAAAGTTCGTGGAAAAATAAAATATGTGGGGAGAGTTTGCCGATGGACGCCCCGTGTATTTAGGAAAATTTTTTAAGCTTGAAATTAAGCTTGCTATGTCAAGCTTAATGCAAGCTGGGCAAGTGTAAACTTGAACACTTGATTTAAGCTTGCATGAAGCTTACACGCTTGAAATTTTCAAGCTTAAATCAAGTTTATTGACTTGATAAATCAAGCTTGCTGCAAGTTTGATGCAAGTTTGCTGTACTGGCTGGGTTATTATAATAATTTAAGATTTTTTCACACAATGTGTTTCGAACGTACTCATGCACCTCATTACTTCCGTAAACTTTTGAATACAATGCGATTTCAGTTGATTACTTCAGGCGAAACCTTCAATGGAAATGTCTTAATCCTTGTATTACAATTATTGAAACTAGAAATCTCGCACGAGACAGCGCTCTGTCTTGTCTCGAGCTCGTTTCACAAAATATTTGTCTGTCACGTCTTGCTTTGATTTATAATTATATTGAAGAAGATCATAAACATTTAAATCAAATGCAATTTATTGTGATACCAGTGACGTAAGGAAATATGTAAATCATATGTTTGAAAACAACAACAACAATAATGCTAATGATGGAAGAAGCGACTGCAATTTATTTTTCATGTTGGTAGAAGACTTGATGTATTTTTAAATCTCAAATAAATCTAACAAACTTTTATTTTATACAAAATACCAAATTTGGTTCATTTTCTCAATACTGCAAATTCACTCTCCCCACCCCTACCAATTTATAATAATTATAATTGTGATAATTAATTATTTTGTGATAATTAGAACGTAACTTTGAATAATATTTTTTGAAAATGCGTGTTATTTAGTGAGACTGGGCGTTTAAATATTTATAAGTAACATCCTGTAAAATTTAAAAATTACAGACATATTTAATATTTTTTCTTTGTTAAAATGTCATAAAATATTAACACTAATCATATGGCATTATAATGCAGAAGAAAATATTTCAAGTTGAAATGGTTCGTTTGTTATTATTAAATTAGACCTATAATCATAAAAATTTGATATACATCAAGATACCAGAAAAGATACCGGGAACATAAAAGTTTGCAACTTTTAAACACAGATACATCCTCAATCCTCAGAAGCTAAGTCCTACTCAGCTACACGTAAATCAAACCATGCATGCATCCATGAAAGCTGCATTGCGTCCGCGCACGCCTAGCAACTCTAAGGCAAGTTATAAAACATTTCTCCCTTAGCAAGTAACACAAAAGAGTAGAAAAGCGTTAGCAAAACTATTTAGACAAGGCTCACAAAGACCTTATAAGAGATAACACGGGGATCATAGAGAAACTGCATCAGAAAATTATCGAAACGGGGAGGAAATAATACATCAAGGGGATCGTTCCATATTCCGAGCAACGAAACTGATTCCCCGGATAAAATCATTTCGCAATAAACACAGACGGATGCTGATTGAATTATGGATTCGAGTAGCGAGACCTGATTATGGTCACTATCGCATAAAGTTTTATCGTGAACTGAGAAAACAGTACATGACAGTCCAACGCGCAAGCCAAGATTTCTCATGGAACTTTTAATTTAGTGATAGCGAGTCTGGTGACAGCTACGAAATCGGCAAAATTGGTGTAAGGAAATGCGTCCAGCTATATATATATATGAATGTAATTGAGACATATCTTTTTATTAATAAAATAAGAATTTTGTTTGTACATGACTTTAGATTCAAAAATTTTGCAATCCGTTTCAAGCACCTGGAATCGAAAATTACCTTAAAAATGTATCGTTTTGTCGTTCTGCCTTTGTTCGATCAACATGTAAAGGTTGTCAAAGAAAATGAAATGAAATTCGGTAACATGATAGGTGGTAACTCTACTTAAATTATATGCCCCTTTTTTACAAAATTTTAAATAGAATTCGAGATAGCTATAATCTATTCAAAATGCGTATTTTGTTTTTCGTGCACATGTAAAAACTACCGAACTGAATGAAATGAAATTAATTACGGCAGTCACTTAACTTAAAATATAGGTGCTAAAATTTTTTATCCTTTTGAATAAAGTTTGAGATTTTTCGAAAATCTATTCAAATTATATAAATATCTGTTCCCGCATCACGTACAAAAAGCTCAAATGAATGATATGAAGTCTACTATCTTGAGAGAGAGAGAACTTAACTTATACTATACACTTTGAAAAGTTTCTAAAAGTTTCAGAGATTTTAAAAAATTGTGAAAATGTTTGTTCGCTCATATCTTAAAACGTCTCAACAGAATGGAATGAAATTCGCTGTTAAGATTAGTTAATTTAGGCGGCAAATTATTTCAAAAATTTTCACACATTTTAAAAATTTGAGAAAATTATGTAAACGTATGTTCGCGCATTTCTAAGAAACAGCTCAAGAGAACAGAATTCGATTTGGTAACATAGTAAGTAAGAACCCATACAACAGATACCGTATTTTATTCAAGAAATTGAATAAAATGTTGTAATTTAGGCGGGCAGTTTACGTTACAACATCTGTAGGAAACAAACTGACACATGGGAATATGATAGACGGTTATTCGACGGTTTATCGAATTTTGAAAATTTCTATTTCAAAATTTTAATGATTTTTTAAGTCTGTTTTCAAGCTTGCGTAAAATTTTCTATACTTTAGTATAAAGTATCTGCTTATCAATAAATAAAATTTAGTTGCAGGTAAGGAGTATGCTCAAATTTTTTTGAAATTGTAATGCCTGAATTTTTCGGCATAAACTGCAAACGCATTGCGTAAAATCATCAAAATGTAATTCAAGCGAACATTGCAGTCTTAAATTACATTTTGAGGATTTTAAATACAGACTTTTTGTTATTTAAAAAGCATTATTCAGATGTTATTATTTCAGTTCAGCACTCATTATTAATGTCTACTCTGTAGCTTTAAACAACCTCTTGATGCTAAAAACTCATTCCTATGAATGAAAAAGCTCATTTTAAAATAGAATGTTTTCTTCATTGACAATTTGACTCTGCTGTTTTTTTTTATTACTCTTTAACCCGTTATCTTTTAAAAGGTAGAATGAAACTATTTATTACTCGCTTCCTATATCTTTGGCGGTATGCAAACTTTATTTTTCATAGTTCTACAATGCAAATAAAAAATAGCATTTTTTAAAAGTTTACAAGACTTACTAACCCCTTGCCTTTGGAATATGTTTCAGCAAAACGTGCCGAAAATAGATTTTTTTTTCTCTTAAATTAACTTTAATTAACTCAGGTCGGGCATTCTCAATGTGCGTTATGGCAACGCTACGCATAGGCGATCTGCATAGGAGGGTGCCATGGTAGGGTGCCATACAGGGGGTGCCTTGGTAGGATGACTCCGGCATTCTGAAATTGGCGCAGTTGCGTTGCCCGAACTGAGTTCGGGCAGTAGTATACCGACAGTATTAAAAGTATTCTGGTACCCGTCGGTGTACCAGAATACTTGTAATACCGACCATACCGATACTTTTTTGGTATGGTCGGTAAATACTTTTAATATCGATACCATAATTTTAATACCGACGGTATTAAAAGTATTCTGGTACCCGTCGCTGAAGGCTCGGGGCAAAATTCGGGCAAAGCCTTCGAAAAATCTTCGCCGACGGGTACCAGAATACTTTTAATCAATTAAGCTACAGGTCACAAACAGTCTTCACATTAAATAATTTAATTCATTAAAATTTTACAAATATACAGGGTGTTCCAAAACTCAAGCGACAGTTTAAAAAGTTTGATAGAAGGCATGAAGAACATGAGGAATTACCGGAGAACATGAGGTCACAAACTACACTAAGAGGGTGAAAGTCACGAAAAACGCATCCGGGCTTTGACCCGTGGCCTCCGTTGCATGGCCTCTGCGGTCGTCGGATCTCAGTCCATGTGACTTTTACCTGCACGATCATTTTAATCAATCGGTTATGAGACGCCTCTGGACACACCGGAGGATCTCAGAGGACGGATTGTCCTCGCTGCAACAGATATCAAGAGCATACCCGACATCTCCGCGTGCGTGCGGGCATTGTTTTACTTCGTTGTAGACTATACAATGATGTCATTTGACACCACTTCCAACAACTCTTCTGATAAATAACTAAATAAATCTTTTTGTAGTTAGTATTGTACTTTTGTAGTTCAAGAGGGACGGCGTAACCTGCATGCGTTTTTTTTTTTTTTTTTTGTAATTTTCACTCTCTCAACAACTGGTTTTCAACCCCGCATGGCTTTTAGAAGTTTTCACCCTCTTTCCAGACAGCACAGCAAACTTGCATCAAACTTGCAGCAAGCTTGATTTATCAAGTCAATAAACTTGAATTAAGCTTGAAAATTTCAAGCGTGTTAGCTTAATGCAAGCTTGAATCAAGTGTTCTAGTTTACACTTGCCCAGCTTGCATTAAGCTTGACATAGCAAGCTTGAATCAAGCTTGACATAGCAAGCTTAATTTCAAGCTTAAAAATTTTTCTTAAATACACGGGGCGCCCGACGACGAACTCGCCTCACATATTTTATTTTTCCCTCTATGCTGAAATTTCAAGTTAATTTAATCTGTTTCCAGCAAGCGTCCGCGGCTGGGATAGAACTCGGAACCTAAGGGTTGGGAGGCCAGCGTCCTAACCGTTCCGCCAATCTGCCTCGCCCTGGCATGACTAAAGTTTGAAGTGACTGTCATGGCTGTCGCGCCGTTTTCTGGCGGGATCGATCAGTGCCTGATGCCGATATCTTTCTTTTATTTTTCCATGGGATAAATCAAAATTAAAATAATGTTATGTGTGATTTATAGACTCTACTAATAGGGAAATAAGCATAATATAAACTTAAAATTAAACACGTTTTAAGATTTTCAATATCGCGACACTCATGTTGGGCAATACAGGCCAAAATCGAGACATACGACTGATTTTGAAATTAATTTCGTAGTAAAATTGTATTTTATTTTGAAGAATTTCCATATTTGGAAATATAGAATCTTTTTATTTTTTAATTCTATGGTCAAGTACATTTATGACTGATGATAAATTATGTGTTATGCGGATGTGGCTTTCCAAATCAAGCAGTAATCAAGTTGTATTCAAGCTTGACAGTTCAAATGACTTCTCCAAGCTTGCAGCAAGCTTAAAATGAATCGAACTGTCAAGCTTGTATTAAAACGTAAAATTCAAAGAAATGTCAAGCTTGATTTAAGCTTATGTGCTCACTGGGTTTTACCTCCATGCCTTTTATCGCCCCTCTGAATTTGTCGATCCAATTTTGGAACACACTAGAAGTTGATTAATCAGCATTGACTTATTTTTTAAGTGTGCATTAATTTATGTTTCTTAAAAAATACCTAACATAAGCTTTTGCAAGTTCATAGCCCTTTAGGTGAGGTTTTAGCACTTTCACTTTTTGTCCCCAAAATGCCGAAGCATTAGTCAAATTTCTCATTTCTAACTTATAAATATCATTTATCATTTCTACAAAATGTTTAGAGATAAAAAAAATATGTAACGCATGACTATTTCATTTTTTCATTTGTTTTTCTTTTTCGTAAATTGTTCATAAAACTGATGCCAAAAATTTACTGGTTACTACTGACATCTTCAAGAACCTATGAACGGGTTGAAAATACTTGCGTTTCAAACTGTTAACATGGGTGCAGAATTCAGAAAATTCGTGAAATCCTATCGTCACTCGCGTACATAAACCTAACGCTCAGAGCCTCATTGCTATACAGATCAAGTAGACGAAATCTCAAATCATTATATTGAAAGTCCATCAATTTGCTTACAGGTTTCACGCACTCAAAATCATGCTCTCAAAAAGTTTCTTCACGAAACTTTTTGGCAGATGTAAAACTTGAATCGTTGCTTTTAGCCTTGCATTTACTTTGATCCAAAATCCCAGAGATACACGTCATAGCAAAGCATTTGGTACAAATTATCTTTCAACATAGCCTCCACGGGCATCAAATCGTTTGGTCCATCTGTTTACCAATCTATGGAACCCGCCACTGAGGCACTTAACGAAGGCGCCCTGAACTGGCGAATGAATTTGGAAATGCTGTCCTGCCAGGTGCTTCTTCATCGGCTCGAAGTGTGACTGGGTGAAGGATCTGGGCTGTAGGGAGGATGCTCCAACTCGTTCCATCGTGAGAGCTGTAGCCAACCACGTGACCAACTCAGCTCCGTATAGTGGCATTTGATTGCTGTGACTGTCTGTCGTACTTAGACATGGAATTTCATTTCTCGGGAAGTATATGAACCCGTACCAATGTGTAGCACAGTGGTTAAAGCCACTGACTTGGGAGATGGCTCAAGTGGAGGAACAGGGTTCTGTCCTCTCGCGAGGCCGTCGGTTAAGCGGTCTGGAGTTTTGGGCGGTTTTCTCCAGATGTAACGTGAATACGCGCTAGATACCCAGAAAAGTCCTCCCCCAAGGCATTCCCCCTTGTGTGTGTCCTTTCTTTGACGTGGATTTATAAGCGGTCCCTCGTGAACAAGCACATAAATCCGAATACATGTTCCAACACAACACATATATGAATCCGTGGGAGCTCTTGTTTCCTTATTTTTTGAACCAACTGATTAGTTTACGGAAGAATATACAACTCAGAAGAAACTTTGGAAGTAATTGTTATATATTGCATGCTTATAAAGAACAATATTTTGTTTTGAAACCTTTGTACTAATACCAATTTATACACGAATGCTTTTTTGGAAAGGTGCACTAAATAGGCAGCCCTATATTAAATATGCATCGTTTATGCTAAATAAACATTTAAATAAAAAAAAATTCCATAGTTCGACTGAATAGAATTGCTATGATGTCAATGTAAAACATTTAATATTAAAAGGTGAAGACAATTAAAATTCGCTTTTAAAACGGCCTATTAGCATGGCCTGTATAGATCCTTTAGTTCCATTTATTTAATTCTTATGCAACCTTTGTGTACCATTATTGCGACGTCATCTTTTATTTCTTTTAAAGATTTAGACATTTTCTGCATAATAGTACACATTCAATTCTAATTTCTTTCTTTAAATGAAATCCCAGGATAAAAGTCTTTTTCAAATTAGATATAAAAGTTTATTTATATATATTTAAAAACACCGTTTCTCCATTCTTTAGAAAAACTGAACTATGTTTCTGAAAAACTGTATCAGAGTACAGAGTTGCCAGACATTACGGAGAATACTCAAACTCTTTTTACATACTGTAAATCTCTTTAAATTTTCCACAAGGTAAAAACCAGTCCAGACCATTTGTGGAAGAATGCTGCTATAATCTAAGTCGAAAAATACTGTTTACAAAAAGTGGTTGATAATATTCCGTAATGGTTGGCATCTCTAGGAATAGAGCACCCGGTTTATGAGCCCCTAGCAACATTTACCTTTGTATTTATTGAATTAAGTGAATGTGGTAAAATTGGCCTTGAAATATCGGGTAGTTGAGCCCATATTCTCATGTCTAATAATTTTTCCAACTAGCGTTATGCATTCAACTTCTATAGAAGTATATATTTTAATCATAAAAAAAGTTACTCGATATTAAAGAAATATACATTTCATACACTATTCTGTGTTGTTTTTTGCTCTAATATTTCACAGATGTGAATTCATTATTTTTTCTTAAAATTATGCGTACTGTCAACTGGCGCTAAATGTTTTTACTAAACAAAACATTAATTTCACAGAAATATTTATTTAGGTAGAAAATAATACCAATTCTCTTTTTCTTTCACATATCTGGCGCCATCTAGCGACCTACAGAGACACTTCATGGTTCCTTTATCGATTAGGAGTGATTCTTTCCTTGGACCTAGCAAGCAATTACCAGGAAATAATACATATACAAAACTAAAAATAATTTTATGAATAATCTGTTTCTGAATTAAAAAGTATTATTGATATAAAATTATAAAATAATTAATGAAATAGTTAAATGTATAATTATCTAAACGAAAGTTTAATATCGTCCAGAAAAAAATAATCAGTTTAGCGTATTGTTTGGTCATCTTAAATAAGTAAAATGTTATGATTCATAAACGGTTATTTAAAATTCCGGAGTGTTCAAAAATGTATTTTGTTTATTTTAGCAATTTTAGGAATATAATTTTAAATATATTTGCGTTTGTAAATCTCCCAATGTTGTCATTTTTACTGCATTCTAAGTGTGACAGAAACGTATTAGTATGATATTCTTGCAGGCTTTGATTTTTCTTAAGTTTCTAGCTTCCCATGTTGAAAGAGAGGAACCCAAGATTTAATTTAAAAATATATGAAATTTATTTATCTATTCCTTAATCTTTGACAAAAAAAAATTATGCGGTTATATTACATTTCATTGTGTCTTATGCATTACCTAAAACAGGAATTTTTTTCGGGGGTGGCTGAGAACTCAAAATCTAGAATGCAATATAGTAACTTATAAAAATAGATATAACTTTTTTGGGGGGAAGGGGGCTTTTTTTGCCTAAAATTATTCATATAAAAAATCAATTAAATAAAAAAAAGGATGAAAATTAAAAAAAAAATCATAAAATGAGTTTAAAATCTTTGCAGATAGAAAAATACATTAGAAAAGATTTTTTAATTTCACCTAGGTCCATAGCTGAATCTTAAATTTCTCAAGGAGAACTTTCAAATGTACCATGGGGATATCAAGGGGAACTTCTAATTTTATCCACAAATATGTAATATTCTCCAACTGTATATCCAACTCTTACTTATTTTGTGAGTGGCTGCAATCCCATCAGCCACCACTTGGCTATCCCTTGTCTTACTATATTGTGTATTTAATTGGTTCTAGAGATAGTGATGATAATTTTAAATTTTTTTTTGCCATAATGTATAGGCACTTAAGTAATAAAAGCTCGGTGATATCTTTTTGATGTAGTCTTAAGCTTCTATAGCTTGCGAACTCGGTAAAGAACGCTAAGAGTTTGTCGAAATTTTCAGAAGATACTGTATCGATAGCCGACCACGAGCTTTTGAATGTGATAAGTACTGAATATAGTATAGTTCTTTCGCTCGTATTTCTAATAAACTCCATAACGTCATGTCTAGTGATTTAAAATCCAAAGCACGTTGTGTATTTATCCATGGTATTCTTCATATAAATCAAGAATTATTCTGATCTGATCACACTTAGTGCAGTCGAACCTAGTTAATGGACTATCTGTTCAAGAAATACCCCGCATATTGCAATAACTTTTCCATTTATCAAACCGTAATAATTATTCCGGATAATGGAATATCCCTGTCATTAGAATACATTTTTTTGGCAAGTTGGTTACTCAATTAAGCGGGTCGACTGCGTTACATTCCTGGAACAATTTGTCATTAATTTTTTAATTTTTAAGTTGATGAAACAATACCAACAAAAAACAAATCAAATAGTCATCAAGCAGCTTAACATTAGCTTTTTCTTATAAGCAACGAGCTCACTGTGATCAAAAACCCAATGTAGGTATTTTGACACTTAAGTGATACATAGTCTACATGGTCACAAGCATTTGGACTGTGAAAACTTGACATTTTTTATTTGCAGTGTAAAATATCCAACGAATTGTTCCCTTACTTTGGCCGTGTTCAAAAATGCTTGCATGCTTTCCTGGGAAACTTTTATTTTTCTAGTTGACTTGTGTCTTTAGGGGACCAGTAACATATTGGAAAAAGAGAATAAAAATCGATCACCTTCAGTATCATAAAACTAGTCTCAGGGTGTGAGAATATTTACATGTTTCGTTACATCCTAATTATTTCCGAAAATTGTGATAAATTATCAGTGTATCAGTGTGCGAAGGGGATTTCAGGATGAACGTGATATCAGAAAGAACAAAAGTGATTACATCTAGAAAATACTTTAAGTTGTAATCTAAGTGGCCGATATTATTTTTTCATTTCAATTTGGAATACAGAGAGTAATTCCTTGGTAATGAGACTTATTTTTCAAGCCGAATATACAAAAAATTCAGAGGAGTGGAATTTGAAAATCCAGCAACACATTCGGACAAAACCATTTAGAAAATTCAATCAAATACACAGTCATTTGACTCTGTTTCAACATAAAACTAACCACATAAAGTGAACAAAAATTAGTTTTCGTCTTCCATACTTCATAACTAAAGAAACATGCGTATTATTGCGTATGAACTTGTCTGGATGCATGAAGATCACGTAATTAAGTGGGAATGGTATTTAACTGTTGCTGGAGAAGGTAAGCAATTATGCCTTGCGCTTACGTTTGCGATTGATGGGAAAGGCTGTTGATCTAAGTTAATTTGATGGAGGGCAGATTGTAATGGCCCGTAGACTCGAAAGGGGTATCTCCGAAACTGCACGACTGATCGGTTGTTCACGATCTGAAGCTCTTAGTATTTATAAAAACTGGATTAATGGCGGTGAAACCAGAAATATACGCCAAGATGTTGAGCGTCCACGCATCATCCAAGAAAGAGGATGCCGGAGACTGTTCCGCCTAGTACAGCAAAATCGGCGGCAGACAATGGCTCAGCTGACAGCCCAATACAATATAGGTCCAAGTACAAGTGTTTCGGAATACACAATTTAGCGGATACTGTTGTATATGGGACTGCGGAGCAGATGTCCCACTCGTGTGCCTCTCCTTACCAAGCGTCATTGTCAACTACGCCTACAGTAGCACGGGAACATCGGGACTGGACCACGGATATGTAGTTGCCTGGTAGGATGAATCCCAATTTTTCCTTCATCACGTCGATGGTTGTGTCAGGGTACGCCGTCTTCCAGGAGAACAGATGCTCCCCTCTCCCCGGCAGCTCAAAGCTCAAACACCACCCTGTTCAAATATCTCCACTTTTAGTGGCCGCTGATTAAGTACTTAGTACAACCTGTCCCCAGTATCGACCTAGAACTCGTGGCATCCATGCCCACGCAAGTTGCAGCTGTTTTGAAAGCCAAACGAGGCGCAACGCGTTATTGAGTAGGTGGTCATAATGTAATGACTCTTCGGTGTATTTAAGAGAAGCTTTCATGTAACATAACTAAATTGCATTGAAAGTTTCTTTAGGAAAAACGTTTCAATAACTTGAATTCAAATTCCACGAATTTACTAAACATAGTTAACAATCTGTATAAAATATTCTTACCGAGTAAATAAATTTCTTATATCCAGATATTTTTTTGAAGAATGTTATCACTATCTATTACAGGAGTTTCATTTCAGTCATAATTTTTTGCGTAGGCTGAATATGTGCTTAACATGATATTTTTGTATTACGTGTAATGATTATAGTATATTCTTTTTTAATTCAAATTTTTGGATGAAAGTGAATTGTTGCGTTTTATGTAAAATCAAAAGAATACTGTATTGTCCACCTTCAAAAAAACAATTTTTTCAGTTGATATATTTGTCAAGAGGAAATAATCTGGAAGAATTATATTTTAGATTAGTATTTAACAAATTAATTTTAAAAAATTGTTAGATTAATAATTACGCAGTTAATTTGTATACTGCGATAGGGCATTATCAGCAAAAGCATCAAATGTATTTGATAAACATTATAGCAGTTAAATAACGATTAAAATTTAATTTTTGAAATCTTTATCATTTATTTTCATTTTAAAAGATACATCGAAAAGTAATGTATTGTTAAATAGATTTAAATGCATCTAATTTCTGTGGCTACTGTTTTATTTGAATTCTGAGAAACGTGTAAGTATTTCTTGTGTATCAAACTTTAAAAAAAAACTTTATAACTTCTAACAATATTTCTTATTAGAAGAATTTTCGTTTAATTTTAGCATAAAATGCGCGTTCTTTTGTAAATTTACATATTGAGCTAATATCCTCTCATTCTTTTTAATACATATTATTGCGAATATTTGAATTAATTATTTTTATTTGTTGTGATAATTAAAAAAAAATTGAAAAGACATTTATAAGATTCTTTTGTCGTAACTTTGGAAGTATTTGCAGAACATAAAATGTTCATGTTTTTCTCAATAACGGAAAACTGCAAGTTACTTATATTTTGTTTCGCTTTCTGTCCTTAATAGCTAATTTAGAATATTCGGTTTTTTTTCTCTTTCTTCCGCCCCCTTTTTTACCTCATTATAGCAGCGCACTTTTAAACGAATATTATTTTGCGGACTGAAATTGTAATCTAGCTCATTACTTGCTTCTTCCATTAGCTTCACCATTTTTATCCAAGCACTGAGCTTATTACTTTAATTAGCCTTGGAAACTAGAGCCGTATTTAGCGCTTCATAAGATCTAGTCTGTAAATAAAACGACGTTATTTTTCTTTCCCTTCACACAGGAGCATGGATAAATATTCACGAAAGAAAGAAAAAAAATAATAAAAGAAAGAGCCATTCAAAATGTGATGATGTTGAAAGCATTACTTGTCCGTTACTTAAAAATTGAGAAGAGGAAGCAATACAAACGTATGCATTAAAAGTTATAAAAACTGTAAATGGAGAATTAAAAAAAAATAGGAAAACAGAAGAAATGGGGCAAACTAAAGACTGAATATTTTCTCTCTGACTTTCAAATAATTTTGTCTGCCTGGCAAACATGATTGCTGAGAAGGGGAGGAAGTTGTTCAAACATTCGATTGAAAGGGGAACTGATTAGATGAAGGTGAGCAAATAAGGAATCCAATAAATGACGTAATGAAAATTTTAATTGTTGCTAAAGTCGAATATTGTCTCGGCACATTCATTTCGGTTGTGGCTGGTTTTCGAATGCAAATGCCTGGAACCAGTCTCCACTCTGCGTCAATATTTGCGCCCCCTCTTGAGCCGGGTAGTTTGTTCCCCCACCTCCCCTTACGTCAGCAAACACCGGGGCTGACGATCTGGAATGCATGAATACGAAAATACTTTAGGGGTATTCCGGCTGAAGACTGAAATTCTTTAGTACATAGCCGTGTTAGTACACAGTAAAAAAAAAGGACTCAAATATGAGTACAAGAAAATAAAGTATTACAAGACAATTATTTTGATAGGCGAAAAATGCCTTGGGAATTCAAGGGCATTTCTGTTTTAGGAGCATCGACATTCCTAGCTGAATAAATATGCCGCTTGCTTCAGTAGAATTAAGAAAGAATCGTTGAATTTGTTTACACTACAAAATGTCAAATCTTGTGCTTACCTTAGTTGAGTCAGTGTTAAAAAGTGATGAAATGATTTTAAACGATGGAGATAAAGTACTATGTTTCTTAAAATAAGGTTACAACATTCAAAGAACTATCTCATATAATTTTTTGTTGCGAAAGTGCTTTTGCAGTTATTTTTGGATCAGTGCAATATACAGGGTTACTGGTAACTCGATGTATTTCTGGTAAGACGTGATAAGGAGCCAAAATGTTACAACTTTATATTCTATATATATGACTTTTCTCTTGTTGTTGTTTCATTCTGGGGTCAGATTATCAACGAAGACGGTGGATCTCTTGGTTTGAGGTTTTGATAACAACACTGCTGCAGGAACGAGATAGGTGAGCTAAGTCATCCTGCTTCTTATTTTGAAAGCTGTTTGAATTTTTCTTTTATGATCTCTGCTTCTTTTAGAATGGTCTGTATTTTTAGCTGTCCGTCCACTAGTTATTTCTTAGTTCGAGTTGCTAGCATGTTTGTTAGATTATATACCGCTGGGTAAACTTGATATACCCGCGCACTTCTAGCTTTGATTGAGCATCCGCTCTTATGTCTAAGACATTTGCTTCGTCTTATTTTGCTGAGAGAGTCTTATGAATTTATTTTTAATCATCGGTATAGAAGAACAACTGGAAAGACTGCCAAAATGAAAAGGTGCATTCGTTGTCATCGCTCGATTTAAATCTCAGGAATATGGGGCAGGGGTGTGTGTGTGTGCGTTAAGAACTTCTTTTGCGCATGTCACTGTAAGGTTCGTGACTGGCGATTCCTTCGACCGCCATATTACTGGCAGTTAAATAATGTGATGGCAACGGCTGCACTTTTTTCCGGGTTGGGAAGTGCATCCAGTTGTTCTTCGATATCAATGATTTTAATTATTTCTCATTTGTGCAGTATCATAATTAAATTTGGAAATCTTGACAGATTCGGAAAACAAACAAAAAAATGCTTATTTTCACGTTGGTTCAAGGTTTTGCATTGAAAAACGTAAAATTACTTTTGGCACACTCTGTATATACATATATACGCACACATAGACACGTGTTTTCGTCGTACTGAAAAAACTGTTTTGTTGAATCAACAATTTTTTTTTTGTTAATTCAACGAAATATTTTGTTTATTAACAAAACTTCTGTTAAAAACCAACAAATTTTGTTCAATTCAACAAAACATTTTTTTTTATTTTTTTTTTTTTTGGTCCGTGGTCCATAGTTGAACTTTTAATCCTTCTATACAAAATTTCGAAAAATTTCCCTACGTACAACAAATGTGACTTAATATAAAGTATAGGAAATTTGTTTTCGAAAACATCTACGTCATAGAAAATTTTTCTTTCGTTTGTTTTCTCCAAGGTCGCCCTGAGCTCTGCATTTCTTTTATACCTACCAACATGCTCTTCTGAAATTGCATTTTCTTGGAGCGCGCGTTTTCGATTACCACCGATAATACTTTTCAGAAGTCTCCGAATATTCGATTTAACACAAAACAATGCAGTAGATGTGCTCCAAGCGTCAAGTTATATGTTCAAAGTATATTTTTTGTTGCTATGTATAGAATCAGGCAAAACCTGCGATGAAATTTAATATTTTTTGGAAATGTATTAACTAAAAGTAAATGTATGACTTCATAGTGATGTGCGTAAAAGGCGTTAAAATCCAAGATTAAATATTTTGCTAGGTATTGCGCTCAATTCTTTATAGGGAATTTATTTTTTTTATAAATTACTGGACAAATATTTGTTTTATAAATCCTTTCAACAGAAAATTTTGATTATATTAAAATATACAAATATTATTTCAGAGGAAATTGCAGCATAGTTACAATAAAAGAAAAATGATAATCTGCAAGTACAGGGTACCTATAAAATAAGTCACCCTATTCAGGTGACTCTAGAATCCATTCTGCCAATCGAATTTTCATAAAACTTGGTAAATACCTTAAACGGACCATGAGAAAAAGACTTCTACAGTCAACAATAGTTCACATTTTGAACACCACGGGGGAATTGCGAAGCCTAAAGAAGGACAAAAAATCTGCCAGAATCATTAAAATTTATCCAATCACAGAATGTGCTCAATGTGCACTCCATTGGCATCAATTACCTGTTGAAAGTGCATTATAACGGTTTCAATGGTTGCTCAAAGAAACTCTCCTGGGATATTAGCCACATGACATATAATGCTGGCTTTCGATTCAGGTAAAAGTTCTAATTCCTCCTCCAGAAGATCTGGAGTTCTTGTCAAGTCTCCCCAGATGTAACATGAATACGTGTTAGAACCGCTTAGAAAGTCCTCCGACCAAGGCACACCCCCATCTTAGGCAGATGGCCCAGGTGCAGCGTTGCTTTAACAACAACACAAATCCTCCTCCATAAACATGGTTTGTTAGGAATCCCCACAACCATAGATCACAAGGATTTAAGTCGGGTGAACAAGTAGTCCAGGCTTCCGAAAAAGTTCAGGATAGTATTACACTATTGAACCACAGCGCTAGTGGCATCTGCGACAATTCCATTAGCAACTCTGTAATCGGCTTGCGGAGATTCAAGTCCCAATGCTTTGCTATGGAGAAAAGTGCCTTAACGCCTAATCATTTTTCTCAGAAAGTATCAGGTATTTTTAAATGAAATTTTCCTGTGTGAATCTTGAGAACTATTCGCAAGGTTTGCGAGAATTAGATTTGAGTTAATTTATCCGAAAGAGATTTTATTGCAGTCCGAAAAGTAACATAAATTCTAGACTGCAATAAAATCTCTTTCGGCTAAATTAACTCAAGTCTGATTCGCGCAATCCTTGCGAATAGTTCTCAAGGTTCACAGAGGAGAATTTCATTTAAAAATATCTAATACTTTCTGAGAAAAATGATTAGGCGTTTTCTCCACAGCAAAGCATTGGGACTTGAATCTCCGCAAGCCGACTACAGAGGCCTCTTAAGTCTCTTGTCTTTTCAAATTTCATAATCATCTGCCTTTCTGATAAGATAATTTTACTAGCAAAGCTGGATCTTTCTTCTATAAGAGCATGATTAACGATAACAAGAGCACGCAGAATGATTTTCTGGCTCTGACTGCAAGTCTCTTCAGAGGTTTGACTAATTTGCATGAGGAATCTTTGAAAAAGGCCATCTGTGGGTCAAAATTTGAACTATTTTTTATTGCAGAAATCTTTTCCCCGTGGTCTATACATCGCATGTACCAAGTTTTACCCATCATGGCCCATTCTGGTCCGATATACAGAACGGGTTCTAGAAGGGTTTGAATGGGGTCACTTATTTTATAACCACCTTATAGATAAAGAGAAAGTGATTTAGCATATGTGCTAAATTACAATAATTTCTGTTACGCATAGCATCACATATGTATGTTTTAACAACCACTGTTATTCCTTATTCTAAATTGTTAGCCTAGCCAATTTTTCATGCATTTCGTTCGCCCTTTATCAGTTTATTACTATGTCTTTAACGGCTTTCTTGCTTGCAGATGCATTTTATTCATCGAACAATTTTTTTCGTGTTTTCGTTTGATAAATCCTACCGAAATCTTAGGGAAGACTGGGGATATACTTCTACCTTCCAAAACAGCAAAGTAACACGTGCGGGAAATTCTCGATAACTGCTGTACTATAGCAATCAGCATGAGAAACTATCTCAGTAAGTGTTAAAGGTTTTTATCAAAACAGCGTGTTTGTAACATTTGCATTCTAATTTCTGATTTATATACAGGATGCCCCATAAAGGTGGTAACGGGCTTTAGTTCTTTATCTTTTAGAGATAAGTGGGCAGTGTAAATTGAAAAAATGTTCAAAATAAGGTAGGAAAAAAGTCTTAGAAAAAAGTCCTCTCGTTAATTTTCAAAAAGTTACACTTTTTAAATTTGTATATGACCCCCGTACAAAATAATTCCCAATTAGTAAAATGTGCCCCGTACACTCATGAGCTGACATAAAAATTTTGAGAATTATATACCTCAAAAAATGTCAGAGGTATGAAGACAAGTATAACACTGACTTAAACCACTTTTCAATGGCTCTCGATGGGAAAAAAATCTCGTCGAATGATCGCATTTCAGGGGTCGTACAGAAATTACGGAAGAAAATCTTTTTTTCCGCTCTAGCATTAACGTTTATATTCAAGATCATGTATAGTCCCCAATCACCTTTCTTTAAATATATCTCTGCGACGTTGTATGATGAAAGGCTCAAATGACTAACTAGGAATGTTTTTGTAAGGGGGTCGTATACAAATTTAAAAAAACTAACATTTTGAAAATGAACAAAAGGATTTTTTTCTTACTCTTATTTCTGACCTTATTTTGAATATTTTTTCAATTTACACTGCCCACTTATCTCTAATAGATAAGAATTAAAGCCGGTTACTGCCTTTTTGGTACACCCTGTATAAATTGAGATAAGTGTATTTCTTTGTTATTTTATGGTAGTAAGTATTGTTTATACGAATTCGAATAGCATTCCATCACATTTCTATTATGTAACAGTTTTGATGTTTAAACATCTTCACGAGTCGTGAATTACAGTCGTTACTTATTGTCCCAATGAGGTTATGGAGCCACCCCGGTGGCAAAACTCAGTTTTTTGAAAAAAAAAAAAAAAGAAAAAAAATTAAGTATCATATTAATAAGTAAAGAAAGAAAAATAAATAAGAATTACTTAATTATGCTACTGAATTAGTTTGCTACAAGCGGTGGTCTTGCTTAGCGGTATCCATTTTAAGTCTTTGCCGGTAGAATTTTTTTTTTTTTTCATTTTGCTGATTTGATCTGGGGCTTCTCTGGTGCATTCTCTTCCTTACTCTGCTGTTAAGAAGGATTACGTGTTTTTGTTTCCTTGAGCTTGGCCATTCACGGCACCGCTGTCTTAACCCTTTATAGGGCCATTTTTTTAAATTAATGTTATACTAGAGTACTTTTGTAACTCAGATTTACTTATAAAAGCAAATAATTCATTTCACTTATTACCTAAAATTAATTTAATTTTTTAGGAAAGCATGCTTTTATGTATGCACCGCCCACTGGGAGTTATTTAAAGCTATGGAATCTTATGTTTTCAGAATTGCCAACTGCTCCAGAATATAGTTAACCACATTTTTTAAACAGTAATGTGTTTTTTTAAAGATTTTCGAAATTGTATTCAGCCCACACGCACATTTTCGATATTTTGCTATAATTTATGCCGAATATCACTTTTAAAAAAGTGGTTGGCAACTCCGGGGTTTTTGCATTTCTTTTTATTTCTCCTTACAATGTATTTATAAAATATTCTATACCGTTCCCCCACATGGAGACTTTGAGGGGTATTGTCCACGCTATGGACCATGCTGTAAAATGGACTCTTCCCCGAGAGGCCTCCTAGCGGCCGAGCGCATACAACACCTCCTAGATAAAGAAAGCCTAACAACTCTTACATCACCAAGCTTTGACGTCATCGTTTGGCCTACGCTTAAAAGTTTTATTTTCACAAAATAAAAGTATACAAAGTTGTTGGTGAATTTACTCACGAATAAAAATATTTTAATAATTTGAGATTAAAAATATAATTTTATGAAAAATGGCAGTTTTTAACCATGACTAATTAGATAATATGATAATGAAATAGACCGTAATGAATATTTTTGTATGAGAAAGGTATTTTAATTTTAATTTTTTATTTAAGATATTTTCTAATATTTGTAGCATCCACCAGAAATTTTAAATAGTTTTACTTTGTGAAACTAAAACTGTGATGACGTCATTACTTGAAGGCCTAATGATGACGTCAAAGTTTCAGTTAGGCTTTTTATGTGTAGGAGATGTTGGCGCATAGCATTCTGACCTGAGAGACGGGAGGTGCTCGTTCACAGCCAGGTCGTGTCCGCCGACCTAACCGCTCGGAGCTTTCCGTGGTTTCTTCCGAAACTTAGCGCAAATGCGGTTTAGGGCAACACCTTCCAGATATACAATGCCTGAGAACAGTAACTTTTTCTTCATCACTAGGTCCACTAAAATTACATCATCACAGATTTATTTTCACAAAGTAAAACTATTCAAAGTTTGTGGTAAATTTATTCCCGCAAGACAGAAAATTTAATTTTACGACAAATAGGAAATTTCAACTATCACTAATTATATAATATGGTATAAAAATAAATCATAATAAATTATTTTTATCAGAAAGGCATTTTAATTTTTATCTTAACTTAAGACATTTTCTAAAATTTGTATCATCCACGAAAAGTTTTGAATAGTTTTACTTTGTAAAAGTAAAACCGTGATGCTGCCGTCTTAGACGAATTTGTGATGATGTAAAAGCTTCTGTTCGCAGACCTTCCATACCTAGGAGGTGTTGGTAAGGGCCCCTTTGAAAGACTCCCACGGAGGGCAACCCGCCCATTGCCCTAGATCCCTATGTAGATAATTGGCCGTAATCCCACATCACAACACACTTCGCGGTCAGACAAAAACTTTACTGTTATACTGTGACTATAACTTATGTAAAAAACCCCTTCATTTATTTTTTGTATTTTCTGGAGTTATCAGCAGAGGGCAGTACAAATCACAGGTGGGAAAATTGTTTCCCACCGTCATTATATGGGAACTACACTGATTTTTTCACTAACTTTGGATTTAACCCATTTATGCCTAGCGTCCCTTTTTTGGGACGGCATTTTCGCTATCATTCGAAAACGTTATTTATTTTTCCGAGCCTTTATTCACGAGTATTGAACCTCAATTCCACAAAACATTTTAATATGGCCTAGTGGGATGTTGACATTTCAATTTTTATACGTAATGATTTTAAATGAAATCATGCCTTGTTCAAAAAGTTGACATCAGAAATTTATCAATTACTGCTGGTGTTAGCAAAAATCGAAGAAAGTCGCAAAAATAAGGAAATTATGGGGTTATGGAAAGCTCAAACAATCGAGACTCGAACTATCAAGATTACTGTAGCACCAACACACCAACACATGCCACTGAGGGAAGTTCTGGTGCTGATTATTGAACAAAATCCATTAATACACATAATCGTCGTCCTTGTTGCGGTTATGAGTATAAAAGACAAGGTAGATAGAATTCTCTTCAATCTGAGGCCATCTGGTTTGAAGCAGTTGCAAGCTCCGCAGCTTTTAGCAGAGTAACCGCTTTGCGCCCCATTCCTCTGCTAGAATTACTGCAGGTCTAACCGTTGAATGAAAGGCCCGCAAAAGCATTCTCGTTTTGCTGATAATAGAGATTGATTTAAAAAAGCACGAGTCTGTAAGGTAAGAGCCATCGAAAGACAGTTGGTCTCAGAATGATGAAAATTCTCTGAAGCTTTCCTTTTATACTCAAAATCTCAACAAAGAACGCGATTAGGCATATTAAGGCATTTTATTCTGTAAATAGCTTCAACTTTTCCCCAAGTGGCGACTTCTAGTACATTTTTTTGTCTTAAAATCCTATATGTTTTGTCCAATGGGATTTTGATTTTCGTTAGAGTGCTCTACTAAATACGTCAAGTTATTTTATAACCACCCTGTACGCGTGGAATTCACATAATTGATTGTAAGGTGTGAAAACCTGCTCCATTAATCCTTCTATAAACCGTTTGCTTTGAAACTGAGGTATCTGTAGCAGCGGAGAGCTCGTTTGCTACAACAGTAGCTGCTAACTCTTCGGCGCATTATAGCTCGCATTCTAGACCACAGAGTATGTAGTGTTTGAAGTGCCAGTGTCTTATCAGTTATTTTCATTAGCACAACATAACTGAGGGATCGATTTTCATTGAATAATCAAAACAAGTACCTTTTGTTTGGTATGTGCACCAATTTTCATTAAAATTGACAGGTATTTCTTAAATCATCTGCAAAATGTGTTTGTTCCTCATCTTTTGCACATGAGTGTAGCAAAAGTATTTACATCCAAAAATGGAATAGAATTCTGAATTTCGTATTCTGCCACGTACATACCATCAACAATTCATTTAGTCACTAATAACTTTATTTTTAGTAGGGCCTATTCATTTTCAACCAGAAATATAAAACATTTTAAATTAGTAACCTGTGGAAAATACAACCTTGCTCGAAATCAGCTGAAGTTAAAACGCAAGTTCGGGAAAAAAAGCATGTCTCTCAAAGACTTGCTTTCGAAATGCATAAAAATAAACTCAACTGGATGCCTAAGGTCTTTTGTTTTGGGGGTTTCTAATTCCTTTACCAATGTCTGCAGCTCTGACCAAAGTGTATTGTCAATCTCAGAAGCCCTAAGAGCAAAAACATTTACCAGTCCGATGGTCTGCACATACAAGACGAGATCTCAGAAGAAGTTAAAAATGGTAGACTCAAAATGTTATTTTCTCCATAGCATTAAAAATTTGAATTGACAGACATGAATAGAATTGGGATTTCAGTATAGAAATATATGCTTTCGTAGAAATATTTCATAAAACCGTGAAAATAGTCAACTTCTTGCAAACAAAATATACATGTGGGTTTATATGGGAATGACGTGAATAAGATCATAGTCATAGTAAAATCAACATCATTAATTGACAGCTGCGAAAAATGAAACTAAGGTTTCAACATCGAACTGCGTTTTCTTTAAAAAAATTCTGGAATACTCTTTAGATTAAAAACTAATTTGTATGTTTTGTTTGTAACACTATGATTAATTTTTACTTGAGTAATTCGAACGTTTAGAGAGAGAACAGAGAAACAACCAAGCAGAATTAATTGGACTCCAACGGGGGAAAAAATTGAAAACTTGCGAATAGCCTATACACTTGACCTTTAAATTATCAAATAATCAGTAAGGTAATATTACGCCGAGGGTGTATAATACATTCCTATTTAAACTTAATCATACCGTTCGGGGAATGCTGTTCAAAACACTACAAAATCTATTTAACAATTAACAATACTAGCGTAATTGCTAACACGTACGGAATATAACTAACCACATTTTATAAACAGTAAATTATTTTGAAAATTTTTATTCGGACCAAAGTGTGTTGTCACGTTCAACTCAGAAATTTTGCTGTTTTCCTAGCCAAAAATTACTGTTTCCAGAAAACGCGTTAACTAGATTCCGCGCATCTTGGCAGCTATGTACTGAAATAAATTGAACTGATAATTGATATATGAAGCTTAATTTTAATACGTTTATTTTTCTATGAATATTTCAGACTACGGTATATTTATCGGTATTCTGAGTAGAGCAGAAATTCTTCTGATAGGGAATTTCTATTTAACTGCGAGATCATTTGATTCAAGCTTCAGTTGAACAATACTTCCAATATCCTATCTGTCTTTCTAAATCCTCAAGCATCCTATTCACTGTAAGACAGGCTTCATGTCAAACCCTTTGTGTATCTACGTGGAGCCAACATTTGTTCTTAAACAGTCTTCGGAAATGCAAATGGTCTTTCAGACTAGAGTTCATCAAACACACATGCTGTTCGGAAATTTGCTAACCAGTAACTTGATAATGGTTATTATAGAGCATTGGGTGTATAATTTGCCTACAAATATCTTTGAGTCTCAATTTCTCATTTTGGGTAATTCTAAGCAGATAAACAGAACACTTGGTCTAAACGTAATTATAGTACTTGTCAATAAATGTAAACTTCTAAGACTGCCTCTGAAAGGATTTTTAGCATGCATGCCTATAGAAATTGCTGTTGTCGACAATTTTTGCCTAGGTATAATATTTTCCTACCTACCCCGGAGACGGATTTATTTAACAAAATTTCATATTTTACAAGTTTCACATGTACGTTTTTAAAACATTCTTATATTTTGCCGTATTACTTTTACTAAACTATATTGATTTTGGAAATTTTACAGTTTACGATTAAGAATATTTTCAATGCACGAATATTATAAATAAACCATATATGGAGAGCCACAGGGGAAAATTAAGGAACTTAACATTTACAGAAAATCTTATATTTTTTCCTTGTACACTTGTCAATCTAAGACACTGGAAAATATGTGAGGATGAAGCGTAGGAGTTTAATTTGGAAACGTTGTAGCATACAGTCAATGTCTAAATTATCATTAATTTTCTCGTATTCGTTATTCTTATCACAATAGACTTTCTAAAAAATGCTGAATGTTGTTATCTTCAAAACTGCATTTTACACGTTTTTGAAGAAACGTGCCTTCTACTTAAATTATAAATGTGTATGTGTGTGTGTGTTTGCAGTCGCAAGTGAAAAGTGAGAAAATTGACTTCTTTAATACACTTAAGATATTTTGCACAAAAGCGGCTGAAATATATATTTTTATCGCTGTACGTTTTCTATTTCGCCATGAATATATAACTAGGCAGCTCTCATATTCTCTATGATTTAGTATATCCTTTTGATAGTTAAGAACAATATGCAAAAGAATATGAATAAAACATGAGGGGAACAGAAATACTTCTAGACGCATCTGGAAATATGCTAAACAGACTTTCATATGCATGAATTATTGTATGACTATATAAGAAATGATTAAAATGAAATAAGTTCATGATTTGCTGGATTAGAATAATGTAGGATTAAAGCATAAGCCTAATTTGACATAAAATACAGTGTTAACCACGGCTTCTTACTCATGCTATGTATCACAGCGGGAAAAACCTCGATAGAAGCATATTCCATTAGAATTGTAGAAAATATTAAAGTTCGAGTATAGAAAGCTATAAATTCATTTTAATTTCTTAAATTTTTTTATGGATAATATTGTGTTATCTAATATCATTCTAGTTTACCTGTCTAATTAATTATCTGAATGACATTATAAAATTTTAATGCTTTCACATAGCTGCCAACCATCCTGGAATATCATTAACCACTTTTTGTAAACAATAATTTTCCCTAAGAACACACCAAAATTCCTTAACGATTAGGGTGTAGGATATGGCTAGCTGGTTACTATTTTAGAAACATAACTTTGGGCATGTTCCGGAGTTCTTGGCAGGTGTGCTTTTAGAACATGCATTTTACATAGCATGCTTATAAAAATGTGCTTTAACTGTTTGGTGTCACTTTCAAACTTTGGCAGCGTTTTCAGGGAAATTATTGCTGTCTTTTAAAATAAATTGCAAATGGTCATATTTATTATTAGTTTGGAGACAAACTGTTTTTTCATTTAAACTATTTGCCTGTTACCTAATTTAAACTCAAATGAGGAAGAGTGGTACTTGTGGTGCAGATAATACGAAGACGTTGCTTGAAGTTTTTAAAAATTGATAAACATTTCTGACTATATAGCATAAAATTGAGGTGCTAAAATAACCTGGGTTTGTTATAGTTCCAAAATGAATTAAAAAATCAAAGTGGTTTGTTTAAAAAGCATAGTAATTATGGCTGTGGCTAGCAGCATAGCGAAAACAAGCGTGGTTTATTTTGAGAAGTACAAAATGAATAATTGCTTGAAAAAAGTGTGAGAACACACAGAAAGTCAACCTGGTGTGATATAGCTGAGAGCTAGAAAGAACCGTCGCCAAATAAATTTCCAACTTGGAAAAATAAATGATAAGATCTTTAAACATTGATGCTATAGTATACCAAATTTAAATGTGATACGCCGAGGGGGAATAGTCAAAGAGAAGTTGTAACATAAGAAATATTACTGAAACCCCGTGGGAACGAAGTGAAAATAGAGGAATCCTCGAACAGAAGGACGCTTGCTAAGTACATTGCAAAAGTTAAAGTAATTAAAGAAACAGAATTAAAATAGCGTAACGGATAGAGATGGGAATTTAAAAATGTCAAAGAGTATTAAATTTAGAATATAGAAAGAAAAATCAGATCTAATTTAAAATATGTGTTGAACTGCATCATAGTACTCTCTTCAAGTACCAAAGTATTGAAAATTAGGTTATCGAACAGAACCATTCATTTTGGGACAAATGTAAGGATAAACCAATATTGTGGAAATTAATTTATAAAAATCCAAATACTCAAATTGTAGGGGAAGACGGGGTAAAGTGAAAAAAAAGAATTTACTTTTTTTTCTAGTTCACAAATTTGCATGCACAAAAATAAAATTATTGGACACTTTTGAGCTACTCTTTTCCCCATCTAAATGAATTTTTATGAGTTTGTAAATAGCATCTTCATTTTTAAAAAATTACAAATAGTAAATGTCTGAAAGTGTCTGGCTGTACCCCGCATATCGGGGTACATTGAAATACTTAATGACACTTTACGAAAACTCAAATAACATAATTCAAAATTCAAATTTCAGTATATGTGTTTTATGTACATTTATAATAAACATTAGTGAGACATAAATATGAAATTTAAATGCAAAAAAAATTAATTGAACGCTTAAGATGAAAACATAATACTTTTGTTAGAGGTAGCCGGTAGTTATTCATTTTATATTAAATTTACTCAAATCAAATTCAAAAATTAGCATTTTTGCTTTCATTTCTGTACCACTTGAAGGAACAGAAAGTGGTAGTTTTGATACAATTTCAGTTTTTTTTTTTTTTTTTTTTTTTACTGTGTGTTTCCGAAGAACGCAGATATTTGAAGCTTGGACGCAGTCGTTTAACGTACAAAACTTCGCATTTCGTTTGATTTAAGCTTATTATTTCACCAATAGAGTACATCATTTTATGTTTAAGCTCACCTTCCTTGATTGAAACATAATCATTTAGCGCGGGACTGGTTGTGTCATATACTCGTATGTGAGGATAGCTCATAATCTGTACTGTTTGGATTGTTAGATGAAATGGCTACAGTTTGGCATGGATGCTGCCAATTCCTTTTTGTTAAAGTGCTTTATGTGCTCTACGGAGATCTCCATCTAAATATTTAATAGTAATATCTTTATCTTAAGTAAATGCATTTACCCGTGGTACGTTAAAGTATGTTTCATTGTACCCAATTCACAACTCTTTCATTGCACAACGCATGGAGGTTGCGAAAAATTAAACTTTTACTAATTCCTAATATTTATTTTTTTTTAAATTCTGGTTTTGGGAGTATGAAGACCATAACATAGTGATCGCAATATTTGAAAAATAAATAATTATACATATGAGAACAAGGAGGTAAAGTAAAACAAAATTACTTTTAGTAATGAAACTTACTTTCAAAGGTGAAACTATAATAATTTTCTTTTACTCTTGTAAAAATGCGATTGTCTCCAAATCATACCAGTAACTGGAACATATATTTGTATAATAGGTGTGTGAGTTACAAGTTTCTATGACAAATCCTACTGCAGTAGGATTTGTCTAAAATCATGATTTTAGATGGTATGTTTCATTGTACCCCATCTTCCCTTACTCGCTTGTTATGTATCCAGTTACCGAAATTTTGTTTCGTTGAAACGGCAATCAGCAAATTTTATTTAATTTTCACGATTTGTCAACTGTTGTTTGAAAAAAACTATGTAACTTTAACTGTATTGTCAAAGGCGCTGATTCCAGAGAAAGATCGTAATGAGCAGAAATTTATGAAAGCTTCAGATAAAATCTCGAAACCGCCTTAACAATAAACAGACGAAAGATAATCAAAAAGCATGCCTAGCTGTTCCAGCAGATTGCTGCACAATTTTGCCTACGTCTGATGATACTGTATAACTAAACAATCACATAAGAAATTTTAGTCATTGATTTAATTACTGGTGGAAGATGTAGATGATAAAGTGTACCAAGTATTATAATCCGTGCCCTGTAAAAATACACTTAAAAACCGCATTTACTGTATTCCCAATCATTGATTTTGACTATTAACCATTTTGATGCTATGTAGTGTAACAAAGCTTTCCTTTGAAACTGAATTCAGCAGAAACGTGGTTAGGTGAATATTACTGCAAGAAAAAAAAAGAATTTAAAACCTTATAAATTAAAGTATTCAATAAATTTTATGGAAAAGGTAAAGGAGAAATATTAAATCTTCAATGAGGATTGATTGGAAATAAATCTTAAATTTATTTAAGTTCGGTCTAGAACTCAGAAGCGAAAAATAAACAGGATCTAAATGCTTAGTAAAATTGGAAGTCAGATTTCCAAATTTCCTTGATATTCACCTGGGATGCAAGTGTTATGATACGTGGCAAAAGGAAAATTCATTTTTCCTAGCTTTCTTATAGCCAAATGTTTCAGGAGGCTTAATTTCTTAATTTGAAAAATGTTAACTTATTAACTAGAGGTCTGCCGGATCGTTAAAATGTTAGATCCGCTGATACAGATCGGGAAACGGAAAGCTTGGTTTTATACCCGCGGATACGGGCATGAAAATGGATCATTTGTTTCATGTATCCGCTGATACGGATATGAAATCGGATCATTTGCAGACAAATACGCGGTTACGGACACGGATCTTTTGTTTGGATAATATTTTGCAGAATCTTGAAGCGATAATTCCATGCACAGTATGTGAAATATTCTACCCCAATAATAACTTTCAGATACGGTTTTAAAAAATATTTTAGCAATTGAAATTCCATTTAATAAAATTTTAACATGCTTTTATGTGCATCAAATTATTGAATCGCTACTACTAAACCAAGTAGGTTTTCAAATCTACAGAACCTATTAGAAAGGTTGAAAATAATCATATGAATTTAGTACTTAATACGACGGTCAAACACTTGAAAATTTTTAGGATGGCTCTTCCCAAACCGTACTAAACACTGTAATGAGCGATAAATCGCTGCAGCTAAGAAATTTGCGGAAAAAATTTTGTGGCGAAACATAAGGGTGTTTTTGTAATCTACCATCATCCATGCCAGACTAACTTCGTGAGCACCAAATTGTTAGACCTGAACACTTTGGTCAAACCATAGCGCAGTCCATCTGTTCCTCTGAGTCGTCTAAGAAATCATCGAGGACCTGAGGGCCAATGACCACACTTCCGTCCTACTACTGGATGTCCAAAAGGGATTTTTCCGTTTCTAGCACAGTGGACTAACTCTGAAGTAGCTGATGCCTTCTCAACCAGTACGCCCATAAAGAGTGGGGTCCGACAAGGATCCATCTTGGGGCCCAATCTCTTCCCCCTCTTCATAAACGACGTCCCAAGAAGACCGGCTCTCTTCGTTTCCACCGCCGCCATATTAAGACGTGCATGACGCAGGGACACTCTATCCCGTGAGATTCAATCCCACATCGACGAGATGGAAACATGGCTCCGGCGATGGAAATTCAAGCTCTACACCGACAAGTGCCAGGATATCTTTTTCGCACACACAGCCTCCTCTTCGGTTAAAGATCTGTGGCTCATTCATCAACTGGCCGAGGATAGCAACCTATCTCGGAGTGACCCTCGAGAAGACTCTGTCCTGGTGTTCTCATATAAACAAAGCAAAGGTTAAAAGGGTCGTTGCATTCCAGAGACTTGCTTGCCTTATGAACTCTATAAAACTTAGCCACGCACGCACTATAAATCCTACTTTTCAAGACCAACGTTAGTCCTGCCGGCATGTATGCGACACCGGTCTGGGCATACGGAGCAAAAAACCACATCAAAAAGCTTCGAAGCGAAGAAAAGTCTCCTCCTGAGAAATATCCGATTGGGACACCACTTTATTTCAAATCAAACAATCGGACTCAACCTGAAGGTACAAACCCTCCGGGAGCACATACAACGTCTCTCTAAAATGTTTTATGAAAATCTTCAGAACCTCCCTAATAGCACAACAGTCCCCTGTGGCTGAAATGCGACCACACAATACTGTCACAATAGAGTTACAATCAGTCGCCGCGACTCCGCAGCAAAGTCACGCCAGAGTCCCTAATGTCCTCTCGCTGTGTAGTCGCATTGCAACCGTTCAGAAAAGTCACGATGGGACAGTTTTGCGACAGCGAAAAAATTCGGGGAAAAAGAGTTACCGAAAATATACACCAGATGGCAGCACCAAACTCTCAGACAAGAAAAAGTTGAGGTCCAGAATCGAACCCACGAGCTAATGGTTAATAGGCCCGCATCTTACCGCAACGCTGTTATTACGTTGCTCGGGATAATTTAAAAGTAAACTGATTGCTGCAAAAGCTAGTTCTGACGGCTTCTTTTGGAAATTTAAAATTTTTCTGTGAGTATTTTATAAATAAGTTTTATATATAAATATATATATATTTATTTATTTTATAAATAAATTTTATATTCTGTGAGTATTTTATAAATAATATGAAAAATATCATAATTAATAAATATTAATTAAAATCTTGGAAATCTTTCTTTTTCCACGTAAATTATTTTCTGGAGATAATGTTCTGTTTTATTTAAGTATTCATCCGAAAAATTTAATGATTTATTGAAATTTATTATTCGGTTATGAAATAAATTTGTAATGTGCGACATGTGGGGTTTGATATATATTAAGGTATGAGGGATAAGATTTATATTTTTGCTATATTTTGTCTAAAAGGGATTTCATATAAAAATAAATAAAATTAATTGGAAAAACATGCAATAGATAAAAAAAATAAAGTATTTTTGACTTAGACCCATAGTTTTACCTCAAATTTTTCGTAGTGGAACTTTCAAACATACGAGAGACGTATTTAAAGGGGGGGGATCTGAAAACTTAAAGCAATTATTAAAAAACAGCAATTTTGAGACATTTGTATTTACTCTAGTAACAATAAGGTTGAAAATACCGGATAGTCCCCCCCCCTCCATCCGAAATTTAAACCTACATACGCTATCGAAACATATATGCCATGGGGATATGAAAGAAATTGTTAATTTTACTCACAGATACTTAGTTTTCACCATTGTGATTAGAACTCTAAACTCTAATATTTTTAAGAATAATATTTTTTTATAAATAATATTGTCTTGTTTAAACGAAATAATTTAAAAATTAATAAATTAAACTAAATTCCATTACTACATAACTGCGATATTTTATTTAATTAATATTTTCGGATTTATTTATTAAATGTTTCACGAAAGAAATTACCACAAAATATTAGAAAATATGAGTCTGTTTCCAAAGTCGCAAAAGCGGCTGTGTGACGTCATTTTGAAGTCCAAAAAATCAGTAGTCACAAAATTGTCACACAGTGACTTCACAGTGGAGTAACTGAGCGACCAATCACATACTAGTCACATGGTGACTTCATAGTGGAGTCACTGAGCGACCGATCACATACTAGTCACGTGGTGACCTCACGGCGACGTCACGTGGTGACTGGTCACAAATAAACTTCACAGTGACCACACAGTAGTCACATCACTCACAAGTAACAATGTGAGTAGTATGTGACAGTCCTGTGACAATTGTGACCCTCTGTGACGTCACAATGACTCTTTTGTGACCATCTGTGCTATTAGGGCTACAAAACGAAACTGCTAATGGATTTCCATTCCCTCACTCAGACAATAGAGAACTCCCCTAAGGCGGTGCTTTCCGATTTCGACTTTGGCTTAGACTAATCTACCACAACCAATTTGCAATGATACCAACTCTCCGTCATGCTTGGTGACTGTCCATTACATGGTCATTAAATACAGACCCTCAACTACACAATGGAGGTAAAATTTATAGGCAAGGAACTCTAATAGCTTAACATGCAAGCTGGTTGATGTTCTGAAAATATATTTTGGAAATGTGCTGTTTAAAAAAGTGGCTAATTATATTCCATAAAGCTGGACAATGCTGCTCTTTGTGAAGCTGACTTGTTTTAAATTGTACTTGTATTGTAAGACAATTGCATTGTAAGCCCAGCATGATTCTTGAAATCCAACAGTTTACAAAAAGATAAAAATCTATAAAACTTGAACCAGTATTGTTAGATTGAAATAAATCAAACTTTATTAATTAGTTTCAAGTGCTACATTATTGACTTTACACCATGACCTTTTTACAAAGACATTTTCTTTGCCTTTCAGGGTACAGTTAATACAATCTCTCACTAATGATGAGTGTTTGGTAAGACTGTTCATCTCATCTCCACCTACTCTTACCTTTAATCCAGGATCTAAAATGTGAGAAACGCCATATCCAAAGGCCAGTGATATAAAGCTAGAGGTTGTTATCGGCAATTACGATGAAGCCCCTCCCCAGCCTGTGTACAATAGCCAACGGCTAGTTTTACTTCAAGTCCTCCCAGCTTTATTCCCAGAAGGTCTGTAGATTCGCCGCAATTATAGCTCTCTTTATTGTGTTCTTTTGCTGTAAGACACTTAAGACGTATATTTATAGACCGCTTTCACGAACATTTCTTCACTGCCTAGACTGGTCAAAATGGAAGAGAATTGCGCTCTAGTACATTTCTATATACCTTTAAAGAAAATTGCTTTATTATTAATGACATAAAGCTCGAGAAGATTATTATTTTTTGGCTCTGGAGTGAAAGTTCCAATTTCATACATGAATTGCAGTTTTTATTACTATAATCCTGAAATTTACACAATATATATAAATAAATATATATTTATATAAATGTTTGCAGTATTTCACATAAAGATTTTAACGTCATTATTTTTTATTTGTACACAGAAATTAAACTATAACATGCTAATAAAACATATTCAAAATGCATAAATGAATTCCATTAATTTAAATATTGCTTTTTATCTTTTTTTGGGGGGGGGATAAGAAAAAATCATATTATCTAAAAACTATTAAAAAAATAGCGATTGGTCTTTATCGCTGATGATCAAAACTAGTATTGCAACAGTTTTCTAATAATAAACTGATTAGACATTTAACTGCGCCAAGACACTAAGAATTTTGTACAAGTTTGTAGTTTTATTTTTATTATGTTTTGATTTGAGCACAAAGGACGAAAAAAGAAACCTCTCGATTTCATGTTGATCTAAACGTAGCTTTTAATAAAGTGTATTTTTGAATAAATTACTTTTATACTACAGCAATAAATGTATACCATACAGGGGCAGAACTGGAATTTAACCCCTTTCGTTTCGCTCTCGTGATTTTTCCGGGCTGGAGAGTTCAAAAGTTATCCGTCGAAAAAATTGTATCCTTTCAATTTTTATACAAGAATTTTTTTTTTTTTTTATGTCAAAGTGTCCAAAACTTTAAAATGAATGTACATATTATACATACACTTAATTTTATACAATATTTTTTAAATAAAAAAGTAGATACTTTATGACAGTCTTCTTAAAAATGATACTACAGTAAAGGGGGTAATACTAGAGGGGTGCCTTATATCCATACACGTATCCGCGGTTATTCGATGATTAAAAAGATCCGAATCTGTCAGAGAAAAAAAAAATCATCCAGATCAGCCAGAGTGAAAAATAATTATCTGGATCCTCCTCAGCGAAAAATAATTATCTGTATCCGCTTTCTTCCAATAAGTGATTCTTGTTTAGCATAAAAAGTTATCTTTTTCTAACCAAGTAAATTAGAATTAGTAATTCAGGACTATTAGCATGCATTTACTAGTGGTGTTACTTAGTAAGCTTTTTGAATATTTTTACGTCGTGGGCCTTATATCAACTCCATACCCTCACCCACCTTTAAAGGGCTCCATCACTTAATCTTGCTATAGAAAGTGTGGTTTTCAGATAGTGAGCTAAACTCTCCCTAGGGAGGGCTTAGCCCCTTCCTAGTTATGCCAAGGTTATTCACACATAATTATTTATGATTTTTACTTTTCGAAGATGAATTATGTAAAGAAAGTATTATAATCACGAAAAAATTCGACTATGATATTTTAATGCATTTACCATAGAGCACATACTAGGGATGGCGAGCTTTTTGGCATCCGTAACTCAAAACACTTGTCCCAACAGTTGATTTGTGACAATATCTCACGCGCATAATTCTTGCACATCCATCTCGACTTTCAGTTTTCTATGGAGCTTTTTGGGCAGTGCGCTCATCAACAATATATTTTTAAGAAAAAGTGGCGCATATCTATTTCTAGTCTGAATATGGATGCAATTCATGATTTGTGAAATGCTCTGGAATAACATTTCACAGGTGTGTGAGGTTATTTTTTTCTACATTTTAAAAACATACTTTTTATAGAAGAAGATTTTTATAATGTATCTATATCCCCTTAACCTCGGTGATATTTCTTTTTATCCCAAGAGGGTATATAGTGCGTGCCTTGAGAGTAAATTTGGCTTGTACTTAGCACTAACCACTCGCCAAATATGCCTATAAAGCATGTCTAGCCTCTTTGCGCCTTTCCAAATTAGGAGTCACGGGTTCATCCTTTCCTCACATTTCCAACAGGTTTTAGATGGCAATTCGTGCTGTAGTAGTATGTGTCTACTCTGTGACACTTACATGTTTTGAGGTCATCTGTATTCACGTATGCCATTTTTACGGTTATGCATGCATGTATGGGCGTGTGTATGAGAGCGAACATGATAGCTCCTAACCGGTGCATTCGGCTGAGTTCAAGTTTGATACATACATTCGAAGCCGTTTAATGGAATAGGCAATTTGCCACGAAAATTTATTCTAATAAGCAGGATATTCCATTATCCGGGATCAAACTGACTAACAAATACGGTTTGGTACACTGAAAAATTATTATAATAAGCGGGGTAGTCCTTTGACCAACATTCCATTAAGTGGTTTCGACTGTGTACCATAGACCACACTCGTACAACCGGTATTGATTTCGGTGTATAGGATGAATAGTTTTTTTTTTTTTTTTTACAGGGATACAGAAAGTAATTCTTATTTATTTCGGTCTATGGAAGAAAATACTTGAAAGTGAGCTTTCGTCATTAGTCTCCTACGTGGGCTCAACCATCTTGTTGAGCCAGCTTAGGAGACTAGTGAGTCGGTAGGAGGTGGGCTTTGTCGAGATCTTGTCCTTGCTTCGGGACGGAACAATTTTCTTTAAAACGTCTACCGATTTACGCCTACGCCTTTTTGTTCGGACAGTTTAACATCATTATTCGATATATGCAGCTACAATCTATTTCAAACATCAAAACAATCAGCTTCACTCAGCATCAATATTTGTGCATAGTTTTTACAAACGATTTTGGTGTAAGTTAATAGCAATTGTAAGTTTTTTGGATGTGAATTTGTATAAAGCTAAATTACAAGGCTAATAATTATTTAATAAAGTGTAAAATATTCTAATCTTTTCGTAAATGCCCCACTTAAAACAATCTAACAAAGGAGAGCCCGACTTCGGAGATTCATTTCGAAACGAAACTCCATACAATATCTTTCAAGGTATTTACTTTTTAATATAATAAAGTCCAATTGGGGGGGGGGGGATTCCGAGAAAAGACCCACCCTTGACGAGTGGATAAGACACTGAACATGGTAGACAACTGAAGAGTGATGGTCCTGGGTTCGGGATTACCTCGCGGTTGTCGACTAATGCTCTTTAGTTTTGGGCGGTTTATCCAGATGTAACGTGAATACGTGTTAGAATCCCTGAAGAAGTCCTAAACGCAAGGCACACTACCCGTTGGCAGATGCCCCTCGTGTAGGTTTGCCACAACACAGACACACAAACACATATTTCGAGAAAAAAAGTCTTTGTAAATTCAAACTCAGCTTATATGCTATTACGTACCTTCAACTGACCGAGGTCAAGCAGCTTTACCAGTAACGTGCTCGCGCACTATCTGGACGTCCAGGGTTCGAGGTTTGCCCTCTGATTTCCTTCTTCTTTTTTTGTCCGTTTAATTAATTTTAACAATTAAATAAATTTATTATTTTCAATCATCAATCATTTTATTTTGCTTAGAAAAATGGCTTATTAAAAGACAGCTAATTAAATGATATTTTGATTACACATTTTAAAATAAAAAACTTAAAATAAAGGCGTGAGGGACCAAGGATAACCGATTTTGATTACTAGAATATTGCATACAATTTTTTGACAGTTTTACTACTGTATTACAGTATAACTTCTGGGCCAACCTTCTGTTCATTTCTGGATTCCTAAAAGCTCGTAGTTTCCGACTTTCTTCAAGATTATTTAAAAACCTTACGTGGGAAAAGAAAAATTTCCTTTTCTCATCGACTATTACGAAGGCCAAACAAAACCTGAAATTTATGAAATTTTCCAGGATGACAAAGAATTTCCTACTTGTACAATTAAAGTTATTCCTCCAAAATGTAGCCCCATTGTTCAGCAAAACTAAAACAGTTACTATAGTGGTAAAAATATCAGTTAAGATTTAATAAGCCTTTTTTTCTAAATAGAAAAATGTTTGAAGTTTGTAAATAATAGATTTATTTAAGTGCCCTTGCAAAAGCAAATCGCGCAGGTCAATGGAAAAATGTTCCCATCACCATCTCAGAATTTCATGATTTTCTTTTATTGTGTTGCCTTACCCAAGGAAACAACAAATCTGAAATATTTTTGACTTACCTCTTTTAGTTTTGGAGTTATGGGGGTCAAAGTACCCCAGAGGAGCAACGTCGATTGAATTTAGGACCATTTTTGCCACATTTTTGTCTCGACTGTGACTGGCTCAGAGGTGCTTCAGAGAATTTTTTCATTTTATCTTTTAATATACCTTGTATATTAACATCTCAAATTGAAAATTCATTCGAAAATTGTCAGAGCCCCAAATTAGGGCCCCCCAAAATACCCCCAATTTCATAAAAAATACAGTTTTAAGAATGCTTTAAATCTTGGCTCTGACGTGATAGAGAAAAACTTTTTGCACAGTGCATTTTTATATCTTCATATAAAGTGAATCCAATGTTAAAAATTTCTGAAGGCCCCCAGGGCCCCCCGGTACGTGGCCCCAAACATGGTCCTTAGCGTTAATTACGCAATTTCGATGCATTGGTACAGCTGAAGCCGACTTCCCTCAGGAGAACTATTGACATGTAGTATCAACATAGTAGTTTGATATTATGAAAAACCATTTCTTGAAAGTACAACTGTTTCCAAGAAAAATCCCAAAAAGTACCTCCCTATTTGGGACATTCCACTGGCACGAATGGGGGCATTTCGCCGTTACTTTTAGAAGTTTAATCGACAGTGGCAATATTGAAAATTAACTTATTCTTCATATATCCTCCATATATCACAAATAGTTATTTTACAGGGGCACTCATAAGAATTACATTACGCTGTATGGGGATCTCTGCAACTACTGAACCGATTCGAAAATTTTTTTAACTGATAGAAAGCAACACTATTCCTGAGTAATATAGGCTACCTTTCAGCATGCAGCATAACTAGTTCTTTTACAGTGACACTCAAAAGAATTCCAGCACATGACGCTATATGGACATCTCTGTAACTACTGGAACGATTCTAAAGATCTTTTCACTGAAAGCTACACTATTCCTGAATAACATAGGCTAAAATTCATGCATGCAGCATAATTTACAGGAACACTCAAAATAATTCGTAAACATTGCCGTAACTGTCTCCATTCGTCACTCAAATTTATTCAAATTTTATTATTAAGCTCCATTCAAATTTTTGAGCAGCGATTCTCAAGATCTTGTAGGTAGCGTGTGGTTTTCTTGGACAGTAATCAAGTCAATGTTGACATAAACTTTTTATTAACTTAACTAGTTCACTACTGAACGAAAACAAGGAACTTAAAAATATGGAACTTCCATAACTCTAATAACTCTTCCATCAATATGACAGTTGGCGACGAGCAGGCAGCAGGACATCGGCACTCAGAATCCTAGGCAGAGATCCACTAGGGTGCTTGGCATCAGAACCAGGAATGAGTATGCTAGGGCTCCACTAAGCAGCTTGACATCGGAATCAGGAATTAGAAGGCAGCGAGCAGCAGCACCCGTTGCTGTGACTGCTGACAGCGTTTTTTTTTAAGCAAGAACTTGGCTGGCCTTTTATCCTTGTTCGCCATGCGCACATTTGCATTTAGCAGCTACCGATCGCGCACATTTGAATCTTAGTTCTCGGATCGCAACAGCGATATGCAGCTCGTCTTGCGCACCTCCTCTCGGCGACCAGTCCCAGTTGGTATCGGACCTTCGACCGCCGTAACTGAGGAAGGGGTGCGCGAGCCTAGAGGCGGCGCCTGCAGTACTCCCCTCCCAGCGACGACGTCAGGAGAAGCGAACTGGTGATTTCAGCAGCCGGCCTCGCTGAGAATAACGAGGCGGATGAACCTCTTTAAGTTTAGTCTCCTGGCCAGGGAAGGCTGGTAACCTGCTTTCTTGCGGTCGCTCGTTTCCAGGCTGGTCGTCGTGCAGGAGAAATGCGGGCTTTAGCCGATCGATGGAAACTGATTTGATTTTCTCGTCCACCTGAATCTTGTAGACTTTTTCTGCTCTTTCGACCACCGGGAAAGGTCCGTCATACGGTGGTTTTAGAGGAGGGCGGATAGCATCAATTCGCAGGAAAACATGAGTACAGGTATTCAAATCCTGCGGAACAAAAATGCTTTGATGCTGCTGCAATCTTGTTGGTGTTGGAATAATACGACTGACAGTCTCGGTGTGACTCCAGCTGGAGTGACTCCAGCTTTTTAAGAAAGTTTGGAGTAGAAATATCGTTTGGTGTGGTATGAAAAAATTCGCCTGGCAGACGCAAAGGTTGACCATACACTAGTTCACCGGATGTTGCTTGCATGTCTCGTTTATACGCCGTTCGCAGGCCAAGCAACACAGTTGGGAGTACCTCTGTCCAACGCTCTGTCAAGTGAGCTTTTAAAGATGTTTTTAGCGTTTTATGCCAATTCTCTATGAGTCCGTTCGCCTGGGGGTGATACGCGCAGGTGTGGATGTGTTTCGAACCCAAAACTGCTGCGAGTGCCCGAAAGAGGTGCGACTCGAACTGCCTACCCTGATCGGTTGTAATGATTTCGGGGACACCGAAACGTGCAATCCAAACCTTGTACAGTGCCTTAGCAACTGTTTCTGCATGTATGTCTGTTAAGGGTTCCACCTCTACCCACCGCGTGAATCTGTCGATCATGGTCAGACCATAAGTGAAACCTTGCGAAATGGGAAGAGGACCTATAAGGTCGATATGAATGTGGTTAAAACGGGTACCTCCAACAGGTATATGTGCAAGCGGACTACGGGTGTGGAAAGATATTCTAGCTCGTTGACACGCAATACAGGACTTAGCCCAAGCGGAACAGTCCGATTGAATCTTAGGCCAGACAAAACGGTCGGAAATTAGTTTAGCGGTTGCCTTTCTTCCGGGATGCGAAATATTATGAAAGGTGTCGAAAACAATTTTACGATAGGTCTTTGGTACGAATGGTCGAATTTTCGGCCCCGTCGTGTCACAGTATAGTGTTGTGAATGTACCTGGCAATTCGACTTTTTGTAATTTTAATACGGATGAAGGATTGTTCAGAATCTTTTGGAGGTCTTCATCGGAATTTTGGTGTTCGGCCATTTTACTGAAATCTATGATTGTGGGGCATGAAATAGCTGCGATGCGAGAAAGCATATCAGCAGGGATATTTCCGGCGCCCTTAACGTGACGAACGTCGGTCGTAAACTGACCTATAAAGTCAAGTTGACGCAGCTGTCGAGGGGAACATTTCTCGCTTTTCTGCTCGAAGGCGTACGTCAAAGGCTTATGATCGGTATATAGCGTAAATACGCGTGCCTCTAACATGAATCGGAAATGCTTAATTGCTGCGTACGCCGCGAGAAGTTCCCTATCGTAGGCAGAGTATTTTCTCTCAGCCGGAGAGAGCTTTCGTGAAAAGAATCCTAAGGGTTGAACGTCATCTCCTATAACCTGATGTAACGCCGCACCAATGGCAAAGTCAGAGGCGTCTACGAACAGCGCAAGCTTCGCGTCTGGAGAAGGATGGTAAAGCAAGGCTGCGTTAGCCAGCTGCTTTTTAGATTCCTCGAAGGCCTGTACTGCTTCGGGTGTCCATAGGATCTCCGTTCTATCAGCCTTTTTGCGGCCTTTAAGGAATGAGCAAAGTAAAGCTTGAACATGGGCAGCGTGCGGGATAGATCGTCGGTAGTAGTTTATCAGGCCGAGGAATCGCTTCATTTCTTTTACGGTCTTTGGCTTCTCAAAATTCACGATGGGCTTTACTCTATCAGGGAGTGGTGTAATACCCTCACTATTTACCAGGTATCCTAAAAAGGGGATTTCGGAGACCCCTAGTATACTTTTCGCAATATTAATACGAATTCCGTATTCTGATAAACGTTGGCATACAGCTTCTAAATGTTTAACATGTTCTGCTTCCGTTGCGCTACTAATCAAAATGTCATCGATGTACACAAACACGAAATTTAAATTGGCTAAAACCTCATTCATAAATCTCTGAAAGGTCTGAGCCGCACACGAAAGACCAAAGGGCATTGAAACGAATTCAAAGAGCCCAAAGGGTGTTATTATCGCCGTCTTCGGGATATCATCAGGGTGTACTGGAATCTGGTGGTACGCGCGAGTGAGATCGATCTTTGAAAAAATTCGCTTTCCGTAGAGATTATGAGCAAAATCCTGCAAGTGAGGAATAGGATAGCGATCCTTTTGAGTTTGTCTATTCAACGCGCGGTAGTCGCCTGTAGGTCGAAATTCTCCATTCGCCTTTGGAACCATGTGGAGGGGGTTCGCCCAGTTTGATTTACTGGGACGACATATGCCCAACTCCATCATACGACTAAACTCTCGTTTCGCAATTTCCAATTGTTTAGGGTTCAGCCGCCGAGGTTTGCAATAAGTTGGTTGTCCTTTAGTAAGTATTCTATGTACCGTGTTATGTTTCGGCGTTACATTGCTCGAGTATGGACATAATATATCTTTATACTTATGTAAAACCTCAGCATATTTCTGAGAACTAGAGAGGAGAAAGACAGCGTTTGTTTTATTTGAAACTGAAGTGCCTTTGGACGTCAGGTTTGTCAAAGGATCAACTAAGCGCGCGTGTTTTAAATCGATTAGCAAGCCGTAGTGTGTTAGAAAATCGGCACCTATAATCGGTTTGCTGACCTTAGCAACTATAAAATGCCATTTAAACTCTCGTCGTAAATTTAGGCTAAGAGAAACTAGTTTTGTACCGTAAGTGTTGATTGACGTGCCGTTAACTGAAAATAGCTTAATTGAAGAGTTAGCTACGAAAGACATAGTGGGAGAATAAGGCAACACGCATACGTCGCTTCCACTGTCGATCAGATATTTTCTTTGCGAAAGTGGGTCGAAAACGAAAAGGCGACTTGCAATACTCTGTTTAAAATCGCATTGCGCTACGTGCGATGGTAGACCGAGTTTGTTTGAGTCATAGAATTTACAAGGTAGTTTACATTTCTGCGCTTTGGCGCCGAACTTAGCATGAAACCAGCAAAGATTCTTAAATCGCCCCCGTCGTGGCGTTAGCGATCGGCTTCGGGATGGACCTCTGCGATTCTGGTTGTAACCTCTCGCCGTTTCTCGCGGTCTCGCTAAACGTTCTACCCGCGTGGGAAGTTGCTCTACTTGCGTTTGCAAGTCGCGAAGAATGTTGTCATTTGAGGTTTGTGTAATACTAACGTCCGCATTTTCTATGCGTAGTTCTTGAACATCGACAATTTTATCGGCCATTTGAGCCAATTTATCCAAATTTCCCTCCGCGACTGACAAAATAGCCTGCGTTTGAGTAGGAAGACGTTGTATCCACAACGTTTTTAAAAAATCGTCTCCTACTTTGTCCTGTGCTAACTGGCGCATTTTTCGTAAGAGGTGTGATGGTTTATCGTCCCCTAACACTGCGCGAGACAGCAAGGCCTTAACCCTTTGTTGTTCGGAGTCGGACAACTCTTCTATGAGACGATCTTTCAGGGTTTTGTACAGTTCTTGTGAGGGAGGGTTTTTTACTATGTCACTAACATAGGTTAAGGTTTCGGAGTTAAGGGCGGCCACCACCGCATAGTATTTCGTTGTATCTTGCGTGACACCTGCTAACATGAACTGAGCTTCGATATTGATAAACCAAAGTTCTGGTTCCTTTTCCCAAAACGGGGGAAGTTTTAATGCTACCCTACCAAGTTCCGCTACATTTATAACCCCAGCTTGTTCCGGATGTTCGTTTGCCATGTGTTCCTGTGAGTGTAAAACTATGTGCGAAACGTGTTTAAGCTTGGGTTGGACAGAGCGAAGGGCAAAAAAATTTACTCCACTTACCGGGCTAACATCCACTGACAGTTGATATATCCGAGGCCGATGGCATGAGCTTCAAAACTTCTGTATGTCCAATCACGTCCGGGTCACCACTGTAGGTAGCGTGTGGTTTTCTTGGACAGTAATCAAGTCAATGTTGACATAAACTTTTTATTAACTTAACTAGTTCACTACTGAACGAAAACAAGGAACTTAAAAATATGGAACTTCCATAACTCTAATAACTCTTCCATCAATATGACAGTTGGCGACGAGCAGGCAGCAGGACATCGGCACTCAGAATCCTAGGCAGAGATCCACTAGGGTGCTTGGCATCAGAACCAGGAATGAGTATGCTAGGGCTCCACTAAGCAGCTTGACATCGGAATCAGGAATTAGAAGGCAGCGAGCAGCAGCACCCGTTGCTGTGACTGCTGACAGCGTTTTTTTTAAGCAAGAACTTGGCTGGCCTTTTATCCTTGTTCGCCATGCGCACATTTGCATTTAGCAGCTACCGATCGCGCACATTTGAATCTTAGTTCTCGGATCGCAACAGCGATATGCAGCTCGTCTTGCGCACCTCCTCTCGGCGACCAGTCCCAGTTGGTATCGGACCTTCGACCGCCGTAACTGAGGAAGGGGTGCGCGAGCCTAGAGGCGGCGCCTGCAATCTTTTCACTGAAAGCAACACTACTCCTGAGTAACATAGGCTAAAATTCATGCATGTAGCATAATTTAGAGGAACACTCAAAATGATTCGTAAACATTGTCGCAACTGTCTCTATTCGCCACTCAAATTTATTCAAATTTTATTAAACTCCATTCAAATTTCTGAACAGTGCAATTATATATCCTTATATATAATTGCACTCCATTCAAATTTTTGAAGTGTGCTGCTATATATCTTCACATAAAGTGAATCCAATGTTAAATATTTTTGTAAGCCCCCAGCTTTGCGGCCTCTACCTTCCAGTCACTTTAAGAGGCATCGCAAGAGCAAATCAGGTAAAAAAAAAAAGAAGAAATTTTGATTCACCATCTCAGAATGTCATGAATTTTTTTTTCTTGTGTTGCCTTACCCAAGGAAAGAACACATCTGAAATATTTTTGATTTACCTCTTTTAGTTTTGGAGTTATGGGGGGTCAAAGTACCCCAGAGGAGTGACGAATTTAGGGCTATTTTAGTCTCTCGACTGTGATTTGCTCTGAGATGCTTCAGAGAACTTTTTTTTTTAAATCTGATAATATACCTTGAATATTAACATCTAAAACTGGAAATTCATTTGAAAATAGGCAGAGCCCCCAAATAGGCCCCCCTCCCAATATCCCCAATTTCATAAAAAAATACAGTTTTAAAGAATGCTTTAAATCTTGGCTCTGACGTGATACAGAAAATAAAAAAATTCCAGGGCCCCTCGATACGGGATCCCAAACATGGTCCTTAGCGCTAATTTATGCAATTTCGAAGCAAAGGTACAGCTGGCTCTGACTTCGCACATGATAACTATTGACATGGAGTTGTAGTTTCAACATAGTAGTTTCATATTATAAAAAGATATATTTTTTTATTACTGTGTTAAATTTTTCTTGAAAACGGGGATGCTTTCAAAAAATATACCGGGGGGCCCTGGGGCACTTCAAAAATTTTTAACATTAGATTCACTTTATATGAAGACATAATTCCACTGTTCAAAAATTTGTATGGAGTTTAATAAAATTTGAATAAAATTTGAGTGGCGAATGGAGACAGTTACTACAATGTTTACGAATTATTTTTAGTGTTCCTGTAAATGATGCTACATGCGTGAATATTAGCCTATGTTAGTCAGGAATAGTGTAGCTTTCAGTGAAAAGATCTTTAGAATCGTTCCAGTAGTTACACAGATGTCCATATAGCGTCATGTGCTGGAATTCTTTTGAGTGTCACTGTAAAAGAACTAGTTATGTTGCATGCTGAAAGGTAGCCTATATTACTCAGGAATAGTGTAGCTTTCTATCAGTGAAAAATTTTTTTGAATTGGTTCAGTAGTTGCAGAGATCCCCATACAGCGTAATGTAATTCTTATGAGTGCCCCTGTAAAATAACTAGTTGTGATATATGGAGGATATATTTGAGATATATGAAGAGTAAGTTAATTTTCAATATTGCCACTGTCGATTAAACTTCTAAAAGTAACGCCGAAATGCCCCCATGCGTGCCAGTGGGAAGTCCCAAATAGGGAGGTACTTTTGGGGATTTTTCTTGGAAACAGTTGTACCTTCAAGAAATGGTTTTTCATAATATCAAACTACTATGTTGATGCTACATCTCCATGTCAATAGTTCTCCTGTGGGAAGTCGGCTTCAGCTGTACCAATGCTTCGAATTTGCGCGCGGAAATTGCGTAAATTAGCGCTAAGGACCATGTTTGGGGCCCCGTACCGGGGGCCCTGGGGGCCTTCAAAAATTTTTAACATTGGATTCTCTTTATATGAAGATATATAACTGCACTTTGCAAAAGTTTTCTCTGTATCACGTCAGAGCCAAGATTTAAAGCATTCTTAAAACTGTATTTTTAATGAAATTGGGGGTATTTTGGGAGGCCCTAATTTGGGGCTCTGACAATTTTCGAATGAATTTTCAATTTGAGATGTTAATATACAAGGTATATTATAGGATAAAATTGAAAAATTCTCTGAAGCCCCTTTGAGCCAGTCACAGTCGAGACAATAATGTGGCAAAAATGGCCCTAAACTAAGTCGACGTTGCTCCTCTGGGGTAATTTGACCCCCCATAACTCCCAAACTAAAAGAGTTAAATCAAAAATATTTCAGATCTGTTCTTTCCTTGGGTAAGGCAACACAATAAAATAAAATCATGAAATTCTGAGATAGTGATGGGAACGCCCTGCCCGATTTGCCCCTGCAATGCCTCTTAATTGTAGAAGTTAATTAAACGATTTGGAAAAAAAGTAGAACTGTCGTGTCGAGCGCAAGCCTCAAACTTCGGATGTTCAGGTTGCGCGTGAGCACGTTACCGACTCAGCTGTTCTGAATTTTCTGAGCACTTTTTCTCGGTATTGACCCCCCATTGGATGCTATTAATTTAAGAAGGGAACACCCTAAAGTAGTACTATTACCCAATGGAGTTTCGTCCCGAAATGAATTTCCCCTTGTAAACTAAACTTGTGCATTTATGAAAAAAAAAATGTTTTATTCAAAAATTTAGCTTATGAAGACGGAAAATTATTTGCGCAGAGTATGAAACACATTTTAAAAATATTTTACGATGACTTGATCAAGTTTATAGCATTTTCTTTAATTCAATCTTTATAAATCAAGTTGCAAGACTAAAAAAATATTTAATGTCATTGAAAGATTTTTCTTGTTTTTGTCTTCATCTGTAAATACGTCATTGAAAGCTGGATTTAAAAAAAGAAAAAAATGGAACAAAGAAATTCAAATAAAACTCATAACCTCTGGGAGAGGACTGTTTACTTTGGGCAGAATAATTTCTTGGACAATGTAAAGCTTTTATGATTACCTCGCACAGACTCCAGAAAGAGACACCTCAGGGTAAAAAGATGGAACACTAAACAATGACATAGTTACTGATTGGATGCCACAACAAAATGTGTTTTAAAATTAGACCGTAAATCTTTCAGTAATAAAGAAAATGTTTGGGACTGGAATGTAAGTAATAAGTTTTTATTTGTTTATCAAAATAAAACTCTTTCTGTTTGTGGACGTTAAATCGATTTGATTAAAAAAAAACTGAAAAATTCTGATTAAATATTCTTCGGAGTAACTTTTTTAATCTATTGTGAAATTTGGTATCCTGATTAAGTTTTAAAAGAGATTGCATTCAGTTTTTTACTTAATTTATTATCTTTTGCGCATGCAAAAGATAAATCGCATTAACTCAGGACTGCAACAAACGAGAATTAGTTTATTAAGTAGAAAAAACTTATAAATATCACAAGAAAACAGGAAAACTTATTTAATGATCTGTAAAACGCATACTGTAACTGTAGAAATCATGCAAATGAAAGTTAAATTTTAAAGCAGAAATAGCTATTTTAAATAAAAGAAAATTAAACCTTCATATGAGGTTCAAACGTATTTCCAGAAACCATTCCTTGATGCCGATACCCTAGATGTATTCTAGAGAAATTAATCAGAATTTTTAAACAGTTTTGCTTTGTCAAAACAAAACTGTGATGATGCCATTTTAGTACACCTACTGATGACGTAAAAGCTCCTGTTCTTGGGCATTCTGAATGTAGGAGGTATTGGCTGAATTAAATCTTTGTAGAATATAATTAACCACTTTTCGGCTTAGAATATAGCAAAATTACTGAGCGCAGTGTGTGCACCTGTTGTTATTGAGGAGAAATAGTTCAAACAGGTCCTGTTTACAACATTATATTCCGAAAAGGTTGCCAACTCTGCTGGAGGTACTATTTCATTCGTATGAAGTATACAAATTGATTTGTCAGAGGTTTTTTATTTTGGAACCATGGCCCTTTACAAAACAAATATCGCTTGATATCACTCAACTTTTTTTTGTAGCAGTGATGGTATTCTCTTCTTTTGTTCTCGTATTTGAGTTTCTCGTAACATCGTAATTTCAACAAAATGTGCAACAGGTTTACAGTCATGGTTTTTAAAGCTCCGTTATCACGACCTACAGGCAATACTTACCAATTATTCCATGATGTTCCAAGTGGTTAAATATTACATACTTATTGGACCATTTCTTTCATATTAATTCTTAATAACTGCAGTTAAAGACGAACGTATTTATTTTAATTTTATTTTATCCTTAAAGGTTGAGAAAAAAATACTTCGAACCAGAAAATTTTAAACAAAAATTTAAGTACCACAAATCGCAGGATTAATTGTGGTTGACCAAGCGCACAATGAGTGGCATTTACACGATAGCAGATATTGGCAGTGTTGCCAACTCTGCCGGACAGAACGTATTTATTTTAATTTTATTTTATCCTTAAAGTTTGAGAAAAAAAAATACTTCGAACCAGAAAATTTTAAACAAAAATTTAAGTACCACAAATCGCAGGATTAATTGCGGTTGACCAGGCGCACAATGAGCGGGTTTTCACGATAGCAGATATTGGCAGTGTTGCCAACTCTGCCGGACAAAAAATGTCTAAAATGAAGTTTAAAGTGGACAGAAATGGCTAAAATTGTTTTCAAGCTGATAAAAAAAATATTCATTGGCGTTTACTTCTAAGTGCTTCTGCTGCTGAAATATGCTTGTCTGCAAGTGTCTTTTGAGTTATTTGGACATTCATTTCAGATTTTCAAAATACTTCGATATTGCCAGTTGTACAAGATCTAGCCACAAAGTTGCTAAATTGGCAACCCTGGCTATAGGTGTTCTAGATTGCCTTTAGAAAGCAGCGGTGAACACTAAAACCTTACACCTTCCGTGTTTGTAACTAAGGGAATGCATTCTTTTGATTCGAGTAGTGGATACGTCTCAAGGCGTGCCATCTACTCTTTCCTTTGAGGCTACGATACCCACCTAATTGTCTTGCAGGGTTCATACGTTTGCTAAAATTCTGAACTATTGAAAAGATATTGTACTATTTTAGATACTCGGAAGAACTTCTTTCCTTATTTTATTTAAAGAAAAAAAAAGGATGACTTTTAAAATATCAGACTATTATATAACAATATTCAAAAAGTACGGAATTTTATTAAATCCAGGATCTGTACGAACCCTAGTCTTGTATGCTTATTCTCGACTAATTTCATCAAGATAGACAACAGGTTTAGTCATGATTTATAAAGCGTGCTATCGCGGGATGTTGATAGTAACAACTAATTAAGTGGTCCCAAATAGTTAACTATGACACGCTTATTGATCTATTTCATTCAGATTTATTCTTGATAATTGCAGTTAAATGTTTAAAGTATTTTTCTTTCATTTCATATTACTCTGTAAGTCGTAAAAAAGTAATAAATAAATAACTTCTAACCAGAAAATAAATGAAATTTAAATAAAACAAATCACTGAAGCACACCGCGGGCGCTTTTAAAATAGCTTTCCAAAAGTTTGATTTCACGCTAGCAGCTACTGGCATTGTAGCTTGCCTTTAGAAAGCGGGTAGCATGAACTGAGCGTTTACATGTAGCGTGTTTATATTTCAGGCAATTCTCTCTGTTGGTGCTAGTAGTGTTTGTTGTGCTAGGGCAGTGGTTTCCAGACTTTTCTATCAGGTCCACCATGGAAGTGACCATGGAGATTGAGGGGGAAACAGGAGGAACTAGTACTGAAAGATGTGACCCATTATAGTAGGGGAGCCCATGATGCTAATTGGGGATTTACTCGAGTGTCGTGAGGACCTATTAGATTTTGTAGTTTAGATAATAAGAAGAATAAAAAGTTATATAATGTTTCCTTTCAGTGGTGGGGGAAACATATACAGACCTTCAAAGATGTAAAAAAAACAGTTACATGGAGATACTCGAGCGCGTCAGATATTGATAGTTTAGATGCCCCAGCGTGTCTTTGATACCAAAGGTATGTTCATCTGCCGACTTGCGTGGTGGGGGTGGCCAGAAAATACAAAAAAAAGAATTTTTTCGAGAGCGTCAGATATTCAGAGGGGATGTTAAGTGAACCCTAAAAATGCTCCCATTCAAAAGACTGACGTTTCGGAAATGACGCAAGCTCGAAGCGAATTTTTGAAAATGCAAAAAAAAAAAAAATCGCCATATTGAAATACTCGAGCGTCTCAGATTTTGATACAGAAGGTTTTGCTTGATGTTCCAGTTATGGTAGCCTAAAATCTGACGGCTAGAAAAAATCCTGAATTTTTTTTTCAATGTCCATAAAATGAGACGAATAAAAGCACGTAAAATTATTTAAATATTTACACTTTAATTGTATTTAGAAAATAATATAAAAATAAAATACATCTGTTGAAAAAATTATTTTCAATCTTCGTTGTCATCCGAAGAATTATCATACTCCAAATCTAATAATTCAATTGGACCTCCAATATTGTCTGCAGCTTTCGTATCTGTAACAGGAAATCGTTATAACCGTTAACACAATTTTAATGATTTCATGAATAACATGTTATCAAAGTATTAAAAAGAAATATACCTAAATCTGAAGTTTCTTCAATAACTAGTGTTATGCAACATCTTCGTATGCATCAGGTAACTGATTGCCAACAAACCAAGTCATTCGAAAATTTCCATCGATATTTGCCCACCCGTAATCTGTTGGTGACATGTCAATCATAGTTTTATTGTGTGCATTTCTCCACAATCACGCAATATACTTCGTTCACAATAAGTACTGCTGTAGCTCAGATTGGCAAGGAGGCAAGCAACAAGCATCGTATTTACGGACGTTCAGTGAGAAAGGCTGCGACGTATCTGACACTTTGTAGGTCTTATTAAAGATTTCTATTCTTGCAAGGTTGACATCAGCAATTTTTTTAAACCATATAAGTGGCAGATAAAAGATTGTAAATGTCAAAAGAATCTTCTTCTATTATGATCCTCTGACCCTACACCTGCAAATGTCTTCTGACAATCATTTGAACCCATAAAAATTTGCATAGGTTTTTTTTTGCCTCGTCTGTAAAGTGTCGGATTGTAATCGCATCCTGTTAACGCGTGAAGAGCTGGTAGCGCCAGCGAAATTATTGGGCCGAGCTTAGCATAAAGAGCAAATATGTCAATATAACGGCGTGCATTGTGAACTCCAAGATCCATCCATATTTTAACCGATGCTTGGAGATGTCCCATATTGACCAACATGATGACAATATCTGTGTCTGAAGTTCTGATTGTAACTGTGGAATCTTCTTTTATTTGACTTGCCAAAAATACAATTTTTGTATCTGCTTCTTCATGATCAGGACATGAAAGTTCATGGTCGATTGTTCAGGTAACTTTATTATCGGTAACTGAATATACATAACACACATCATGATTAAGATAAATTGTTTCGTTACTAATAATAGTAGCCATCTCCTGATCAGCTCAATGATGAATTAAAAACTTGACAAAAGCTTTTATCAGACAAAAGCTTTGAATTTGATATTTCTTAATTCTTTCTGAAAATTTGCTGTTCTTGTTTATTGTGGACCAGAGATGTAGAACTCCTTGTCATCTACACTAACTCGAAGAGCGTGCTCGTTATCTTTGATCGAGCTATCTTTGCACGCTCTAATCTTCATTGACGATCTGTATTGCTTTGGTTCGTATTTTTATTGCTTTGGCTCGTATTTTTATTACTTCGGCTCGTGGAAATCGGCAGATTATATCTTTTTCGTGATTCTTGCATCATTTCCTTCAAAATAACAAAAATTCAACCGTGCTCGAGAATGTCACGACAAGTTTTTTTTTTCAACTTTGTAACCCTCCCACTCCCTTAAGTTACATTCAAATCGTCAGATTATCTGAATGTACACTTTTTAGCTAGTAATTAGCCCACGTTATCTTAATCTGACGCACTTCAGTATTTCTGGCGATCATTTTTTTTTTAGTTTTTTTTACTAATCTGATGAGCTGCCCTAGACGCACGTCCCTACATATAGGACTTATATATGCTGGAGGTACTCAACATGATGCAAGGCACCGCCCCCCCCTATGTTCATCTGCCGCGCTCGAGTAAATCCCCCAAAACACCAGGGGCTCCCCTACTATTATTTCTCCTCCGTTCATTCCCCGATATCGCAGACAGTCTAAATTCCGCCGAGAGCGCCATTTATCCACCTTCCAAAAGTTTTGCTCTGTTCGAAGCCAAAAATTCCTGTTTAAAAATAACGGTTTGTTATATTCCTGAATAGTTGGCAGCTATAAAAAACATAAACGAATTTAACAACCAGAAATTACAAAAAATCAAATTTGAAAACAATGGTTTGATTTGAGATCCACTCATTTATTTCGCCAATGCGCACGTCCATGGCGCTGTCAAGAATCTAGGATGCTTCCTTCCCATTCCTTTTTTTCCCTCATCCTTCCCCTTTTTTACAACTGTACATACCTGTAATCTAACAGTGCTAATTTCTATGAGGTGACAATTCGGATTTCCGCTCACTCTCTACCGGAGATAAAAGGCTTCGCCTCCGGTGCTCCACAATGTGTTCTATGTTAGCTTATGAGCGTTTGGTTGGTTGATTGAGACCTTTAGCCAGGAGGCTGTCGTCTCGATTGTTCCGAAGAAAAACAATGCTGAATGCTTGGATTTCGTGCCTACCTTACGGAGACAGCTCCACCTGCAATCTGTTCGAGAAATTTTCATCCGCTTTTATCTAAATCTTGCATATTCAGTAATTACTTCTTTCACCCTCTATCGATACAGCCGTGACCTTCACAAGGCCAGCTGGCTTAAGAGGTGAGTCATCCTACGTATGCCAATACAGGTGTAAACTGGAAATTTGCATTACAAAATTAAACTTCCCCTTTCCTATCGTCATTTTATCAAATTTACCATTGCTCAAATATCTTTGTAACTACAGTTAAAATTACGTATATGAAAAAATTCAAGCTGCAATCACAATTTCTAAACAAATTTTTAGTATAATATTTAATCAATATTCAATAATAAATTTTATAAAATGGTGAAGAGCAACCAGAATCATAATATTGCCATACAAGTTTTACTTTTACGCCTTCCTTGTGTGATGATTTATTCTTTCAAGCAGCAGGACTCGTTAGCGAAGGTGACGCCATGGTCGAATAAATTAGAAGCTGGATATGGTAAACGGCTGACGTGTGAAGGTGCAGAATTCTGGCCTACCATGCGGCTGCGATGTAACAGTATGGAGTGTTAGGCGGTTTCCTCCATACGTAAAGTGAATATACGCGTTAGAACCCCCTTAAAAAGTCTTCTGCACAAAGCATCACCCCCTAGGAAGATAGACTTCGTGCAGTTTTACCTTACCCACAAAATTAAATCTTTTTTCTATTACTTCACTTTTGCTTGTTTTTACCCTTTTCTTGGGATTTTCTTTCTTATCAGGAGGACCCCACTTACGCACCCACACATGCTCACTAAACAGTAGTTATGTCGAAAATGAGGGCGGACTAGAAAACATCTATGCAAACATAATATGATTTCTAATGTGCGGTTCTAGTGTTGTTAATTAGCAATGAAGTATTTGACTTGGTAGACTTTTACCTCATTTCCAGTGCAACATGTTGACATTGCGCTTTTGCTTAGTTTGAGTTGAAACATTTTTGTGATTTTCGCCATTTCATGTAACCTCCAGAATTCCTCCACGGATATATGAAGGTAAGCACACATCAGGTTGGAAACTGCTGACGTAGGAGATCAGTAACATATTAAATAGAACCCTAGGTTTTAAGGGGATATGTGTTTATTGAATAAATGTTATAGACGAACATACTGCGTGCCAAACAACATTGAGGAGATGCATAGAAAGTTTCCATAAACATAAACAGCAAAAACCATCTTTTATTCCCTCATAATTATGTAGAATCTGTGACATAGTGTTTATTGGAAAGAGAGATGGTATTTAGAGTCCTTTTGAATGGCCATTCCTGTATTCGTACGTAGGTGATTTTAATGTTATCAGCATAAAAATGCATGTTGATTATATTATGTTGTACACATTTGTGTATTCATTGTATGCTGTTTTATGTTGTTTTCCTATCATATTCATTCATTGTATTAATTTTAATAGTCCTATTCATATTTTTTTACATTACCTTTCAAAGAAAACTTTTTATGTGTACGTGTATAAAATAGCTTGTATATGACAATAACCGTTTTAGTAAAAGTTAACAGCCTTCCAAAAGCCTTAACATAAAGCACAGCATAAACACTAAACTACCACAGGGAAATGCAGGGAATAATAAAGATTGGAAATACTAAATATGTATACTTTTATATAAGCAGTTAAAAGAAAAATGTTTTTTGTGTATATAAAATTATATATTGTAGAGCCGGGACAGTATTACATCAGGATGAATTCAGAAAGTGCCGACCTAAAAAAAAGTCAAACACCAAAAAATTTGGCTTTGTTTCTTAGTCTATTTGAAAATATTTCTTTTTACAAGTAATATTGTATTAAATTTACAGTATATTTTGCATATATATATATCAACATTTTTACCGCTTTTAGCATTCGGAAAATTCCAATTTTGGCAATTGGGAAACAGCTCATCTTACTGGAGACGCCATCTTTTCGTTTTAGCGATTGGAGAGTCATCACACCTTATGTTTCTCAAGAAAGCCAGCAACATAAAGTACTTAAGTTGAATTTTCCGTTAACCGTAATCTTGTGCTTGTTTATAGTTGACTGTATTCTAGCATGCTAAAATACCATGCATCCGTTTGATTATCTCACGTATGAATCTGTATTCTGTAAAAATAAATTTCACAGTTTGTATGTATTGTGTAAAACTAAATTTCACAATTTCTACGAATGAAAATCTGGCTGCTTAGGTTAAATTTTGTGCTAGCAAAAGCCCCCGAGAAAGGTACTGATACTCAAAATAACTACTAAAACTCAAGCGGTAATATCGGCTCTATTCGGGTTGGGGGGGCCGAATATTGGGTTATACAATAGGACTGTAGTGGCGAACCTATAAGCCACGCATCATACATTGACCCACGCATGCTTTTTAAGTGACCCACGGGTTCGTTTTTATAAACATATCTTAGATTACAAAAGAGGGAACAGGAATTCTCAAAAATATTTTAAAAGATAAGGTACATATATCTATCTATCTATCTATATATATATATGTATATAAAAATATCAAAGTGGACACTGGCTATACATACACGCTAATAACTGTATATTTTAATACGTAAATTCCTGCAGTGGATTAGTCGCTATGCTCCGTTCCCATAAACACGAAAATTGAAGCTGCACCGGATGAGTGCAGTGCTTGAGAGGGTAAAAACCTCTCTCGATTGGGCTGCTGTGGGACCGTGTACGCTAACAGGAGCTGGTGTACAAAAAATGTCTTCGTGGCTCCAATGTCTTATAGGTTCAAACAATACCTCTCGGGGTGTTGATTTCAGGTGCTAGGTTCGCTCACCTGGAAAGGGTTCAAAATTGGGAGACCACTCATAAGGGGTTAAGCTGGACGCCCATTGGGTGTCACCATAATGAAATGGCCAGCAGTGTGGGCCGTAGTAGTGGCAAAGGCTTATTGCAGCAAGTGCCCGCCCATTAGAAAAAAAAAATACGTAAATACTATTTCATAATATAAATGCAATTCTCGGTATTCCATCTTTATTCAAATACTCACCGCAGGGTCAACTGCCGACGCAGCATGTTGGCACATGATTCAGCAATTTATGGTGTAGTCCCATTTATGTAAGTTTTTTTACGTTGACCTTTTTCTCTCTCCTTTTGCAAAAATAAAAGTTCTGAAACAAGAAAACTTACATATTTTAGAGAATTTTAAAAGTGATAGGTCAAAAATGGAACTTTTATCATCTTCCTAACACTGGGCCACTGGGAAAACGACCCACAATTGACTAGTTCTAAAATAATGACGTACAAAATGTGATCCACTTCTCAGAAAGGTTCACTGTTCTGTGCATTATGTTCATGACCAGCAAGATACATTTTATACTGCCAGTAAAACTAGTTTTTCCTTCCTGTTAGTGCACGTGCGGGAAACTTGCATTACTGCGTTTGTAAATCGGGTTATTGTAGCTTTTAGTGTGGCTAGAAAAAATATTTTATTTAGCAAACCTCGCACACTTTTCACACTGACCAAAGAACGACACAATCGATTTTCTGACTTAAAAGTGATTACAGATGTCTAACAACAAAAAACATCCAATAAAAACAGATGTTTAAAATTTGAACAAATTAGAACTTTGAAAAAAGAAACAACACTCATAAATATGTACTTATTGTCAGTACACAAAAAAGTTTAAAAAAGTTTATAACAGTTTCTTTAATTGAATTTTCAAAAAACAATGGACTCAGCACTAAAAAAAGAATGCTTATCAAACAGTTTACTTGCTTTCTGCTTCAATTGTAAATATGTTTTTGAAAGCTGCATTCAGAGAGATTTTTAGTGAAAAAGGAGAACAAATAAAACTCATAACCTTTGAGAGACGACTATTTACTTTGGGCAGAATAATTTCTCAGACCAAGTAAAGCTTTTTTGATTATCTCACATAGTCTCCAAAATTGAGAAGCCTCGGGATAAAAATGTGAAACACTAAACAATAATAAAGTTGCTGATTGAATGCCACAAAAGAAAGAGTAAATAAACAAATAAATAAAGTAACATGTTTTAAAGTTTGTCTATAAAATCTTTTGTGAAAAAGGAAATTTTTAGAACTGGAATGCAAGTACTAAGTTCTTATTTGTTTTGCACAGTGGTATTCCATTCGTTCATGGAGGTTGAATCGATTAAAATTAGAAACTGTAAAACAATTGTCAATAAGTATCCGTCGAACTGATCTTTATTATCAACTTCGACATAAATCAAATATCTTGATTAAATTGCAAAACGATCTGTGGGGAAGGAAAAAAAAATTTCTGAAAAAAATAAAAATAAAAAAATATTATTTTTACTTTATACTTGTTGTTGCTGTATGTGAAAAATTTATTTTCGGACTTAGGTGCTTGGTTCCAAGAATCCATTGTAAATTCTCGTTGAGTAAAATGGATAACACAATAAAAGTTTTTACTAGCACAGAAAAAAGACGTTTAAGTAACCAGAGTATGAGTGGGAATCGAACCCACGGCTGCACGCTTAGGCGATTGGCGTGGAGTAGGGCAGACCCATAACCTCCAAGTCACCGGTCCCCCTTTCTACTTTTGTAGAAACGAGTGAGATATTTCATTGTTTCGCAATACACGAAAAGAGAAACACTGGTAGATGTAGTGCAATACACGCTTAAATATATTGACTAAAACTAACACTCCTTTAGTGATGAAATTTCTTATCGGCTGATTTAAATGCTTTTACGCTAAAAATTTCCGAAAAATGCTTCCTAAAGACAATAATTTGTAAACTCCTCCATTCGCCTCAATGCTCTCCATTCACAAGATTCTATTTAACTCCATTTTCACAAAAATCTTGTCTATTTGAGAATTCTGTCTCTCCCCCACGAAAAGATGCCTGTAAGATATCCTATTACTATCACGTGACCAACGCTCTTCAACGGAAAACGGTATTAGTCACAACGCGGGAATCTTCGCTTGCGGCGGGCATCGAAGAACAAACATTTCTTTATTAAAAATATGAATTAAAAGTGTTTCTAAAGAGGATCCCGGATGTACCTTACTTAATGCTAAGTCCTTTTGCTGTGGGTGATTACTTCTCCATGCATTCGCTGGTGATAATTTTATTTTATATCCGAATACCAAATGCATCTTTTTCATATTCAGAGTTGTGAAATAAATTCAACCTAAATGTGGAGAGGATGCTTTCGGTAAAAATTTTATTTTAATGGACATAGTTTCTTACGATTGGATTATAAAAATCTCGTCGCTGTTGTACAAATGAAGTTATGATATCTTCAGTGAAATGAGTAAGTACTATTTTACCTTTTTCATGTAAATAAATTTGGTTGCTGCTTTTATTAAATCTCACAGCTGGTTTAACCATGATTGCATTTCTGTATTCTGACTGTACTGTGAATTCGTTTTATAACTAGAGACTATAGTGAAATTATATTCCATTTATTAAAAAAATAAAATATATGTAATGTATTTGCCATGATTTAAAATTTATTTTCTCGGGCTTACAAACATAGATTACAGCTCTGGTAATAAAAAATGAAGAAAACGAATAATTCAATATATTAATCAAAAACAGCAAATTTTCCTAAAACACCCTTTTTCTAGCTTAAAATAATAATCTTATTGAGTACAGATCTATTAATTAAAAAGGACTGATTTTGTAAAAATGCTCATTCTATAGCTTAAATAATAATCATAATTGAGTACAGTTATATTAATCAAAAACACACAGACACTCCTCTTTTTTGATTATTATTTGGCCTAAATGGAGCTGTTGTATAATGCTAAAAAATTGAGAATTTTTCGCTCCATTGATTTTTGTCGATTAATGGAGCAAATTTTACTCAATCGGGAGAATGACTGTTTGAAGTCAAAAATTGAGTAAAAATGTACTCCGTTTGATTATTATTTTACTCAGTAGATTTAAGCGTGTAGCTCAAGGATGCCTGCAACCAACCGAAAGTTTGTGACTATGATACGTCAGCAAACAAATTTTAACTATTGCTATCCTTTTACTTTTTTAAATTTCAGATTGTTGTCATTTACTATGTTACATGAAAACATAAAGAAAAAATCCATTAGTTCACCTAAGCAACAGAAATTTTAACCTGGGTACTAAATCTGTTTTCATTTTTTAAAGAAAACAAACTAATGAATTGAAAAAAAGATAAAATTGAGCCTGGTGAAGACCAAAAAATGATTAATCGTTATAAACTTCTATAAAACTTAATTGCGATTGAAAGTAATCATTTGTGGAGGATAATTTGAATTGGAAGTAGAAGAAATAACTAAGGCATTAGAAGTTTAATAATTTTTTCTACATTGTTTATACATTGTTTAATTTAGATTTTAGAAAGGCATTTTAAAAAATGTCAATGGCCGAATGATAAAAAATTATGCCAGTGGTTTTTTAAATTTATAGTAAATAGTGTTAACGGAGAGTCTGGGACATAATAAGTGGATGTTGAAATTAGTTATACCGGGTGAGCAAAAATCAGTAAAAACTTTTAAAAAGAACAAATAATGATAGAAAATTGTGCCTTGCACAAATAGGTAAAGTGGATGACTTTTTTTTTTTTTTTTAATGACAAGACAATCTGTAGTTCCAAATGTTACCGACAGGTGGCGCTGACATGCACAATGGTAACCACGTTCCCAATTAAAAAAAAAAAAATGAAGAAAGAAATATCGGCAATCTTATCCATGCAAACCGCAATATAACGGGTTCCCAAAAAGGTCGTAAAAACGTTAAAAATTTATTAAAATAGAACAAATAATGATAGAAAACTGTGCTTTGCACAAATGATGGATGATGGGATTTTTTTTTTTTTTTTAATTGCAAGAACATTTGTAGTTTCAAATGTTACCGATAGGTAGCTATGATATGCGCAATGAAAACCAAGTTTACTATTAAAAAAACCGAAATCTCTGTAATATTTTCTATGCAAACCGCAATTTTATATCCTTGTTTATTCTTTTTTTTATGAATTTTTAAACTTTGTTTCACCCAGGATACATCAAAAGCTCGTGAAAATTAAAAAAATCACTCATTCAATTTTTAAACTTTGTTTCACCCAGGATACATCAAAGGCTCGTGAAAATCAAAAAAACTCACTAAAAAGAACAATTCATGATACAAAATTGCGGTTCTTTGTTCTTTTTTAATAAATTTTTAACGTTTTTACGACCTTTTTGGGAACCCGTTAAATTAAAAGTGCTGATGTTTTTTCTTCCGAATTTAGAGAGTTGTTTGAAAGAGAAATCTCGAGATTTTTTGAAAAGCAGTATTTAGAATCAAAGTAGCAACAGCGATTTAGGCATTGTACTTGCCGTTCTCAAGTTAAAGTGCGGAGCAAGCCTTTTCATCACTTGATATGTAATGTGAATTTAAGTATATATTTGTGAGATACTGAAAATAAATATACAATGGTGAAATACAGCCATAAGTATTTATAAATCAGATTTTTTTTTAAATATTAATGCTTCAGAAAATTTTTTGTCAATAAAATTGTGGTACATACATACTAATACAATTGATCTACTTTCATCTTGAGTATAATTCTTAATTTTATAAGCAGTTTAGGAAATGTAAATCATTCTAACATTTCATAGTCATTCAAAAAATATCTTCTTAAAACCAAAACTAATTAAATAAATGTTTGATTTTAAAAAGCATTTTTAAAAGATTCAATTGCATTTTTCCTTCTCCTTTTTCAAATCTTTTCAATGAAATAGTATTTTGTCTTTCCATCATCGTGTCACGCTTAGAAACAATGCGTCTCCACTTTATAGAACTCAAAAAAGGTGAATTCGTTGCTCTTTCGCATTTGGTCTAGTGGTTACGATACCTGGTTCCATCCCGCAAGACTTAGGTTTGATTACCGACGGAGGAATAGGAGTTCCATGGTGAAGTTCTACGATAATTATAAGAAAATTCCCCAATATAACTTCTTTTTTAAGCAAACTTCATTCAAAGACAAAAAAAAAATTAAGTAAAAATACAATTTTTAAAAGTAGAAGCTTTTTATTGTGGAACTCTGAAAGCCATGAAATAAAAATTCATTCTTAAGGAGATATGCTATGAATCAATGAAAGTTGAGAAAAATTTAGATATTTCACTTTTGCAAGCCAGGAAAATTTTTAAATGCTCAAAATATTTTAAAAAGCATTTAGAGACCAATATTCCGTTAAAGGAATGCAATCCCGATTCCGTAGGAACGGGATCCTGCGGGATCCCGCACAAATATTTGGGAGACTAGTCCCGTGGGATTAAGACCGTAATCCCGCGGGATTAAAATTGAACAATAAATTATTTTTATTACAATTTCACGCCTATTTCCCGATCAACCATTGGCCAAAAATTTTTGCATAACATGAACAATAAGAACGTGTGATCTTGGGCGCTGATACCTATTGGCAGGTAGGTGCCTTAGTCCCCCTCTAGCTCCCATATTGTTATGTGATTTATGTACTGGTTTAACGCAGAAGTGCTTCCACACTAAATATTGTATCTTTCTGGGATACGACTCTTGACTTGCCTTCCCCCCTCCCTCAGGGGCCCAAGCCAGTGATATCTTTTAAAGGTCAACTTCAGTTAACCGCTGAAAAATGTATGGCTCCTTCAGGATTTCATACAAAGAAAAGGACTAAGGAATTAGAGGAAGACTAAGAAGACAAGTTCGTCTTTACGTTGTCTTTTTTACATTCTTCCTTTTTAGCAACTAAGAAATAACTTAGTATATTATTATGAATACATGACTATAATTTTCATTTTTAGGTAAGGTATCGTATTAATTACCAAATAAGATAGAATATTATTATTAAACTTCTTAGAGCTTACAATCACTTTTTCCTACTTTTCTCAATCGAAATCCATTTTTAGTGAATGAAATATTAATCCCGCGGGATTGCGGGATCCCGCGGGATCAACAAATCTCAATCCCGCAATCCCGCGAAGCGAAAATCAGTGCGGGATTGCATTCCCTAATTCCGTTTGAACTGTATTTGTTTGTAAGGTCTTTATTTAGTCATTAATTTCTACATTGCAAAGGTCTCGAATGCTTTTTAAAATATTTTGATTATTTAGAAATTTTCATCTCTTGAAAAAGTGAAATATCTATATTTTTCTTAGTTTTGAAACTTTCATTCATTTACAGCATATCTTTGAAAGAATACAATTTTATTTTATGCCTTTTAGGGCTCCACAATAAAAAGCTTCTACTTTTAAAAATTGTATTTTTTCTTTATTTAATCGTGTTACTGCAGAACTATAAAATAATGACACTGCAGCTTAATCTATGCTGTAAAACGTCCTTCACTCAAGGCATCACCGCCTTGGTCAGATATCTCTCCATGCAGCTCTAACTTAGCCAAAAACAGAAACAAACCTTGATGCATCTTTCTGAAATAGCTTAGGTATTTTCAAATGTTTAAATATTTTTTTCATGTTATATTGAAGATAAACTCCAAAAGGGATGCACGGATTAAGAGAAAAAAAAATGTATCCGTTATTACTTATAAAACAATTTACTTCGTTTAGTCATGAAATACTACTAAACGGGTTATACAGAATCATTTCTAGTGATAACCTGAAACATATGACTTTCTGCATGTCGACTAAGCATTTTGTAGCATGCTCATACGAACACTTCAGATAAAATCCTTTTCATGTTTAGGAAAGTTTTAACAGTACAGAGTGAGTTTTAGAAAAATCAGATTCAGCTCCTGTTTCCTAAAGCAATAAATTTCGAAAGCGGCAAAAGGCTGGAACGCACATTTTTGTTTATAAGAAAACTGAAACCGAGTTGAGAATACGCTTTTTTTCACTACTATAGGACTGACATTTGTTTTAGGAGTTTTACTATCTAAATTTTATTCGCCAAATTTATCCTTCAGACACCTTAATGCACATGCATACGCTTGCCAGACGTCCCGGTTTGACCGAGACAGTCTCGGTTTGCAGACATAATCCCGGTGTCCCGGCCGGTTTACTTCACGTCCCGGTAAAAATTAAATTTGATTATAGATGACCAAAAAAGTCTTAAAATAATTAACTGTAGAGGATTTTTAAGGATAATTACTTAGTCATTTGTTTCACAGTACTCTATAAAAAGGTAGAACTATCGAAGAGTGGTGGTGTGCTAATAAGAAGTGTTCAAATTTGCATTCCTCATTCAAAGTGTTTCTTTTTACTTAAGCAACTTATAAATATTAACATGTATGAAATAAAATATTTAAATTTATACGATTGTGCCATTTATTAATACCCCTGGTTCAGGTTCTTAATCAATAACCATTTATTCATAGCATTGAGAATAAACAGTCTTCTAAAACACTCCAAAAACCCGCCAAAAGTGTGTACCCTTGAGGGAAAAATGTAAATGTAGGGTTACGGCCAATATCTGCGCCAGGAATCTGGGCCGAGGGAAGGAGATTGCCCTCCGTGGGGGACTTTCTAAGGGATTGTAACCCGTATTTACTCGAAGTTTCGTAGAAAAACACGGGAAACTCCGAACGGTCAGGTCGGCGGACTCGACCTAGTTTTTAACCAGGCTTCTTCCGTCTCCCAGTTGAGACAGCAAACGCGTTCAGCCACAGGTCGGGCAAATGTACCCTTGAATACCCGTGACACTGGGGGCATTCCGGTGTCCCGGTTGAATATTTCAGAAATCTGGCAAGCCTACCATGCACATAACCAAGTTATACTGGTTGAAGGAATAAACGGATTAAGGGACATTATTGTAAAATGATAACTACCATCGAGAACCTCGGCTTTCAAAATTGTTTGTTAGATCCAAATTTTCAAAATTCGTGATGATATAATTTCAGTATGAACTGTATTATTCTGGAAAGAATTAACACAAATATCTATGGAATTAATCGAAATTTTTGTTTTGTTACTTACATTGTAAGAAGAGTTTTATCTTTGCAGAAATCACATCTGCAATCCTGTCAATATAGTTTCGTAAATCTCGAAGTAATAACGATAGATAATTAGACATTTCAATAAATATTAAAAGAAAATATATGTATACATGAATATAACAGAATCGTCTCTTTTAAACACTTTTATTATGTATATAATTCTTCATATATTTCATGATTTTTTATTCATTATTTTTTTGTGATTTTATCAAATAATTTTGAAATTGGGAGCAATAGATAAAGTCCTGAAATATTTTATAAGGATTGTAGTATTTTAAACAAATAATATTACTATAGGTTTAAAATAAGGTATAAACTGCCTTTTAGAGTTTCTATGATGGTACTTTGCACAGTTAATTATTGTTTTGCAAAGGCACAAAGTTTGTAATTCACTTCTACATTTTATATATGACACAACTTTAACTAAAAATGTGTGTCTATGAATATTTTTTTATCCAAAAACTTATAATTTTGTCAACTTAATAATAAATTTCTTTATAGACAAAATTGTATTTGTTCATAGAAATAAACGAAAACTGTAATAAAAATGTTTACAATTATTTTCCAATATTTATAGCACTTTCTTTAATTTAACTTTCAAATAATAATAAAAATATCAAGAGTAGAAAAAATTAACAACTCATTTTTCTTCAATTGAATATGTGTCGTTGAAAACTGTATATGTAGAGAAAGTAAAGAATAATTTAAAGAAAACTCATAACCTCTGGGAGAGACCAGTACTTACTTTTAGAAGAATACTTTATAGAACAAAGTAAAGCTTTTTTGATTACCTCACACTGTCACCAGGAAGAAGAAGCCTTAGGGTAAAAACATGGTACAATAAGCAATAACAGTTGCCGATTGGAAGCATTAAAAAATAGTGTTTTAAAATTAAGCTGTAAATATTTCAGTAATAAAGGAAATGTTTGGAACAGGAGAAAGTAAAAGTTTTTTGTTTGTTTATCAAAATGCAACTCTTTGCGCATAGATGTAGTTATTTAATCGATTAAATTTATAAAATGCTGAGTAATTCTTATAAGGCATTCATCGAAGTAATTTTAATTAAGGGCTGGCACTTAAACTGGGTAGACTAGTTGTAAACGAAAAACTGCAAGAGTATTTTTTAGTTGCAGAATAAAGGCAAACTACATCTACACCAGAGTGTACACGGCGCGTTTTTAACATAATAAAATTCGTTGTAATAATACCTAAAAAATTCTATACGTTTTATGGGTATGTGAGAGAACATTTTTAAAGTACATACTAGAAATGTAGCAATGATACATCTATGAAATTTTCTGTAAATTTCTAAATATTGTAGTCTTAAGTACACTAAGCCTCACACATTACTTGTAAAAAATAAGGAAATGAAAGTACAAAAGAAAAAATAATAATGTAGTATTAATGCCTTCTTCCTTATCCATTGAACTGTAAGATATTCTTTTACTAACATTATAATAATCTGGATGAACGAGGGTCTTGATATATAATGCGCCTTTTGCAGTGGTGATCTTACCCTATCGTAAGCTAGAAAAATGAAAAATAAACAGTCAATTAACATCTAAGTTTTATCTAAATATTCTGAAAAAGTATTTCGCTAAACCGTCAATAACACATACACTAAACCCTTAAAAATCCTTCAGATTTCTACAACAAATACTGAAGAAATTTTAAGAAATCAATGTAAAAAACAATTTTCCTACCATAAAAGCTTAGCTTCGCTTTCTGAAGCTTTGATTCACATACACTCAAGAAGTTTTAGGCAATGATTATAGCCAAAGACCAGGATGCGCATCATCTACAATCATACCCTTCTTACCTCGTCCATCTTCTACGTCCGCCTGCCACCGGTATTGTTCTAATTGTCATACCTTGATTTCAACGTGTATGCGATTGAATGGTACAAGACTTTATCAAGGCTATTTGCGGAAACTTCCTGCATTGGATCACCACGGATGTCTATGATGCGGCATTTCTCTTGCGGTCCTCCCTTTTATGATCAGTCCTTCGCACTACCACCGCCTAGAAATCGGTTTCCCACTAAGCCCCGTGAATGTGTTGGTTAATAGCCTAAAGTAAGCCAATCGCGTGGTTAAGTGACAAGTCGGCGAACCGAGCCCACCATTTTCATTCTACTCATGTTAACTATTACAAAAGGAATACTCAGCCCTTCTTGAATTTAGACCTAACATGCTGCGATGCCAAAACTTCCTTACTAGGTCCCCATTCTTAACGACTATTTTGACGAACATTTTTAACTTCTCTTCTCATTATGACTACATTTAGGACAAACTCAGAACCAAGGATGCTAGACCTTGAAGCTTAGAACATCCCTGGAAAATCATAATGAGCAAGACACTGACTATTAGAAGTGCTGTGTGGACTTTCAGTGGCACATCGATGGCCTCCATAGAAACAAACTCTCTCTTCTGCTAAGTATACCTAGGCTAAACAATCTCATCGCTAGACCGGAATTTGACAGGCTAGTGGATACTAGAGATGAGACGGGCTCAGCCCGAGCCCGGGCCCGAACCGGGCTCGGGCTCTGTAATTCACAATTGTGTTCGGGCTCGGGCGGGCTCGGGCTCGTAAAAAATTTCTCGTTTATTGAACATACTGCTTGAAATAGATTTTAAAAAGTAATTCATGAGGAAAATAAAAGTAGTTATAAAAAATAAATAAATAAATAAATAAACAAATAAAAATAGCGGCACGGGCTCCTAGAAGGTGCGTGAAGCTCTTTGGGTATTTGCTTTGGGGAAGCTCTTTGGGCCGACCTATCCTAGGCCGTGGTAGCCCAGTGGTTAAGTCGGTGGACTCGTAACCGGAAGGTTGCGGGTTCGATACCGGCATACCACTAAAGACCACCATGTACATGCGGTGTACGTGCACGTTAAATCCGTGGTTCCGAAAGTCCTCTCGGCGGTCGCTAGAAGTTTCCGACAGGTGCCAATATTCAGAAGTCCCCCACCTTCAGATGAGGTTCCAAATTGTGGCGGAAAATTCCGGGAAGGACGCATATGTAGCTCTAACCGATACATTCAGTAACGCGAGCTGTCCTGTCCTGGCAAATAAATAAATAGATAAAGGATGGATACAAAGAATTAGAAAGTGCATTGGGAGTTTGCAACTATATTTGTCTTTAATTTGCACAAACGGCAAAATTTATTGTATTCTATCAATGAAGTAATTGAATTTTTTTTTAATCTTTAGCTGAAATTTCGGGCTCGGTCGGGCTCCGATTAAAAGTCCTCGGGCTCGGGCTTCAAAAAATGAGCCCGAACTCATCTCTAGTGGATACCCATATGTATCCAAATCCATACTACTACCTCAAAAGTGGCACGCATATCGAAGAATTGATTGGGCGCCACGGGCGCGTGTTTCATCTTAGAGGTATCCAAATCTTTAGTGCCAATAACAAAAGAAAAAACTGGATTCTGCAGACGAAGACCCACAAAGCCATACAGAAAAATGTGAGTAACATGAAAACCACGCCGAGAGTAATACCAAGGAGACTGATGAGACCACTGATACCACTGACAGGACATCAAGCGATCAACGCGATTCTAAAAACGAAACAGATCAAAAAGTCATGCAGCCCACTGGAGAAGAAATACGAAAAAGCCCCAAGCATCGCTTTTTCTGAAAGTTTGAGAAAGGCAAGGTCTAAGTTCACTGTCATGAACTCTCTAAAATCCTGGCATATAAAATTTATTGTCGATTCAATGAACAGATTTTCATGGTCCAAGTACAAAATCCAAGTGAAAACTCCATAAAGTACAGGAATGCATCAAAAACCACAATTTTCTTTACCGAACTTTCGACCCCAAGACCAAGAGGCTAATCAAGGAACTACCGGCTTCAACCCCAATGGCTCATATTCAAGATTTCCTGACCGAATTGCATCTTCTCCCCACCCACCTCCACTTCATCGGAAGTATGAAAACCAAGGAGCTGTTACCTATATGCCTAACCGTGACCACCTTACAGAAATTCTGGAAAAAGTTTATGAGCTCACTCAATTTAAGTAATTAAAATCAAAGTTGAACCATACAACATCAAGATCAAGCGATTCCACAACGGTCACGGTTTTGGCCACTCCTTGATGGCCTGAACTCTCACTCTGATATACTTGAAATGCGCTCTTGTGCACAGACATTATGACCGCTCCACCGAGCGAAAGGACCCCGTAAAACGTTCGAACTGCTGTGTACCGCACGTTGCGAACTATCGGAGCTGTCCCCATAACTCTGCGAACCGCGTCAAGAGCACAAAAGCTGTAGACCTCATCACGGACCAAAAAATCCACCAACATGGAACTTTAAGCAGCATCTAAAAAGATCGCTTGGGTACTTCATCCCAGACGCGCCACCTGATACTGCTGCTTCGATTTTTCAAGAGAGCGGTCTAAAAGACAAAACACTGATTTATCTTCCGGGGACGCTTCTGAAGAACAGCCCAGCACCAATCTTTCGGTTATCCAAGACAGTTCTACTATGAAAACCAAAGATATGAACCTGAACGGACAAGACAGGTCGGACTCCAATTCTGAAGTAGAAGTCAAAAACACACTGCCGGAAGAGACAACGACCAGCAAAACTACAGATAAGGATAAAAAGCTAAAAAAACGCAAACTTCCCAAGCAAACATCTGAACGAAAACCTTTCCCAACGCTACTGCTCTTAAGGAAGCCAACAAGAGAATCAAAAACCCAATAAAAAGAACTGGCAACTCTCCACCTATGGAAATCTAACCCTACCCATTGAAGCTGTGAGACAAAATACCAGAACTTGTACAGAAGAACTAGTACAGAACTTGTACAGAAGGCAAATGAAGTGCAGAGCGAACTGAAACCGTGATAAAAAAAAAATAAAACTAAACAAACATGGGAGAAAAAGGGAAAAATATGAATAATAGAAATATTAAAGGTAGACATGATTAAAAAATTGCATGAAAACTCTTTTATGCTTGAGTTTAAGTTACCATAAGAAGAAATGTTATGAGCTTTTATTAATTCATATCTTGTCTCTGAACACAATCAGACGTTATAAACTCGAGGGTGTGTATCAGTGTGTGTGTTACTTATCTATCGATAACTGAGCCTGTTCATCTGGGACCGAATGCTAGGATCTCTGATAGTTTGCCACTTTCTTCTTAAACTATTTCCCTGCTTAATTTTATGTTTAATGTTGAGGGGAAGTGTATAATGATTAGTTGCTTGGTGGTAAAATTTAGCTGAATCTAGGGCGTTGTTAACATTAGAGGAGAGAACTTTAATAGCTTTATCAATATCAGAAGTATTGTTAAGCTCAAAAGAGGGTGGAAAACTGTTTTCCATTCTTTCAAAATTTGGGGAAGGTTTTCGCGGCTGATTTCCGAGAGACATTGACCAAAAATTTCCCGTACAATCAGTAAGTATTCAACAAAAACTGTACCTTTTTTTTGCTGTTCTGGAAGGTAAAAAACCCTCAAAGGGCGTTTCTATAAACATGACATGAAAACAAAATTTTAATTGACCTGAAATGATATAACAATTCGCCCACATTGAGTAAAGCTAAGCGTCTACAAAACAAAATATAATTTAGCCTTTAGTAACTTACAATATTTATCCTGTATTTTGATTTATATTTCTATGGTGTCTTTGATACTTTACATCACTTAATTTGTTTATACTTTTATTATATACATTAAAGATAAACTCAAAAATGGGGGTGGGGATCAGATAAAAGAACTATGTTTTTTTAAGATTTTACTTTAGACAGAGGTTCAATTCATGAAATATGACTAAACTGAAATCCAAAACAATTTCAAGTGTCAACCTTGAAGACGCTCAAAATACGTCTGGTCTACATTTATGCCCGTCAACAGGAGCGTTTCTTTCCTTTCACATCCAGGTACTTTAGATAAAATCCTTTTCGTGTTTACGAAACATTTTGCATTGTGAACTGTGTACTCTAGAAAAATCTGTTTCATCCCCTATTTTCTGAAGAAATAACTTTAGCTGTGAAAATCTGCAATGTTCATTTTGTTTATGAGAGAATTAAGAGCGGATTTAAGAATACTGCTTTATTTACAAAAACATGACGTCTAAGTCATTTCATTTTAGGAGTTATGTAAAGTTATTTGTCAATCTTGACTTTCATTCTCGTATTTGCAAACTTATGGGAAAAGGTTATACCCTCATTGAATGAATGAACAGTTTTTGTGAAATTATTCATACTAATATGAAGATTATAAAAAATTACGAAATTATCTTTAATTATTTGTTAAAAAATACAAGTTTTGGAAGCATTTATTGATTAGATTTTTTTTTTTTACAATGCATTCAATCGAATACATCTTTTGCATAAAATGTCTTTAATGTGGATCCTGGAGTATAAATATATTTGTGTTTGAAGACAAAGTGCTACGCCGTTTTCCTCCGATTAAAATTTAGGAACTAAACTTCTATGAATCTTTTGATAAATATTTTTTTTAAATTGAGCTTTTCGCAAACCCAAATTAAAAATTTTGGATTATTGGTAGTTGTTGGTAAAATTTTTTGAGCCCATATCGAAATCCTAGCTTCATACATTTTTGGAAAACAGGGATTGAAACCTCTAAATTCAAAATCATTTTTCTACAAAAATAGAGGTATTTGATTAAACACAGAACCACATGGAAGCTGCTAATTAGAATTCTATTTATATGGTTTTTTTTCATAATTTTCCAACCAGCCATAAGGCTGCAAAAATTTGGGGACGGTTTTCGTGGCTGAGAGATACATTGACCAAAAAGTTTCGCGTACAATCAGTAAGTATTCAACAAAAGTTATGCCTTTTTTTGTTATTGTTGTTCTGGAAGGGAAAAAACTCTCAAAGGGCGTTTCTATGAGCATGACATGTAAACAAAATTTTTATTTACCTGAAATGATATACCAATTCACCCACATTGAGTAAAGCTAAGCGTCTGAAAAAAAAAGGAATTCTTGAAAACTTTTTATATTTGGAATGTGTTGTTTAAATGACAATTTTTCTTTGTGTCCTATTTTGTATGTTAATAAACCCAACTCCCATTACTCAGTTTAGAAATGAATACTGCTGATATTGGAAAATGAATACTTTCACGAGAAGACATTCTGCATACTTTACGTGAGTGGAGTTTTTTAAAACTTTCGCATGTTGAGATAAGAGTTGTCGTCTCCCTATGCCATACGCAGAGAATGCACACTTGAAAACTTTGAGGACACATCGAGCTTTAAATTCCCTTGGATGAAATTATCATACATATCTTAAGATAAATTCGCGTATGCTAATAAAAAAAAAATCAAATGAGATAATTTTGGCACACTCATAGCGGGAGAAGTATGCAGTGAAAAAAAAAGGGGGGGGGGGCTCTAGAACCACATTTTCCTACGCCCACGGAAGTTCAAGACCTACATATTATTTCCGAAAAGCCTCTCCCTTTTGAGACAACACCTTTCAAAGATATTAGAAGTAAAACACATACTATTTAGTGCTAGGCATAAATAACAACAATAATTTTTTGAAGTATGTTTAACAGAGAACTATTGGGAAAGCTTTTTTTATCTGTGATATTCTTTGAGAAAAATGTACCTTTTCGTATTTTATAAATATGTATAACACAAATCTGCGCAACGCAAACCTGTAGTTTAAATTTTTTAAATCCTGTTTTACTTCATTGCAAGTGTGTTATTCTGCTTCAAAGGGCAGTTACGGAACTAAACTCTTCTATTTTAAGCACTTTTTTAAAAGATTTGCTCGCAGTTGTGTTCACTGGACACTAAATGATAAGATTACTTATAGTGGTTTCATATTTAAGCTACGAGCCGCCCCGGGTTGCATAGTGGTAGTGTTATGAATTTCTGAGTTTCTGTTTCGGAATAAGAGCAAAATTTCGAAATTAAAGTATAAAATTGCTCTTACCTTCTGTCCGGGTTCAGGGATGTTCGGCTCGGATTCCATTCCAATAAGATTCTACAATGAATGCATCGGGACTCGCTAAAAAACACCAATTTTCACACATAATTAATTTTAATCAGACCATACAAAAAGAGTCTTACTTCTGGGTTACATAGCGAAGAACTGCAATGGGAAAAAACATAAGAGTCTGAGAACACAAAAATACCTCCCTCAAGCGCACGTGCAAGAGGCCCAAAAAGGGGGTTACTGTTGACTCAACATTTCGCACAGTTCGGCACATTCCCCCCCTTTGAGTTCATAAGGGGACAGAACTCAACCCGAGACATCACTCCACTTGAAATTGTTCAGGTGGGCGCACGAGTCGTCCCCGACAAGTTGTCACACGATTCTGTAGGGCTGTAGCGTCACAGTCACCCTGCCCATCGTTCAACTCCAGAGGGCAAAGCTTTCGCACTGGCCGAACTAAAATTCCTGAAGCTGTTTTCAGTTTGGCAACTCGTACGACTCCGTCCTTGCTGGAATAGACCTCAAGTATCTTCCCAAGAGGCCAGTTAGCACGATTACACTTATCAGTCCAAATTAGGATCACATCACCAACACGCAACGGTTTCTTGTTCTTTCCAGAAGAGAAAGAATTGTGTAACGCACCTAGATATTCATTGCGGAATCTTGATCTTAAATTGTTTTTAACACTAACTCGATATTGGTAACGCTTATTTATTTTCTTCTGATCCAAGGAATCAAGTTCAGCTATTCCTATTTCTGCGATTTCTTGCAAAAACATAGCTGGAGTCAATGGACTTAGATCTTCGTTACTGTCCGTGACATAAGTTAAAGGTCGTGCATTTACTATGCTTTCACAATCGCAGAGCACTGTGGACAATTCTTCAAAATTCAGCGATGCTTTTCCTAGCACTCGTCTTAATATTCGTTTCAGAATTCCAACAAGTCTTTCCCAAAAACCACCCCACCATGGAGCGGAAAGAGGTATGAATTGCCATTCTATTCGACTAAGTTTGGGAACAGCTTTGATTTTTTCAAAATCAATAGCTTGCAACAAATTTTGACAGCCAACAAAATTTGTACCACGGTCAGAATATATGACGGAGGGACGGCCACGTCTGGCAATAAATCGTGTCAGTCCAAGAATGAAACTATCTGTCGAAATGGAAGCTAAAAGTTCTAAATGAACTGCTCGAAAAACTGCACAAGTGATTAATAGAATCCAGACCTTGGATTGATCTTTTAAATACAAAGGTCCGGCAAGGTCCACACCTACAATTTCAAAAATGGCCGCATTTCTAACTCTGTTGAAAGGTAAATCGCTTTCTTCTACTTCAGGCGGTTTCGAAGAAAATTTTTTACAAATGGTGCATTTATTAATAACATTCTTAATAGTCTTACGGCTCTTTAATACCCAAAAGTTTTCTCTTAAGACCGACATCAAAATGGTACACCACAATGACAGAATTCTATGTGTTTGGAAAATATGAGTTGCTGCACAACATGGTGATTAGATGGCAAAAGGATTGGTAATCTGAAATTGAATTTATCATCTCTATTGAAAATTTTCGTTTTTATTCTTATAATATCTTCTGAATCTGTAAAGGTACGTAGGCATTTCAATCTTTTATCATTAGTCTCAAATGATTCCTTTTGAACTAGTTTCATAATGACGGTTTCTGCTTTCTTTAGTTCGTCATTGGTTAACTGATCGAATATTCTGTCGTCACTACCCCTTTTCGAATTTTGACAAAAGCGCAAAATCCAACAAGTAACGCGTAATATTTTAGTGTATGAGGAATAGCGACTGTAGAATTTGGGGATATCATTCTCTAAATTAGTCGCGGTTACTGCCGATTTCTTCTTTTCCGCATTTACTATATCCATGTTAGGCGAAAGTTTAGATTCAGGCCAGTTTTCTTTGGAATCTAAAAGCCATGTAGGTCCTAGCTACCATTGAGATCTAACAAGAGCTTTAGCACCGCAACCGCGTGACGGTAAATCCGCTGGATTCATGTGTCCCGGAACGAAATTTCACGAAGTATTGGATGTGAGTTTCCGGATTTCCTTAACCCGATTTTCAACAAAGACTGCCCAAGGTCCCAATAGAATGCATCCATTGAATCGGACCAATAGTATGTATCAATATTTTCTAATTTCAAATCCCTCATAATGCTATTGGTTAGTCTAGCTCCAATACAACACGCCATAAGCTCAAGGCGTGGAATAGACATGTCTTTAAGAGGGGCTACTATAGAACGGGCCTGAATTAGTTGACAAGTGACCTGATTCGGCAATTCATTTCTTAAGAAAACACAGGTAGCGTAAGTAGTTTTACTCGCATCGCAGAATGTGTGTAGCGATAACTTTCCCATATTTAATTGAATGCTAGACAAACTTCGAGGAATGTCAAGATTTTCTAAATCATTAATTTGGTTACTCCATTTTTTTAATTCCTTAACTATCTCATCAGGTAGTTTGAAGTCCCAAGACGCTTTGATTTTCCAACATTTCTGCAAAAGCAATTTTGGAATTAAAGTTACGGGGCATGTAAAGCCTATGGGATCGACTATTTTATGTGTTAAGGACAAAATCGCTCTTTTCGTGATGGCCTCATTCTCAACCTTAAAATTCCGAAAATCACAGGATAGTGTGTCCTTTTTGGTATTCCATAGTAGGCCAAGTACCGAAATTTTATTCCCATTCTCATCATTGGAATTATCTTTCTCACCATTATCTAATTCCAATTTTTCGCAATGTGATTCCAATGATTCTAGACTAGTTACGCAATTATCGACATAAAAGGATTCTTTAAGTTTTAGAGCAACAGGTTTAAGATTTTCAGGAGTTTGATCTAAATGCTACGCAAGGGTGGCAGCCAAAAGGAAAGGACTGCAACTAATACCGAAAACCACTCGACAATGTTTATACGTTTCAAGGTTCTCGGGATCACCGTCTTTCCACCAGAGAAAAACGTAAATAATCTCTGTCTTTTTCATTTAGAGATATCTGCAAAAAAAGCCTTGCGAATGTCTGCTACTACACCTATTTTACTCATCCTAAACCGATTTAAAACGGAAGGAATTAATTCAATTAAATTAGGCCCTTTCTCGATGCAGTCATTTAAGGAAACAGAATTTTTAGTATGAGCTGAACCATCAAATACTGGTCTAATTTTGGTCGTAGAGTTTGGTTTTGTTACAGCTCTGTGCGGGAGATAATGGACATTAGCGCTAAGCGACGGCTTTTCTTCCCATGTCACCTTTTCTATAATCCATTCTTCTTCCCATTCATTAAAAACGTGTTCATACTCTTCCACTAAACCTTGAGATTTAAGATTATTAACATTATTTTTTAAACGTTTTTCTGCTAAATCTCTATTATCTGGGATAGGAGAATGCCCATTTAACCAAGGAATGCAAACTTTGTATCTGCCATCGTCTTCTCTACTTATATGGTTTCTGTAAAATGTTTTAAAGTTAATTCGTGTATTTCTCTTTTAGTTTGCTTTTCAGCGGGGTCCTTAATGCCTAAAGAATCTAACTGCCATAAATCCGTGATTTTTGCTTCATTAACGTATAACGAATGCACCAAAAGAGAACTATCCCTTTCATCGTCATTAATTTTACCCATAGTAGTCAGTGTGTTTTGCAGTGCAACTAAACCGCAATTAAGATTTTCCTTTCTGCCCTTAAGCAAACTACCCACAATATTCGCTCCCAACAAAAGATGAATTTCGTTTGAATCTCGTTCATATAAACATTTTCTACTCTCTGGACAGATATCGCTCAAAAAAATATTTTTCTCTCTCAACTCCCTGATACATTTAATATCCTTAATCTTAGGAACACTAGCACAAATTTTCTCTTGCTCCATGACCTCAATTTTTACGTTTTCATTTTCCTTTAAACCCTTTAAAGTGATCCTAAAACAATTATGAAACATTGTTGTTTCAGTACCCCCAAGAAGCCCATGAGTAATTTGAACTTTTCCAAAACTTTCTAAGCCAATCTTATTAGCTACGAATTTTGAAATGTAAGATTTTGAAGAGGCGGTATCTAAAATAGCGCGCACTACATATTCAAAACCGTTATTTCGTATATAAACGCACGAAGTTTGTAAATAAATTGTGTTCGGCAAGCGCTCGTTCGAAAAAAGGGTAGCTTCCGAAATTTCGGTCTTTTCTTTATTTGTCTCCTCATTAAGTTTCACCTTAAAACAAAATAGAACATTGTGTTGTTTTCCTTTGCAATTTTCACAAGTTATGTATTTTCTACAAAATCTTGATTTATGTTTTCCTATTTCTAGACATTTAAAGCAAGCACCTTTCTGCATTAATTGATTTTTTCTTTCTTCCATAGATAGACTTAACGCAAGCTCACAATTTACTGCCGAATGTTTTTGTGAATCACAGAACAGGCATTTCAGTATCTTCCGATCTTCTTTAGTGTTAGTTGATACAAGATCATTTCCCGTAAAAAGATATTTCTTCTTACCCGAGTCAAAACCGCTATTTTTCTTATCAGATACAGCATGACTTTTTCTACCGCTGTCACTCACTGTGTTTGTCACTAATGAAGCTTTTTCTCTTGCTTTTAAACAGTTAGACAAAAAATTAATTAGTTCTCTAATATTATTATATCCTTTTTCGTTTTCAGATTTATTTAATTCTATCAGAAGATCTTGAGGAATTGTTTTCAAAATAGTAGTACAGAGAACAGCAGATATTTGTTCAATATCTGTACCAAGACTTTCCAAACTTCTAATCTCGACAGATATTTTGTCGAAATATTTCCGAAAAGCATAAATATCTGACGAGTTTCTGAGCGGCTTAATTTCTAAAAGGTTACTCATGTGATTATGAATCAACATATCTGTATTCCGAATCGGTTTTTAAGAAGCTCAATTGCAGCGTCGTAATTGTTTTCCGAAATCCTGTTTTCCTGTAAATTATGCTGCATGCATGAATTTTAGCCTATGTTATTCAGGAAATAGAGTAGCTTTCAGTGAAAAGATCTATAGAATCGATTCATTAGTTACAGAGATGTCCATATAGCGTCATGAGCTAGAATTTTTGAGTGTCCCTGTAAAAGAACTAGTTATGCTGCATGCTGAAAGGTAGCCTGTATTACACAGGAATAGTGTAGCTTTCTATCAGTGAAAAAAATTTTTTGAATCGGTTCAGTAGTTACAGAGATCCCCATACAGCGTAATGTAATTCTTATGAGTGCCCCTGTAAAATAACTATTTGTGATATATGGAGGATATATTTGAGATATATGAAGAATAAGTTAATTTTCAATATTGCCACTGTCGATTAAACTTCTAAAAGTAACGCCGAAATGCGTGAAATGCGTGCCAGTGAAATGTCCCAAATAGGGAGGTACTTTTTGGGATTTTTCTTCGAAACAGTTGTACCTTCAAAAAATGTTTCTTATAATATCAAAATACTACGTTGATACTACATCTCCATGTCAATAGTTCTCCTTTGGGAAGACGGCTTCAGCTGTAGCAATGCTTCGAAATTGCCTAAATTAGCGTTAAGGACCATGTTTGGGGCCCCGTACCGGGGGGCCCTGGGGGCCTTAAAAAATCTTTAACATTGGATTCAATTTATATGAAGATATATAACTGCACTGTGCAAAATGTTTTTCTGTACCACGTCAGAGCCAAGATTTAAAGCATTCTTAAAACTGTGTTTTTTATGAAATTGGGGGTATTTTGGGGAGCCCTAATTTGGGGCTGTGACAGTTTTCGAATAAATTTCCAAATCGAGATGTTAATATACACGGTATATTATAGGATAAAATGAAAAAATTCTCTGAAGCACCTCTGAGCCAGCCACAGTCGAGACATTAATGTAGCAAAAATGGCCCTAAATTAATTCGACGTTGCTCCTCTGGGGTACTTTGACCCCCCATAACTCGAAAACTAAAAGAGGTAAATCAAAAAATATTTCAGATTTGTTCTTTCCTTGGCTAAGGCAACACAATAAAAGAAAATCATGAAATTCTGAGATGGTGATGGGAACTGTTTTCTATTGACCTGCCAGATTTGCTTTTGCAACGGCTCTTAATGCTAACAGATTCTTTTGCATAGATCAGGGTTTCCTATCTCTCATGTTTGAAAACTTCCAAATGATCTTGATCTCGTTCTGTACGATAATTGAAAACATTTAATAAATTCGCATGAAAAAATACGAATTCTTCTTTCCCAAACCAATGCGTTAAAATTGTGCATTTAAGAAAATTACATTTAGGACAAAAAAAACACTATAAATTCAGACCTATTAAAAAGATCACACCAAGCTTTTTAAAATTATTACAGATATCTCAAAAGTAACAGGAGGAATACTTGTCTGCAGTTGTCTTAGGTAAAGACAACTGCTATTTGTATTTCGTTTCAATGCTTTATACGACTCCCACAACCAGAAACCCTAACTTATAATACTTGTAGCAGTTGTCTTAGGTAAAGACAACTGCTATTTGTATTTCGTTTCAACGCTTTATACGACTCCCACAGACAGAAACCATAACTTATAAATTCTACTTCTAATGCATGCTGTATAGCTTTCTGCGCAGGCAGAAGCAACAGCACTCTTTTAAGAGGAGCAATTTTATCTGAACAAGGCGATATTTTTGGAAATTGGATAAATAGATTGATGCTAAATGCAACGATAATTTTGTGGTTGTTTATTGATACACGTTTTTTTTTATAAAACTGTTAAGGAAAACTGATCTTTAGATGGCACATTTTCTAAAATATTAACGTTAACATGCACTATTAATGTATAAAATAGTGTTCAGCACCACACAAATATGTCAATTATAAAAGAAAAAAAATGTCGATTTTTTCTCGTTTTACATCTCACGAAATTTTCCAGTTCTGTAAAATAACATCTAAGAAAGACTAGATATTGTACTTTAAAGAGAACGAGTGTAGCCTAGTAGGCGATGCCACTTTTTACACTCATCCCTTACGAAACGTTGTCGCATGTTTGTATGAATTCTTGTATTACGAATGTATCCAACAACTTGTAAATTTTTGTCTGTACTTTGTAATCTAATATTTACAGCGTTATTGGAAATTTTTCATATAGGATATTAAAGAATGTTCTCTTAAAATTTTAAAGATGCAACAAAATTATAAGAAACTGTTTAAAATAAAATTTAACGTACAATATTGTCTTGGAATGTTTTTCTTTTTGATATCTTCTCTGACAACGTCACAACTGGCACTAATACTTACTTCCTCTGATTCGGATGTATGTACTTCGGCAATGCTGAATCCAGGGATAGGGGTTCCCCCCCCCCAACACACACATTCAAAAAAAAAAAAAAAAAAACTTTGCCTATGAGTAACTTGCGCCCTTGTTTAGGGTAAATGAGCTCTTTTGTATAACTTAGCCTTTCTTTAAAATATTGACATTGTTTTAGCGAAATTTTGCATAATTTTTCTTAAGAAAATGGCCCCTCCGTCAAAAGAAATTGTGTCGACCTTTCCCTGGAGGTGATTTGAGACCTTGTGCATTTTTCTTGTCTTCTTGTAACTTTCACAGGCTGAAGCCCAGATAATAGTCATCCCCATTTTTAAACCGCAATGGTGGCAAATACGTATTTTAAATTTTGTATTTATAAGAATTAATTAGTTATATAAGTATTAAAATTTACATATTATGTATACATATATATAAGGAGGAGCCTCAAGGGAACTGGGCATACCTCAGTTTTCGAGGTATGCCACGAAAGGTCGAGGTATGTTTAACTATTATGCTAAGGGTAGCAGAGTGGGTGTTGACTTTAACGATGTTCCCACCTTTATTCCGCGATTTGGATTTGCTGTTTCCAACGAAGCGTTCTCGGCCTTCTATTGTACTTAAAATTTACTAAAAGCTCCATTCGAATAGCTTTAAAATAAGCGAACAGTAAACCATACGAGTTGTCTAGTTCAGAAGGAATTGATGCATATGCTTGACATACTGACACACATATGTTTAGCATACAAGTTAGGCTCCGCCCATTTTCCGCCTCCCGAGCTTAGTTGTTCGCTTTCGACAATATTTATGCGAATAAAATACACTTGCGATCAATGCAAGTGTATTTTATTAAAAAAATAAGCTGAAAATTAATGCATATAAATATAGTCAAACGTGAATTTTAAGTTCAGGAGGCGGAGCTTTGGCGAAGATTAATTTTCAAATAAGTGAAATTATATGATTATGGAGAACATTTGCCTTAAATTTTCTACACAACACAACCGATATGGTTCATCGTTAGCTTAATTTAACCCTTTGAAGTAGTTTAAATTTGAGCATGGTCGTTATTAAGTTCACCAGACTAGTCTTTTTGCGACAGGTCCTGTCTCTGAATAACAGCAGGAAGCTTTCATAGAGTATTTCAAAAGAGCTATAAAATCAAAGTCGAAGGTTCACTTAACCGATTCAATCCACTACAGTCATATGAAATCGTGAATTTAATACTTTTTTTTAAGATTGAAAATCGGATTTTTTACCTTTCAAATGCAGTACGAGAACCCGAAGCCGTCACGCAGAAAGGGGACCTGTCACAGAGAAGCTAGGTTCGTCGAAATGTTCTGTGGTGGCTGTGAGCAAACATGCGACCGCAAAGGGTTAGTAAAAAAAATGATGTATTTCAATGTAGAGCATTTTTCAAATAATAAATATTTTCCGTAGCACAGTAGAAATCAGTCCAAGACGGCACTTTGTGGGCAGTTACCATTTATGTAACTTCCTACTCGAACTGATTTCTCTGCAATTTCTTCATGTAGGCGTTAACTTCATTGTAGGCGTAACGTTATTGTCCAATTGAACAGAATTTTTCCAGATTTAAAGACATGTACGCTCTATGCTTCATAGAATTTTTATTATTTTAAATCGATCCATCCATCACTTATTTATGTAACTGTTATGCATTATATTTAAATACTTACTGTTATACGTGACTTTTGTTATTGGTGTACTTCGATAAATCCCCACAATAAATAAATACAGTTTAAAAAAAAACTAAAAAACACGGTTTTATAGCAAAACGAACTAAAAAGTGAAAAATAAATATAGTTTAACACGCTTTAGTGATAAATTGAACTAACTAAAAAATGAAAAATAATTCTCAATATAGAAATAAATTAATGAACAAAAAATATTATTATTGTGAAAAAAGTGTGAGGCGCTTTGTGCTATATTTTTGGTATCATTTTTGTACTAATCTTACCGATCGAATATCCTCAAGAACTGATATATGGAGTACCCCATGCTTTTTTAACAATAATACTATTTTTCATTCATTAATTTATTTCTATATTAAGAATTATTTTTCACTTTTTAGTTAGTTTAATTTATCACTAAAGCGTGTTTTTTAGTTTTATTGAGCTATATTTTTTCTTATTCAACTGAAACAAGCCAATCGTGTTTTGATCACGTGACTGCGCAATAGGTTTGTATCGAACGTTTTTTAGATATTCGATCGAACTTTAGCTGCTCTTCAAGATGACCGATGTTTTGATCATTCGACGAAGACGGAATTATATTCCAAGACATTTAAAATTACGTGGTGATCCCATGGATTTAAACGATAAGGAGTTTTGCAGAAGATTCCGCTTAGATCGGGAAACTGTTTTATATCTTATATCAAAATAATTGCCTAAACTGAATAAGTGAATAAATATAAACTAATATATATTAAAACTATTTTTTAAAAGAAAGGAACATTACTTACTAATAAATTCCCAATAAAGTTATAACTAGTAATAGAAAAAAAAAGTACACAAACTGTGAACATGTATATCGGATTTATGTGCTTGGCTCGAACGCCGCTTATAAATCCTCGTTAGAAGGACAACACAAGGGGTAGTGCCCTCCGTGTGGGTCTTTCTAAGGTGTCCGAACCCGTATTTACGCTGAGTTTCGGAGAAAACAACAGAAAACCCCGAACGGTTAGCTCGACGGACGTCCGATGAGACTCGAACCCGTGACTTTCACACTTCGCCCGTCTACCATTTCCAGTGACATAACCACTGTGCCATGGTGAGGCTACACGCACTTCACATGTGCAAACTTGTAACCAAACAAGCAGAATTTCACAGTTTCCGTTAAAAGCAATATTCACTAGAGAAAAATGCAGTTTTTTTTATTGGTTCATAAACACTTCGTACGTAACCGGAAGTGACATCTTCACTCTTCGGCGATAAAGTTTCGTCTCAGCAACCCTGAAAGTGCGATCGTGTATTTCGTTTCAGCTTGAATAACCATTGGAAGCATTCTACCAAAACATTCGATTCGAGCTCGATCGCGTGCATTTCACTTGAATGTCGCCCTTAGACCGTTGTTTTACATAAAACACTGTCCATATTTATAAAAGCATTCATATTATTGGGAACTGAAAAAGACTGCAATCCAAAGTTAATCTATATCCCAGTTTAATTTAATGTGAAAACATAGAGCACTTCCTATTAAAGAAATGTAAAGCCGTTATTTAAATAAGGTGGATGGGCGAGAAAGGCTTAACTTCCCAAAAAGACCTGTTTATTATAATTTAGATTGTGAAATTCAAGGTGAGAGCAAATCCTAATCTTCCTATTGGCTTCGATCTGATATTAACACAAATACATCGAATTGCACTAACTAATGCAAAATTTAGATCATACAAACTTCTATATATATAAATCATACAAATTTTTATATAAATATTTCTTGGGTTGTTTGGATTAAGATTCCAGTGAATATGGAATCTAATCCCTGGAGTATGATTTACGTATGTTGAAAAGTGACTTAAAGCGATAAATACTCAGAGATTTATACTGTAAGAAGAGATATTTCTAGGAAATATTTGAAGGAGTGAATCTAATTTCAGAGGGGTAAATTTATCACTTTGCAGAACAACAACAAAAAAAGGAAGCAAGCAAGAAAGAAGACATCATAAGAGTGACCAATTGAAAAAATAGGGGGTGCCTTAAACTGGAGTTAATCGGTTTAGTTTAAAAAAGGCGGGGGGGGGGGCTCGAAAATATCAAATCAGGAACATTGCTTACAACTTTTTGTTTTTTTAGTCGAATAGAAAGGCAGGGAGGTACAGTTTATTGGAGACATGAGGCACAATTTATGCAATAAATATATGTTAAATATTATTAAATAATGTGAAAATACGTATAATAAGAAATTTAGAGTATTTTTTATTTTTAATTCATGAAATACACTTCCAGAGGTGTTAAAAATATCCCCGACTGTAAGCATTTTCACTTGGTGTACCACGAAAAGAAGTACATTTAAGTACCATTTGCATGTCTTTCAAATGAATGGTTGAGATGAGTTTAATTGGTGTGTTAATGTTGATCATCAAAATTTGAGTGCTTATGAAAATTAATTAAAAATTACTAATTGAAAAAAGTGTGTGCGTGTAATCTTTACGCACCATTGAAAAAAAACTTCTTTCACGTTTACGGCACATATCACTGTAATGATTAAACTTTAACTTAAAATAAATATCATATTATAATTTAATTATTTTTATTATTCATGTACTTTACAAAGATTATATAAATATTATATTCATATTATTCATTGGAACTAGGTACTTGAATATCACCGTAATTTTTTTATTTATGAAATTATAGGTTTGTGGTAACTATAATGTGAAACATAAATTTTACTCTCTAAATTTGCTAATTTTCTTGAAAATACAGCATCTATCGTTGTACCGAAACGCGTTGTTCATTGAAATCGAAAAGTATTCATAGTTAGATCAAATTTTTCTTTTAAAAAACAACTAACGGCTGAGATACTTGAGACCGAATATCTCCTATATCTCCTATCTACACTAAAATCTCCAGTAAGAATCATCGGTAACTCATGATAAATACTTAGAATCCAGGAAGTGTCCATTTTGTAGTATTATTCTTTAACTGTTTTCTTATATCATTGTTCCGTCTGGAGGTTGGGTTTGATTGAGGTGAATTTCCATAGTCTAGAGTAAAGAAGTTAATTAGTTAGGCTGTTTTAAATTATTAAGTTGCGTTGTGACACATGCTAATTTACGCAATTTCGAAGCATTGCTACAGCTGAAGGGGACTTCCCAAATTAGAACGATTGACATGGAGATGTAGTATCAACATATTAGTTTGATATTATGAAAAAACATTTCTTGAAGGTACAACTGTTTCCAAGAAAAATCCCAAAAAGTACCTCCCTATTTGGGACATTCCTCTGGCACGCATGGGGACATTTCGGCGTTCCTTTAGAAGTTTAACCGACAGAGGCAATATTGAAAATTAACTTATCCTCCATATATCTCAAATATATCCTCCATATATCACAAATAGTTATTTTACAGGGGCACTCATAAGAATTACATTACGCAGTATGGGGATTTCTGTAACTACTGAACCGATTCGAAAAAAGTTTTCACTGATAGAAAGCTACACTATTCCTGAGTATTATAAGCTACCTTTCAGCATGTAGGATAACTAGTTCCATTACAGGGACACTCCAAAGAATTCCAGCACATGACGATATATGGCCATCTCTGTAACTACTGAACCGATTCTAAAGATCTTTTCACTGAAAGCTACACTATTCCTGAGTAACATAGCCTAAAATTCATGCATGTAGCATAATTTACAGGAACACTCAAAATGATTCGTAAACATTGTCGCAACTGTCTCTATTCGCCACTCAAATTTATTCAAATTTTATTAAACTCCATTCAAATTTTTGAACAGTGCAATTACATATCCTTATATAAAGTGAATCCAATGTTAAAAATTTTTGAAGGCCCCCCAGGGCCCCGGTATATTTTTTGAAAGCATCACCGTTTTAAAGAAAAATTTAACACAGTAATCAAAAAATACATCTTTTCATAATATGAAACTATTATGTTGAAACTACATGCCAGTAGTTCTCATGTGCGAAGTCAGAGTCAGCTGTACCTATGCTTCGAAGCTGCATAAATTAGGGCTAAGGCCAATGTTTGGGGCCCATATCGAGGGGCACGGGAATTTTTGTTTTTTCTGTATCACGTCAAAGCCAAGATTTAAAGCATTCTTTAGAAACCGTATTTTTTATGAAATTGGGGATATTTGGGGGGAGGGCTTATTTGGCGGCTCTGCCTATTTTCAAATGAATTTCTAGTTTTAGATGTTAATATTCAAGGTATATTATCAGATTAAAATAAATAATTATCTGAAGCATCTCAGAGCAAATAGCAGTCGAAAGAGTAAAATGGCAAAAATGGTCTTACATTCGTCACTCCTCTGGGGTACTTTGACCCCCCATAACTCCAAAACTAAAAGAGTTAAATCAAAAATATTTCAGACGTGTTCTTTTCTTGGGTAAGGCAACACAAGAAAAAAAAATTTCATGAGATTCTGAGATGTTGATTGAAACTTTCTTCTTTTTTTATCTGATTTGCTCTTGCGATGCCTATTAAAATGACTGGAAGGCCGTGTCGTACGCAACCCCCCTTGTCAAAAATTTTTTAACGAAATGTCCATAAATTTTCAATTTTTACCTTAAATATTACGCATTTTAATACAAAGTTATGTCTATAACCCCCCCCCCCTTGAAGGAAGTCTGCGTACGCCGCTGCTGGAAGGTAGAGGCCGCAAAGCTGGGGGCTTTCAAAAATATTTAACATTGGATTCAGTTTATATGAAGATATATAACTGCACTGTTCAAAAATTTGAATGGAGTTTAATAAAATTTGAATAAATTTGAGTGGCGAATGGAGACAGTTACGACAATGTTTACGAATTATTTTGAGTGTTCCTGTAAATTATGCTGCATGCATGAATTTTAGCCTATGTTATTCAGGAAATAGTGTAGCTTTCAGTGAAAAGATCTTTAGAATCGATTCATTAGTTACAGAGGTGTCCATATAGCGTCATGAGCTAGAATTTTTGAGTGTCCCTGTAAAAGAACTAGTTATGCTGCATGCTGAAAGGTAGCCTGTATTACACAGGAATAGTGTAGCTTTCTATCAGTGAAAAATTTTTTTGAATCGGTTCAGTAGTTACAGAGATCCCCATACAGCGTAATGTAATTCTTATGAGTGCCCCTGTAAAATAACTATTTGTGATATATGGAGGATATATTTGAGATATATGAAGAATAAGTTAATTTTCAATATTGCCACTGTCGATTAAACTTCTAAAAGTAACGCCGAAATGCGTGAAATGCGTGCCAGTGGAATGTCCCAAATAGGGAGGTACTTTTTGGGATTTTTCTTCGAAACAGTTGTACCTTCAAAAAATGTTTCTTATAATATCAAAATACTACGTTGATACTATATCTCCATGTCAATAGTTCTCCTTTGGGAAGACGGCTTCAGCTGTAGCAATGCTTCGAAATTGCCTAAATTAGCGTTAAGGACCATGTTTGGGGCCCCGTACCGGGGGGCCCTGGGGGCCTTAAAAAATCTTTAACATTGGATTCAATTTATATGAAGATATATAACTGCACTGTGCAAAATGTTTTTCTGTACCACGTCAGAGCCAAGATTTAAAGCATTCTTAAAACTGTGTTTTTTATGAAATTGGGGGCATTTTGGGGAGCCCTAATTTGGGGCTGTGACAGTTTTCGAATGAATTTCCAAATCGAGATGTTAATATACACGGTATATTATAGGATAAAATGAAAAAATTATCTGAAGCACCTCTGAGCCAGCCACAGTCGAGACAATAATGTAGCAAAAATGGCCCTAAATTAATTCGACGTTGCTCCTCTGGGGTACTTTGACCCCCCATAACTCGAAAACTAAAAGAGGTAAATCAAAAATATTTCAGATTTGTTCGTTCTTTGGCTAAGGCAACACAATAAAAGAAAATCATGAAATTCTGAGATGGTGATGGGAACTGTTTTCTATTGACCTGTCCGATTTGCTTTTGCAACGGCTCTTAATGCTAACAGATTCTTTTGCATAGATCAGGGTTTCCTATCTCTCATATTTGAAAACTTCCAAATGATCTTGATCTCGTTCTGTACGATAATTGAAAACATTTAATAAATTCGCATGAAAAAATACGAATTCTTCTTTCCCAAACCAATGCGTTAAAATTGTGCATTTAAGAAAATTACATTTAGGACTAAAAAAACACTATAAATTCAGACATATTAAAAAGATCACACCAAGCTTTTTAAAATTATTACAGATATCTCAAAAGTAACAGGAGGAATACTTGTCTACAGTTGTCTTAGGTAAAGACAACTGCTATTTGTATTTCGTTTCAATGCTTTATACGACTCCCACAACCAGAAACCCTAACTTATAATACTTGTAGCAGTTGTCTTAGGTAAAGACAACTGCTATTTGTATTTCGTTTCAACGCTTTATACGACTCCCACAGACAGAAACCATAACTTATAAATTCTACTTCTAATGCATGCTGTATAGCTTTCTGCGCAGGCAGAAGCAACAGCACTCTTTTAAGAGGAGCAATTTTATCTCAACTAGGCGATATTTTTGGAAATTGGATAAATAGATTGATGCTAAATGCAACGATAATTTTGTGGTTGTTTATTGATACACGTTTTTTTTATAAAACTGTTAAGGAAAACTGATCTTTAGATGGCACATTTTCTAAAATATTAACGTTAACATGCACTATTAATGTATAAAATAGTGTTCAGCACCACACAAATCTGTCAATTATAAAAGAAAAAAAATGTGGATTTTTTCTCGTTTTTACATCTCACGTAATTTTCCAGTTCTGTAAAATAACACCTGAGAAAGACTAGATATTGTACTTTAAAGAGAACGAGTGTAGCCTAGTATGCGATGCCACTTTATACACTCATCCCTTACGAAACGTTGCCGCATGTTTGTATGAATTCTTGTATTACGAATGTGTCCAACAACTTGTAAATTTTTGTCTGTTCTTTGTAATCTAATATTTACAGCGTAATTGGAAATTTTTCATATAGGTTATTAAAGAATTTCTCTTAAAATTTTAAAGATGCAACAAAATTATAAGAAACTGTTTAAAATAAAATTTAACGTACAATATTGTCTTGGAATGTTTTTCTTTTTGATATCTTCTCTGACAACGTCACAACTGGCACTAATACTTACGTCCTCTGATTTGGATGTATGTACTTCGGCAATGCTGAATCCAGGGGTAGGGGTTCCCCCCCCCACACACACACACACTCAAAAAAAAAAAAACTTTGCCTATGAGTAACTTGCGCCCTTGTTTAGGGTAAATGAGCTGTTTTTGTATAACTTTCTTTAAAATATTGACATTGTTTTAGCGAAATTTTGCATAATTTTTCTTAAGAAAATGGCCCCTCCGTCAAAAGAAATTGTGTCGACCTTTCCCTGGAGGTGATCGAGACCTTGTGCATTTTTCTTGTCTTCTTGTAACTTTCACAGGCTGAAGCCCAGATAATAGTCATCCCCATTTTTAAACCGCAATGGTGGCAAATACGTATTTTAAAATTTTGTATTTATAAGAATTAATTAGTTAAGTATTAAAATTTACATATTATGTATACATATATATAAGGAGGAGCCTCAAGGGAACTGGTCATACATAAATTTTCGAGGTATGCCACGAAAGGTCGAGGTATGTTTAACTATTATGCTAAGGGTAGCAGAGTGGGTGTTGACTTTAACGATGTTCCCACCTTGATTCCGCGATTTGGATTTGCTGTTTCCAACGAAGCGTTCTCGGCCTTCTATTGTAGGTAAAATTTACTAAAAGCTCCATTCGAATAGCTTTAAAATAAGCGAACAGTAAACCATACCAGTTGTCTAGTTCAGAAGGAATTGATGCATATGTTTGACATACTGACATACATATGTTTGACATACAAGTTAGGCTCCGCCCATTTTCCGCCTCCCGAGCTTAGTTGTTCGCTTTCGACAATATTTATGCGAATAAAATACACTTGCGATCAATGCAAGTGTATTTTATTAAAAAAAATAAGCTGAAAATTAATGCATATAAATATAGTCAAACGTGAATTTTAAGTTCAGGAGGCGGAGCTTTGGCGAAGATTAATTTTCAAATAAGTGAAATTATATGATTATGGAGAACATTTGCCTTAAATTTTCTACACAACACAACCGATATGGTTCATCGTTAGCTTAATTTAACCCTTCGAAGTAGTTTAAATTTGAGCATGGTCGTTATTAATTTCACCAGACTAGTCTTTTTGCGACAGGTCCTGTCTCTGAATAACAGCAGGAAGCTTTCATAGCGTATTTCAAAAGAGCTATAAAATCAAAGTCGAAGGTTCACTTAACCGATTCAATCCACTACAGTCATATAAAATCGTGAATTTAATACATTTTTTTAAGATTGAAAATCGGATTTTTACCTTTGAAATGCATTACGAGAACCCGAAGCTGTCACGCAGAAAGGGGACCTGTCACAGAGAAGCTAGGTTCGTCGAAATGTTCTGTGGTGGCTGTGAGCAAACATGCAACCGCAAAGGGTTAGTAAAAAAAATGATGTATTTCAATGTCGAGCCTTTTTCAAATAATAAATATTTTCTGTAGCACAGTAGAAATCAGTCCAAGACGGCACTTTGTGGGCAGTTACCATTTATGTAACGTCCTACTCGAACTGATTTCTCTGCAATTTCTTCATGTAGGCGTTAACTTTATTGTAGGCGTAACGTTATTGTCCACTTGAACAGAATTTTTCCAGATTTAAAGACATGTACGCTCTATGCTTCATAGAATTTTTATTATTTTAAATCGATCCATCCATCACTTATTTATGTAACTGTTATGCATTATATTTAAATGCTTACTGTTATACGTGACTTTTGTTATTGGTGTACTTCGAGAAATCCGCACAATAAATAAATACAGTTTACAAAAAAACTAAAAAACACGGTTTTATAGCAAAACGAACTAAAAAGTGAAAAATAAATATAGTTTAGCACGCTTTAGTGATAAATTGAACTAACTAAAATGTGAAAATTAATTCTTAATATAGAAATAAATTAATGAACAAAAAATATTATTATTGTGAAAAAAGTGTGAGGCGCTTTGTGCTATATTTTTGGTATCATTTTTGTACTAATCTTACCGATCGAATATCCTCAAGAACTGATATATGGAGCACCCCATGCTTTTTTAACAATAATACTATTTTTCATTCATTAATTTATTTCTATATTAAGGATTATTTTTCACTTTTTAGTTAGTTTAATTTATCACTAAAGCGTGTTTTTTAGTTTTATTGAGCTATATTTTTTCTTATTCAACTGAAACAAGCCAATCGTGTTTTGATCACGTGACTGCGCAATAGGTTTGTTTGGAACGTTTTTTAGATATTCGATCGAACTTTAGCTGCTCTTCAAGATGACCGATGTTTTGATCATTCGACGAAGACGGAATTATATTCCAAGACATTTAAAATTACGTGGTGATCCCATGGATTTAAACGATAAGGAGTTTTGCAGAAGATTCCGCTTAGATCGGGAAACTGTTTTATATCTTATATCAAAATAATTGCGTAAACTGAATAAGTGAATAAATATAAACTAATATATATTAAAACTATTTTTTAAAAGAAAGGAACATTACTTACTAATAAATTCCCAATGAAGTTATAACTAGTAATAGAAAAAAAAAGTACACACACTGTGAACATGTATATCGGATTTATGTGCTTGGCTCGAACGCCGCTTATAAATCCTCGTTAGAAGGACAACACAAGGGGTAGTGCCCTCCGTGTGGGTCTTTCTAAGGGGTCCGAACCCGTATTTACGCTGAGTTTCGGAGAAAACAACAGAAAACTCCGAACGGTTAGCTCGACGGACGTCCGATGAGACTCGAACCCGTGACTTTCACACTTCGCCCGTCTACCATTTCCAGTGACATAACCACTGTGCCATGGTGAGGCTACACGCACTTCACATGTGCAAACTTGTAACCAAACAAGCAGAATTTCACAGTTTCCGTTAAAAGCAATATTCACTAGAGAAAAATGCAGTTTTTTTTATTGGTTCATAAACACTTCGTACGTAACCGGAAGTGACATCTTCACTCTTCGGCGATAAAGTTTCGTCTCAGCAACCCTGAAAGTGCGATCGTGTATTTCGTTTCAGCTTGAATAACCATTGGAAGCATTCTACCAAAACATTCGATTCGAGCTCGATCGCGTGCATTTCACTTGAATGTCGCCCTTAGACCGTTGTTTTACATAAAACACTACTTTGTCCATATTTATAAAAGCATTCATATTATTGGGAACTGAAAAAGACTGCAATCCAAAGTTAATCTATATCCCAGTTTAATTTAATGTGAAAACATAGAGCACTTCCTATTAAAGAAATGTAAAGCCGTTATTTAAATAAGGTGGATGGGCGAGAAAGGCTTAACTTCCCAAAAAGACCTGTTTATTATAATTTAGATTGTGAAATTCAAGGTGAGAGCAAATCCTAATCTTCCTATTGGCTTCGATCTGATATTAACACAAATACATCGAATTGCACTAACTAATGCAAAATTTAGATCATACAAACTTCTATATATATAAATCATACAAATTTTTATATAAATATTTCTTGGGTTGTTTGGATTAAGATTCCAGTGAATATGGAATCTAATCCCTGGAGTATGATTTACGTATGTTGAAAAGTGACTTAAAGGGATAAATACTCAGAGATTTATACTGTAAGAAGAGATATTTCTAGGAAATATTTGAAGGAGTGAATCTAATTTCAGAGGGGTAAATTTATCACTTTGCAGAACAACAACAACAAAAAAAGGAAGCAAGCAAGAAAGAAGACATCATAAGAGTGACCAATTGAAAAAATAGGGGGTGCCTTAAACTGGAGTTAATCGGTTTAGTTTAAAAAAGGCGGGGGGGCTCGAAAATATCAAATCAGGAACATTGCTTACAACTTTTTGTTTTTTTAGTCGAATAGAAAGGCAGGGAGGTACAGTTTATTGGAGACATGAGGCACAATTTATGCAATAAATATATGTTAAATATTATTAAATAATGTGAAAATACGTATAATAAGAAATTTAGAGTATTTTTTATGTTTAATTCATGAAATACACTTCCAGAGGTGTTAAAAATATCCCCGACTGTAAGCATTTTCACTTGGTGTACAACGAAAAGAAGTACATTTAAGTACCATTTGCATGTCTTTCAAATGAATGGTTGAGATGAGTTTAATTGGTGTGTTAATGTTGATCATCAAAATTTGAGTGCTTATGAAAATTAATTAAAAATTACTAATTGAAAAAAGTTTGTGCGTGTAATCTTTACGCACCATTGAAAAAAAACTTCTTTGACGTTTACGGCACATATCACTGTAATGATTAAACTTTAACTTAAAATAAATATCATATTATAATTTAATTATTTTTATTATTCATGTACTTTACAAAGATTATATAAATATTATATTCATATTATTCATTGGAACTAGGTACTTGAATATCACCGTAATTTTTTTATGTATGAAATTATAGGTTTGTGGTAACTATAATGTGAAACATAAATTTTACTCTCTAAATTTGCTAATTTTCTTGAAAATACAGCATCTATCGTTGTACCGAAACGCGTTGTTGATTGAAGTCGAGAAGTATTCATAGTTAGATCAAATTTTTCTTTTAAAAAACAACTAACGGCTGAGATACTTGAGAGCGAATTTTAACACTAAAATCTCCAGTAAGAATCATCGGTAACTCATGATAAATACTTAGAATCCAGGAAGTGTCCATGTTGTAGTATTATTCTTTAACTGTTTTCTTATACCATTGTTCCGTCTGGAGGTTGGGTTTGATTGAGGTGAATTTCCATAGTCTAGAGTAAAGAAGTTAATTAGTTAGGCTGTTTTAAATTATTAAGTTGCGTTGTGACACATGAAAATCCATATGATAAAAAGTCGTTAAATACTAAAAAACATTTTATTAAAAAGATACTATTGACACATAAACTTATTACAGCGGATGGTGGGGGCTCAGCGAAATGAAAAAATACGTCCTATATAGACAGTGAAATTATGGTGGAATGACTTAAAAATTACGCCAGCACAGAATTACACATTGACGAGAACAAACACCTGGCTGAGAGAAATAACGCCAATTCCAGAGCAACCCTAAATGTTAATCCAATAAAATTAAAATGACGTAATCGCGAGCAAATAATTTTGAAGATGAGGCAGGGCAACAAAAATATAACTTATGCCAGCAGGTTGCCAAGAGGGGAATTAAAAAGGCGCTGCGATAGCACACGAACGTAATGTAATCTATTTTTAGCACAACGACTCTAGAATGAAGAGACAAATAAACAAAAAGAATAATGCATACGGGAAAAGCGAAAATGTTGATTTAAAAACCGAAATGGCAGAAAAATGAGAACAGAAGTGATTTAGAATTCTTGATTTTGGATAGATTACATTAAAGAAAGCCAAATTAAATGATTAATAAAATTAAATATGTGATCTGCATCACCTATATACTCCCCTCATCCAGGAAAAAAATTTTTGAAGAATTTTTTTTTTAATTTGTTACAATTAATGTCCTTAAAAAATTAAATTAAATGCTCTGTTTGGCTGGCTTAAACAATTCAGAAAATCATAAACTTATGCAGACAAAATAATACAATTGCAAAATTACTGCTGACCACCACCTAATAAATGTTTAGAGAAAAAAAATATCATGGCACAATAAAAGTAATAAGTGCTAGCAATAAAAATTAAATGTCGGCAAAATAAAAATGGAGCATTTAGATAAAAATACTAAGGGCCATTTTAGCACACCCCCTTTTTTTTAAATAAGGGGCATTTCAGCACACCCTTTTCTCTTTAATTGAGCATTTCAAGCTCATTTGCACATCAAAGATATACTGCTAAGAATTGCAGTGACTGAGTACTCTAAATATTATTGTTTTTACAACAAACAACATGGTCATAATTAAGTAGCGCTGTTCAATGGTTATAACTATAAAGCCTTTTAAAATGCATGCATGAAAAAAAATTAATAAAAAAATTTGTGGATATGTAAATTTACCATAATATGCCATTCAAACATTGCTTTAATGGCTATTTCTCACAAGTTTTGTACCATGGTAACGACAATTTAAATTATCTGGCAACATATAAACATGTTACATAAGAGGAGAAAAATAAACACATATTCACTACAAAATATACCCACACAAAATAACTATAAGACATTTTTGTTTTGGAGGAAAAAATAAATCTATGTACAATACAGTCTATGAACATCAATTTAATTACAATAAAATAATGTGTAAAAATGACCTTCGAAACGGTGTAAGTTCTGTTGAATTGTAACTATTGTTTATGTAATTTATTTTAATACAATGTTAATCTATATTTTATTATCAATTACTATTTTATTAATTTTTAGTTGTTATTATTTACTTTAGGAGTCCTAATTTATCAAGTGTTGATCTTAAAAGACATTAACTTAACGAAGACACAACGATATATTGACAGATACAGCCAAATTCCAAACACACCTGTGATACCTGATGGTCCAGCCAGACAGCACACAAAACATGCATACATTCCAATCAAGCGGGATCCCTCGATATTTAAACAGGCATACATCAATATATCAGTGTCTAACAAGAAAATTAACAATTATGTGAAGGTAGGAGAAAAATTAAGTAGCAAACGCATGATGATATTTAATTTTGAAAGTTCTGAAATGTAGGTTTAAATTTGGAATGAAATTTAAATAAACTGTAAATATGATCGTAAATTGCAGTCACGAAAATAAAAAAAAGACGTTTGAGGACATCTTCTAGAAAATATTGACTAAAGTAATTATTTCTAAGAAATTCAAGAAAAGAATTGTTGCGTTACTTAAGTCACCACATTAATTTTTCAAAAGTAACAAAAATGTGAAAGAAAAAAAACACACAAGTACAAATAAAAATTGAGTAAAAATGCAAATACAAAACAATAAAATATTACTGATACTCTGAAAATATATACTATCAAAGTTTCACTTATATAAGTCTCTATAAAGAGTTAATATGATCACCACATATATATTTTATAACGTACATAACTAAAGAAACAAAATTTCACAAAAGAATCACTGAAAAAGGAATAAAGATAATTCAAGTAATCAATTAAGTATAAACACTCTGAAAATGCATATCAATGTAGATTTTTATAACACAGTGAGTACTTGATACATTAAAGTTGTATTAATTTACAGATGGATACACAAGAGATGTAAATACTTCACATTGTAGAAAGTGAAAAAAAGAGATCAAAATAAAGTGTTACGTTTGTGTGTGTAAACAAAAGGTTGACAAGAGACAAATACAATGTGTTCAAAAACTTTGTAATGTACTACAGTACATCATAGTGAAAATGTTGAGAAAAAAAATAACGAACATTCAAAAATTTTGTGTATAACAAAATGTGGAAGGACAAGCACAATGAACTCAATGAGCAGAACATCAGTGTGAACATGTTGTGTGTAACATATAAGACAACACAAGTGTGATAAAAAAAAATCAAGTGTGTGAAATGGTTGAGAGTCATAGTCATGTGTAAGCAATGTAAATAAAAAACAACAACATGGAAAAATGCAAGTAAATGTGAAAAAGTGTAATTGTGGACAAACACAAACTTCAAAAATCTGTGACTATTCAAGTATGAATCTTACTTGAAGTACAACAAACAATGTGTCATATTGTGTAATTGTGAAAAGGAAAAAAAAGGTAATCGAATGAATACCACTATACTCTTCCAAAGAATGCCTGTATTAAACAGAGGCATATCAATGGCAGGAAAAAAAAAACAATAAAACAGTGTATCTAAAAAATGTAAAAATGTGTGAACTGTACAACTTATGGTAAGCATGTAAAACTTGTATTAAAAAGGACAAAATATAGAGTGAAACACAAAAATATAAAGTACTCTTTAAAAAAAGAAGTGTTCAAAACAAATAATGTGTAAAAAAAATCAGTCGACAATGGTGACTGTAAATAATAGCATGTTCAAAGAAAAAAAATAATGTCTAAAAATGTATGATAAAAATAGAAACAGTATATTGTGAGGTAAGAAAAAAAAACTGAAAGCATATGTATGTTGTGCCATGGACTTTAATATGCAAAAATGCAGTGTGTCACTGTATGTAAAAAGTGTGTGCCTTGGAAAGGCCTTGCCATGGACTTAAGTAATGGAAGAGTGTGGAAAGAAATATAATTGAAGTCTTTGCCATGATTATCAAAATATAAAGAGTGGGGAAAATATAACGATGTATGTGTACCTCATAGAGGCTGAAAAATGAACATAAAAATGTAAAATACAATGTGAGCAAAAGCACAAACATAATTTAAAATCACAAGAATGAATTTGTAAGCAAATAGAAAATTAAACACATAAAAATGTCTGTACACAAAAGTAAACATATAAAGCAACGAGTAATAATGATATTTATCGTGAGTGAACGAAACACAGTGCATAAAGAAGAAAAAAATTAAGAAGTGTATTAAATTATTTAAATATGTGTGAATTGCAATCCAACAACCAATTGTAAAGTATATAAGAAAAGTGTATTAAACTGTAAAATATTAATGTCATCTATACTATATAAAAGGAGTAATTTAGAATTAAACTAATTTATAAACATGGTTGAAAAAGAATAATAATTATTTTTTATAACTCCTTAGAAGCAGTAAAATAATAAAAAAAATTACCATATTAAATATTTTGTTTGACACGTATGTCTAAAAACCCTATTTAGCATGTGCTATCTGCACTCTAAAAAAAATGGATGCTAAGACACTATGAACATGATTGTTATTATTTTTTTATTACTATTATTATTGTTATTATTATACAAGTATTAGAAAAACTGCACTTATAAATGACTTACCAAATTTCCCAAGAATAAAACTTTAGTTATTCAGTAAATAAAAATTTTAGCAAAAACATTTCATTAGTCATACTTAGAACATAATGTCCATTAAATTACCAGTTCAAACGGCATTACAAAGCATAGTATGAGGTGTCGGTGTATCACGAACGCGCACATTTAAAAAAGCAAAACATATCGCCGAGCACTGGAGAAAAAAAAAATAGTCTTCGCCAAGTTCTGTTGGTGGCAGATCGAGCAATGCACGGAAAAAAATAAAAACACTGGAGACTGCAGGACGTCCGGAAGCAAATTCCCAATTTGCCGTGATATTTCGGTTATTTGCACAGTTCGGCATTTGTATGTCTCTTCCGTAATGCCGGACAGTAAAAACAAAACATACTTCTACGCCTCGTGATGGGAAGCTGGAATTAGTATCTCCTAATAGTCACAGAAACGTAAATAATGGGACACATGCCGTCTATATCTACTCACGCGAAAATTCGTTGTGCAGGGTGATGCATAGTAGCCGTAGTCTGATCACTGACGACGTTCACAGAGCAACAGTCCTGTTAGGGAAACGCAATGAAGTCACCACAAGACAGGAAAATCAAGATCAATTATGAATTAATCCAAGGAGCTCCGTGTTCCATAAAACGAAAGTCACATCACTAGAGTTAAATAGCATTGCCGGGGCCGGAATGTGCATCCACCATGCAAGCAGACGGACTGGAGTGAAGAAGTGTCTTGTTCGGGCTAGTTGATTCCTCCATTCTGCTAAGCCACCACCAGATTAAATGCAACATAAGTGCCTGGGTAGGCACCAATTTATGTAAAGAAGTTAATTAGTTAGGCTGTTTTAAATTATTACGTTGTGACACATGAAAATCCAGGTTCGATACACCTAGTTGCAATATAATACAAAGACGTTAAATACTAATAACTATTTTATTAGAAAGATGCTATTGACATATAAACTTATTACAACGGATGGTGGTGGCTCAGCGAAATAAAAAAGTACGTCCTATATAGACAGTGAAATTAAGGTGGAATGACTTAAAAATTACGCCAGCACAGAATTACACATTGGCGAGAACAAACACCGTGCTGAGATAAATAACGCCAATTCCAGAGCAACCCTAAAAGTTAATCCAATAAAATTAAAATGACGTAATCGCGAGCAAATAATTTTAAAGATGAGGCAGGGCATCGAAAATATAACTTACGCCAGCAGGATGCCAAGAGGGGAATCAAAAGGCGTTGCGATAGCACACGAACGTAATGTAATCTATTTTTAGCACAACGACGCTAGAATGAAGAGACGAATAAACAAAAAGAATAGTGCATACGGGGAAAAGCGAAAATACAGATTTAAAAGCCGAAATGGCAGAAAAATGAGAACAAAAGTGATTTAGAATTCTTGATTTTGGATAGATTACATTAAAGAAAGCCAAATTAAATGATTAATAAAATTAAATATGTGATGTGCATCACATCTAGTATTATACTTTAACTGATATTTTCCTCTGTTTGTTGGGTTCGAATACAGGTAGTGTAAATATTTTTGTGTGTTTTTCTATCACAGTGTTCTTAAGCGTTGATTTCGTCTGGTAGGTTTCGAATTATTATTCTGTATCCGTGTTTTTAAACTGCAGGTTCTGTCTATTGTTTGGGATTGATTGCAGCCAGGGTCCGTTTCTTTGTGCTTTTCCAAAACCATGCATATTATTCATCTAAAAATATGGATTATCGAGAACCTCCTGTGAGGTCGGGATTACATGTAAAATATTGTGTTGGATGTACCTTCACAACGCTTATTGATATATAAAATAAAGATTGATGTCTCAAAGATACGGCACTTGACTGTTTTTCTCGCAGTTTCTTTCCCTAACAGGTTCCGCGTACTTTTAAAGATGAATTCGGTGAAAGCAGCAGAGCGGTCGAAAAGTTAGGTTTTTCTGTGGTTCTTCTTTTTCAGGGTCAGCGTGGAGTATATGACATATACGTCACTTCCTTTACTGAGCGTTACTTCCGTCAGAAAAAAAAAATGTGAATTGCTCCCTAGTTGCTCCTAAAGAAGTTTTACTTCAAAAATATTCACGAGGTAAAATGGATCATTTCATGGCATTATATTGAATTTTTTAAAACAGTATTTATTCCAAGAGAAATCATGCTCTAGCTACATTTCTCTTGGAAGAGTAAGAAATACCTTCAGTGCTTCTTATATATTTCTTATTTTTATATGCAATTGAGGGAGTAAACCATGAGTAACATTTCTGCAATGTTGTAAATACAGTGTTAAAACAGTACCCTAGATACAAATGAAGTGGGACTTTTATGAAACTATGCATAAATGAGAAATAGTGGTTTACTAAAAATATATATTTTGCACTCAAGTAATATTTCAGTTGCATTACAATAAATCGAAATTATAAATTGCTTATAAAAAGTGGGGCACAACCATATAGTATTTATTTTAAATAATTTTCTTTTTATGCTCATTAAATTTCTTTTCAAGTAAGTAAATCTTTTTTTTTTAATCTTGGGTGCCTCAAATTGAAAAAAAAAAAAAAAATGATTTGCATATTTGAAATGCAAAGGGAAAACTAGTTACTTATGCTTTCACACTAAGAGCACACTTAAAAATTTCTATATATGTATATAAAATAAGTAAAAAAAAAAAGAATATTACTGCAAAAATGGCATACCTACCCCGTAAGAATAAAAAAGTAAAATAGCAGAATCAGAGGGCCAAACAGTATGTGAAAGTCAAACTATAATAAACCAATATATATATCTATATATATAAAACAGGAAAGTTTGTTTGCTATACGCGCCCAGACCGTTCGACGGATCTTGACCAAATTTGGCACACTGACTAAATAGGACAAGAGAAATCTAATGTCGTAAAAATGAAATTAATCCGATTAATAGTTTTTGAGTTATTTTATATTTTATGCAATTTTCCGCCATTTTTCGATACCCGAGGCGTCCGTGAATGAAGGGGGAAAACGCTAATTTCTCTGGGTTTTTCATTCTCAAGGTCAGCGCGTTTCCATAGCAACTTGGTATAAGCGACAGGCCGGGATACCTGGGAGAGAAAGAAAGCTTCTTCATGAACTGTCTGGGTGTGCATTTCGTAACGTCAAAGTAAAGGATGGGATTTTCCCCGTTTTGTATTGAATCGTATGGGAAGTTCAGTTAACTAAATGCTAAAAATCGCGCTATTTTCATTAGACATTATCCAATCAAATTATGCTATTTGTTTCAAAATGCTACGTTCATGAAAATATATTGTGTTTATTAAATTTACTTACAAATATACGTATAATAAACGAGCTTGAAATGTAAAGACTTGAAATGTTCTTGAAATGTTTAAAGAAAATTTTGAGTTTTATTGAGTTATAAGCAACTGAACAGTGCTTATACCATTTATGTTATTATTCTTATTAGTAGTTAGTTTTTATTAGTAATTTTTTGAATAAAAGCTCTTTAAACATTTATATGACACATTACAAATAACTTTGTGATTATTTGTAATCTTTATTGATTCTACGTTATTTTAACAAAATTTATAGATATTTTCGTTGTGTTTTTAATTAATGCATTTAATTGCACTTTTTACTGAAAATTAATAGTTGAACTATTTATACTAATTACTAATCTATATATATAAAAGAGGAAAGTCTGTCTGTCTGTTTGTTCGCTATACGCGCCCAGACCGTTCGTCAGTGTGCCAAATTTGGCACACTGACTAAATAGGACAGGAGAAAACTAATGCCGTAAAAATGAAATTAATCGGATTAATAGTTTTTGAGTTATTTTATGTTTTGCAAGGTTTTGGGCCATTTTTCTCGCATTTTACGTTATCAAGACCTAAATTTTCGTCCGAACACTAGATTTTTTTATATTATAGGAAACTACAGAGTTTCTTTTTTAAATAAAATTTGTTACAAAATCGTACTTACATTTGCCGATTTTGGGGAATTTTTTAAAGGAAATCCTGTTTCGAAGAAATTGTACTGCTTTTAAAAATATGCTATTTTTAAACTGTCGCATCGAAAAACCTAACAGGCAAAAATTTTCCATCTTTTTACCGCTGATTAAACATTTTTCCGTTGGTGCGTATGTATTAGTGATAAAAGACTACATATTAGAACTCAGATAGATAGAATGAGAGAAGCCTAGCCACGTCAAATTCCCGGTAACTCGGTTCGTTGGCAAGCCCTGTGTTCGTTTTTTTCTCTTTGCAGCGGAAAATCCCATGTCTGTTTTTTATCACTGCAGCGGGAGGATTCACATTCCAGCCAACTCACATCCAATTTCAGTTAATCTCTGTACGCTGACAGATGCCATGTTCATTTCTTTTTCGTTGCAGTCGGAAGTCCCATGTTCTTTTTTTATCGCTGCAGCGGGAGGATTCAGATACCTTCCCTTTACAATCTCATACCGACGACTGGGCTCTATTTGTTTTTAGTAGTTGCGTAGGTATTAGCATTAAATGACATTTAGAACACAGACAGGTAGAAGAGGAGAAGTCTAGCTATGTCCAATTCCCGGTAGCCTCTACCCTATCAGGTGCTTTGTTCTTTTTTTTTTGCAGCGCGAATTCCTGTGTCTTTTTTTATCATTGCAGCGGGAGGATTTCAGCCTAGCCACGTGCAATTCCTGGCAACGTCTGCATTCTATCAGGTGCCATGTCAGTTTTTTTTTTTCATTACAGCGGGAGGGTTTACATTCCTTCCCTTTACAATCTATATTTAAGGTAAATGGGCATTTCTCTTCCACTGCACGGGCAACGCCGGGCCACGCTGCTAGTAAATACATATAACTGTTTGTAGGCAATCTAACACATCAATTATCATAATTATATCTGACAAAATAATTACAAATTATTTCCTGATAATTAAATTGAGAAATTGTATTCAATACATATGTGATTTGCTGACAATGTACATTTTATTATAAAATAAAAAACAGCGAAATTTTCCTTTTAGATATTCAACTTGTAACTCGCAGGCCATATGAGAAATTTCAGTCAAAGCTCAATAAGCTTTTAAATTCCTTATATCGACATCAGAGGTGCTCGGACCCCCCCCCTTACCAATATAGGCCTAATTATCAGCACGGATGGACGCCGGCTAATAGTCACCTACATCTCGGTTGATAGTGGGTATATGGGCAACAAACGACGTAATCATGAGTAAATAGTCACGTGCAGCGACAGCGCCAATGGTTCACCGATAAAATGCAGCTAGACATTTCGATCACTTTCCGGCTTCGCAGACGACGCCAGTGCTACGTCGTGATCAGCGAAGTGCGGCGTTTAGCCAATGCTGGGCCAACGATATTTTGCTGCTTGGGTCACTAACAACCAAATTATTCTTTTTATAATTAATTCATATTTTTATTTAAATACCTGGAAGTAAAAAAGTTTCATCAAGTATGATTTTTGTGTAAAAAAAAAAAGAAAAGAAATGGAATCTCACTATTTTTCATTACTTTTGTATCGCATGTGGAAACCCTGTCTGATGGCAATCGTGTAAACCCCACCCTACCTAAGTATTTCCAGTATCACAATATATAAAAAGACAACATAAAACTGAATATCAACTGAGATTTATATCCTAAAAAGTGTAAGAGATATGAAGATAAATATATGATGACTTAAACCACTTTAAACGGCTCTCCGAGAGAAAACATAACATCAGATGTTCGCGTTTCTGAGGCAGTAGAAAACCCGACGTTCAAAAAACGTATTAAATTCAAGCTTTTCGATGATCGTACTTCATTGAATGGGTTAAGTAAACATTCCACCATAAGCGTAACGTACTATGCGCGAGAGGGGCAATTGCCCCGAAATTCAAGAAAGTCCTTGGATGACGCGAAAACTTTTTTGCGAGACGGGTTAAACAGCTTTCGATGATCGTACTTCATTGAATGGGTTAAGTAAACATTCCACCATAAGCGTAACGTACTATGCGCGAGAGGGGCAATTGCCCCCGAAATTCAAGAAAGTCCAAATTAGGGATGGACGCGAGACAACTTTTTTGCGAGACGAGACAGAGGTTTACAGCTTTCTTGCGAGACGAGACACACATTTTTAACATTAAAATATAGGAATTTTTGCGAGACGAGACAAAGCTTTTAGGTTATTTTGCGAGACGCAAGACTCCTATTTTTCGTCTCGCGTCCATCCCTAGTCCAAATATCACCTATTTCATAATAGTATTTTCTACAATACCCCCAGTGTTACATGCAATTGACGCCAATGACTTTGATTTTCCAGTGGCATTTTTATGTTTTGAAGTGATTAAGGTTAATTAAGGCTGGGATGCAAATTCTATTGGCCGTCATTATAAACCAGTTTTATGGACGATTTGTGGGGACCGACGAATTGGCATAGACCAGGAGTGGCGAACCAATCGCACGCGCGCCATTGATGGCACGCAACTCAATATTTTGGTCACGCCACCGATCAAAGCGGATTGCATTTTAATTAAGAATAACACATATTTTAATATGAATTACACGTATAACCGTATTATTTTGTTAGTAAATAAAGAGTCTTGAGTTGTTATAGTTTAGTCTTATTATAATTCCCAATAATCACTAAGTCAAAATTATTTGACGGCACGTCTATGGCCTCATTAAACCTTTCTTTAGAAAAAAAAAATGGCACGTTGATCCATAAAGATTCGCCACCCCTGATATATTACCGACCGATTGGTACTGGCCAATAAAGCAGTTTTATAGACCGACTGGTGGGTCTGCATCCCAAAGACTGATGTTTCTAATACCCCCTTCTAAGGTGAATACAATAGGAAGACAGTAGGAGAATCTGCGCAGAAAGGATGCACAGTCGGCTCTCACTCAACTGACTTCCTTGAAACGTCACCTCAGAAAGCACTTTTGAAATACAGTACGAAAGCTGTTCTCAATCACGCAGAGGGGGGAACTGTCGCAGAGGGGCTACTCTCGTGAGATTAATTCCGACCAGTTCGACACCATGTCAAAATTTAAGTAACCGCAAAGGGTTAATACAAAAAACTTGAAATCAAATATAAGAGGGTGATATCAAATGTAAAAGACTTTATACTAAACAATTGAGAATACTCTAATTTGACTGTTAAGGATTTGGAATTCTAAGGGAAGAAAAGGAGGTTACATCTTACTAGAGTTAAATAATGCGGAATGAGCGATTTCGTTTGTATTTTAGCATTCCTTCGTTTTAGATTTAAGCTGTCGGTGCATAAAGGACCAAGCGTTCTCGTACAGTTTCTTTACCACGCTCACCTTCAGGGCAACTGTAAAATATTGTGTGCTTACAACAAGTGTGGCATATTGATAAATGCATTAAATGGGCATCTCGTCAGCTATTTTTATATTTATTTTTATTGATCGCGATTCGCAGAATTATCAATACTCTTAGACAGTTAGAAATTTGCCTTCCCTTTTCCAAATTTAGTTTTAAGGGTTTTTTTTAGCTTAAAAATAAATTAATCTTCCGTGTTCAAACAGGAAATACCGTTTACGAGCATGGTAAAGAGACAGATTGGGAAAAAAAGAGCTGAAAATGTTCGGTAATATGAATGACAGGTGTACCAGCTCTTACCGTTGTACTACATCTGAAACTGCTCATCGAAACAAGTTGCAAATATGAAGTTGTCGACACATGCTTGCAGTACAAGAAAGACAACTCCGTTAACAATAACATTCAAAAATAGTTCGTTATAGTGAAAGTTTGAGGAAGGATACCGGGTGTCCCAAAAATGACTGATAGATTTCGAAAATCAATAAAAAGAAGACGAAATTCGATAGATATGTATCGTTTGCGGCCTTATGCTTAAGAGATCTGTGAATTTTATCGCACCAGATTTCAAATATAGTTGACATTTTCATCTACAAGTGGCGCTGAAAACTACGAAAAAATAAAAACCGGTATGAACATTTTGCAAGGACTGTCGCAAAAATTAAACAATGACATTTTTAATGTAACCCCCATTTGCTGCAACAACGTGGCGCAGTCTGAGGCAAAAATTTCCAGACATCCGTTCAAACATGTCAGTTGGAATTGTTTCACATGCAGTGCACATGTGCTGCTTCAGCTCCGCAATTATTTGTTGGAGTTTGGCGGTATACCAAATCTTTCAGGTACCCCGAAAGGAAAAAGTCGCAAGGCGTCAAGTCTGGCGAATAAAGAGGCCGTGCCATGCCACTTCCTGTATGCATGTTGCAATCCAAGGATATTACCCGCTCAATGAAATGTTCGTTCAAGAAATCAAATACTGCAGACGTTCGATGTGAACGAGTACCATCTTGCATGAACCAGGACGCATTCGAACAGTCCTCCAAAGCAGTATGAATCCCCACAAATTCTTCCAGAATCCTAACATATCGTACAGCATTTATCGGTTTCTCTCGAAAAAATGGCCCCATTATTCCTTTGGAGGAAACCGCAGGCCATACCATTATTTTTGGTGAATGCAGGGATGAAGGTTCAGCAATATGAGGATTTTCGCTTCCCCAAATTTGCGAGTTCTGCTTGTTGACATAGCCATCGAGGTGAAACTACGCTTCGTCTGAGAACCATATGTTGCCAACATCGAGTTCCCCGTCATCCACAAGCTGCAGCATGGCGTTCCCGAAATCATAGCGTGCATTAATGACATTATGACTGAAGGGTGAGTCTGGATTTTGAAGGGGAACATGTGAAGGCTGTGGCGCATGAGACGGTCAGTGCTGATTCTTCGGAGTCCAGTACAAGGTGCAACATGGCGTACAGAAGTCCGGGGCCACTGTTGAATAACCTGCTGTACGGCTTCAGCATTCGACTCTGTAACTGAAAGGCGTGGCCGGCCGACATATCCAATACGGTCATCATTCACTCTCCCCGTTCGTTCGAATTTCTTGAATAGAGTCCTTATCGCATTGTTTGACGGTCGGTTTCTAACATGAAATTTTCTATGGAATCTGAGCCTCGTTTGAACAAAACTGTGTTCCAGGCGATGGAACTTTAACACAATAAATACCCGCTGTTAAACGGAAAAAACCACTTTGGTAGAGCTGACTTGCAATCTCAAGAGCACACGCTATCAGCTTGGTGACAAACTACGGAATGGTGAGCTGAAATACTGCTTTTTAACTATATCTGTTACAGATGGCCTGCAGCGTCATCTCTTGGTAATAAATGTTAACTAAATTTGAAATTTGATGGGATAAAATTCCCTGATTTCCTAACCATAAGGCCGCAAACGATACATATCTATCGCATTCCGTCTTTTTTTTTATTATTGACTTACAAAATCCATCAGTCATTTATGGAACACCCGGCATATATCCGTTTTATTTTATGGTAAAAACAAAAGGGATTCTGACTGCCTCATGAACATCCCAAGAAAGAAAAAAAATTGACATTGAATTCGTCAGATTAACTTTGTAGTTTTATAAAAACACTAAAATAAAATTGTAAATTATGAGAGTACATAAATTAATTATCATTACCTCTGGATCTTGGGAGACCGGCGGCCTAGAGGTTAAAGTCTGTCCTATTTCATGCAAATCGCCTAAGCGTACGGTCGTGGGTTTAATTTCCACTCTATCCCTTGTCTGTTTAAATTTACTTTCTCTGTGCTAGTAAAAATACTCTCAGTGTTGTTCAATTTATTCAACGAGTATTTAGAAGCGGATTCAAATCAAGAACGCAAATCAAAAAATAAATGTTCCAAATAGAACAACAGTAACCGTGGGGACCTCATCGCTGTGTGGGTTTGCGCAACCATCACTGCCACTCGTCTGCGAGCGGTGACGTGTCGGGTTCGAATTTCGTTAACCCATGGTTGTCACTTTCCCCTTCTTCTGTGATTCTACGTCTGTTGTGGTCTCCTGTGATTGTTAATAAATGTTGTTTGGAATTAAATAAATGTTAAACGGATAATCAGTGATATAAGACCATCTTTGAGATTGTAGTCAGAAACCTCAAGAAAAAGTCTCATTCAAAACAAACAAACAGTAACCTCTGAAACTTTCAAATCACTGTTTAGTGATATTAGCAAAGTAACATAGTAAAATCAATAAAATAATTTTGTTATGTGATCTGTAAACGCAATAGTTAACACAGACATTTTGTAGTTTCAACCAAATAATTTAGTTAATTTTAATTAAACAAAATATTTAAACAATTAGTAGTTCAATAAAATTGACATAACATTTCTTTAGTTTAAGCAAATAGCTGCTTTAAATTAACAAAATATTTTGTTATAACCAAATAATCTTCACAAAATGATTTCGATTAGTTAACGAAAATTTCTTTCGCGGTATTTCAACCGGATAATTTAGTTGATCTAACAAAACTTTTGTTGATAACTACAGAGCATTTTATTTTCAAAGCAGTTCTTTATTTACTGTCACCTGAGCCTATGTTTGAACGAAAAGTTCATGGAATGCCTCGATAAGACTGAAAATTAAAAATAAGTACAACATACATTTAAAAATAAATAAACAACAGTACAACATCATCAAAAAAATAATTAAGTGTCATTATTTGATGCATTCAACCCATTTGTGCCCAGATATTTTTGTGACTTTCTTCAATTTTTGCTAATACTAGTAATAATAGATAAATTTCTGATGTCAACTTCTTGAACAAGGGATGGTTTCTTTTAAAATCATTATGTGTAAAAATTGAAATGTCAACATCTACTTGGTCCTGTTAAAATATTGTGCGGAGTTGTGGTTCACTACTCCTGAATAAAGGCTAGGAAAAATAAAGAACGTTTTCTACTGATAACAAAAATGCTGTCCTAAAAAAGGAACACTAGGCATAAATGGGTTAAATCAATAAACCGTTACCTAAGCAGTGAGAAGCCCAGATTTTAATAAGATCTCTCTCGTGTATGTGTGTACTTTAATACAGTGTAAATTTAGGAATTCTGTAAACATGCTACGGTTAGAACCTTCTTTTGAATTCATACAAAATTTGTAAGACTTTCTAATTTCTTTATTAATCTTTTACAAAGCAATGTTTGCTAGATTTTCATTTGCAAGATCTTATTTTCTAATTTAATAACATTTAAAGCTCTTTCTTTTATCTATAGCATCAGTAACACTTCTTAAACCTTCCGATGATTCGAAATTCTTTTTTCAATTTTCTACACAGCTTGTTCAAGAATATCAGTAACTGCACGTTTATTTGCATACTGATTTTGAAGGTCATGTATCAATGAACTAAATGGGTCATCACTGCTTTCTCTTTCTTTAGCACTGCCAGCAAGCATAGCGTGTAAATAAATAATTTTAAAAACATTCTGGCTCTAAGATAATAATTTATTGGAACCAATAACGCTATCAAATTCCAATTTAGATTTGTTTTAATTTCATTAACTTCTATCAAATTGGAATTATTTATGCAGTTAAATTGTTGATGAGTTCTTCAATTACAATGAGTAGACCCAACAGGTTTAAATGAGAAATGCTCAAAAGATTTGTTTTGATGTAACTGTTCTAAAAAAAGTTAAAGCCTACCTCCGACTTTTTAAAACTTTTTATTAATGTTGGTGAACTTTGATACGCTGGCAAATCTTCAGCAATTTTAGGGGAGACTCTATTTTCAAACCGTCCAGTTTGTATTCCAGTCAGCGGAAATTTTCTACTTTATTTCTGACTAGACTAACTTTTTAAGCTCTTCCTCTGTTATTTTTGAAAGTTTAGATATTTACTTTTTTACATTCCGTCTCGTTTTCTATTTAGTGTTTTTAAATGAATATTGCTGATTTTCACTCTTCGTTTCAACAAATTATGGAGCGGTTTACTCACACAAATAATTGGATCACCAATTAAAAATTTAATAACGCTTATTGCCTTAGGTAATAGAAGATAATAGCATTTGCTACAGCGGCAACTTCCATGCTGATACTGAAGACAGTACTCTAGCCATGTTTTTTTTTAAATCATGGCATGTATGTTTTATTTTGAACTTGACCAAAATAATTCAATTTTCACTCTCTATGAATTCAGAATATCTTATTTGATAAAACAAATCGTTTTCACAGTATTTTATTTCTTTCAATATAAGGAAAAAAATAAAAGGCAAATACTTAAATTGTGTACAAAAATTAAAAACAATACATGAGGCTAGGCACTTTTTATTTTAAATTCCTCATACTTCAGGCGAGAGAAATATTCCATGAATGAAGTAATTTGAAAATATTTATTCTCAGATATCCAATACTTTTTCTGCAGTAAGAATAATAAATACATTCGGTGCAAGAATATTTTCTGCAAATAAATTTGCCAGTGATCGAAATCGGGCTAGAGAGTGTTAGAGCAGATAATATGAATGAAATTCTCGCCATTTGAATGCATCGCGAGAAAGTGCACTGGGTTAAATGCAATCTGATTGCTAGCGCAAGTCGTTTAGCATCTGAATTTATCGTTTTGAACTGGGGATTTTTAGTCTCGTGTATTTTTATCTCTCTTAATACATCCTTATGAATTTGTAATCAAAATTAGTCATCGGAACTTTTGATCCTTTAGATTTTAGAAAAAAAAAAAAACTCAACATACAAGTTTATATATATATAGATGGATAGATAGATAAATATACAGAGAGAGAGAGATGGATAGATTATATTTTCATTTATAAATAGAAATTGTATTATCTTTCATTTCAAGCCTATAAGTTCACATACATGCTTACCCTGATGTACTAACTAAAAAAAAACACATCCGAACTATATGCTATTAAAGTGAAAAGCCATGCGACATTTTCATTAGATAACTGTTATGTTTTATTGTACAAGTCAAGTTTTGTAGAGTACACATCTGCACAGCAAAGCATAGAGGGAACAGCTTTTATACAGAACAATTATTGGGAACTTCTTTTTCTACGAAATTTCTGTTATGGCGATTTTTTTAGATAAAAATGTTACTTAAGGGCTTTTGTACTCGAAATTTTTTTCTGATTTTTGTTTTATTTTTTATATAAAAATAGCTTATCAAAATCTTATTTAATTAGTCTACTAATTGTTTAATAACATCAAATCACACCACATGTACAAACCTTTGCCACTACGATCTTCTGTAAAACTAAAAAATCCTGTCTATATTAACAAATGTTCATTGTGATAAATATTTTTACACATGTAGCAATCAAAATACTAAAAAAGCTTGCAGTTCTTGAACAGTGTCTCTACACTTTGCCATGGACAGTGTTCAAGTCTCTTTGACATCGAATATTTTTTTACTCAAAAATTAAATGGGGAATCCCGGTGCTTATTCTTCGTTTTTGCTATTTTATTGTTACTGGCGTATCTCTCTAGTGAAAAATGATGTGGCACAAAGTCAAAAATACTATGGCATAACACCCTGTTGTGAACAGTTCTGAATTCACGGTGATTCTATGATCACGCAAAATATCTCTGGAGAAGTTAAATTAAAAGTAGGTTAAATTAATATGATAAAATATGATTCAAAATCACAAAGCAGTATAGGGTCACAAACGTCATCTTTATCTACCTGCTAAAAATCACACTGGATTGAAATGATGAAACAATAATGATTCTGACGACCATTTCTTATCAAACGTGAATTCATCGTACACAGAAAGTACTTCACTAAAAAGGACAGATTACGAATTTAACTTGATTTTATTTTTGAAATATCCTGAGAAAGAACCCTGTTGCTTACGAACATGAGTTAAAAAGAAGACTAGACGACAGACTCTCGATACTTTTCCAAAAGTGGCTAACAACGGATGCATAGAAACGATGTTTTCTGCTCCATATTACTACGCGATTCTGATTCGTTTTCTACCTGTACTGTACCTGTTACACGACTGTAGCAACACCTTTCCCATAAACAGCTTTTGAAGCTCTAATTTTGTGAAAAATAAAGTCTCTTAAAGTTAACTATAACATTAGTACCACATGCAAGAATATGAAACTGAATCGAGACAATTTTAAGACTTCGCAGGGAAATTCGGCATTTTTTGTTCAGTTGAGACCAATCCAGTAATCGTCTTTCTAAACACTCTGGCTTACGTACGTGACAAAATTTTATTACATTTTGCTATCAGAACTATTAAAGAAAGTCCTCTGTTAGTCCTTTTTAAATTTATTCCTATTCACTAAATAGCACATAGGAGAAAAGAAACTCTAAACAGAAACTATTAACCCTTTGAGGCGCAACCCTTTCCCAATGCTGAAAAAAGGGCAGCCGTTGCCATCGCTCGACTTAACTACCAGCAAGATGGCGGACGATCGAAACGTTCATCGCGTGCCACAGATATAGAAACCCTTTTTTGACGAAGCTGGCTGTGCGGGCACAGCCAGCTTCGTCCATCTTGCGGGTAGTTAAGTCGAGCGATGGAAACGGCTGCCCTTTTTTCAGAGTTGGGCAATCTATCCAGCTGTTCTACCATTCTTCCATCTTTCATCAGATGTCAGTGCTGTTAGAAATAATCGTGACAATTTTTTTACGGGGCTATGACGTGCTAAAAAGTAAAGGATTCTCGTGGAGCTATGTCACCCGCAACTATTTTATAGAAATAGAATTTCTATTCTTCGTGACTGGCAACAGTCAAAACGTCAGAGTATGGTGTTCCCAGAGCGGGAACACTGAGCGTTAAATGGTTAAAAGGAAGTTTGTATTTACCAAATATGTGCGTTCGTTGAGCACATACAATATCTTCTTTGACGAAGGCATGGAGGAAGGTTGCATGGATGTGGCTCCTGTATCTGTAACACGGTTACAGCGCCGTGCTTATAAATTTAAGTGTTAATTAACGGTAGTTCCAGGTTAAGGCTGGTGTCTGAGTAACAAATTTTGGGTGTTTCTTCGAAAATTTTCTTGGAAATTTCCTGTTCTTGAACATTATTTATAAAGTATATTATATATTATAAAGTATATTATAAAGTATATTATAAAGTATATTATATATATCTACTTGAACATTATTTATAAAGCTGTTCGGCATTGAAACGGGAGAAATATCTCCTAGTTTTAACCCTTAAATGACTTGTGTTGCCTTTTGGTAACAAACAAAGCCAATTTAGTTATTACCCAATTTAATCCATAAATATAAAGCAAATAAAATTGAAGCTTTAGCTGCAAAGTCTTTAAAGTTCATGTGTGCTTAATTTTACAGAATTGTATGAAAAAAATTAAGTATTTTTAAATTTCTGTGTTGCCTGTTTAAGAAATGAAAATTATAGTACATTAGGCATTTTAGGGTCAAAGATTTTTTTCTATTTTAAATCAATTGCAAAATGTGTAAAAACCAGAAAAGATATTAGGAGAACTTAAAGGTTGAAAGCATTAGAAACTCATAGGTCTAAATTATGGATAGTTTAGATCAAATATTCAAAATGGGTTACTTTCCTTAGGAGGACGTGCATACAAATGAGTCAGATATCGAGTAAAAGTAAAATACTTCTTTTATTTTTTCTAGAAAAAAGAATATGTATCAGTGTTTATAATTTCAAGAAGAGGAGTTTCAGTAAATATAATTGAAAATTTAATGTCGTTTGACTCTGGATGATTTTTAATAACATCAATTTGAGCAACAGCTAACTCTGTAGTAAGATACAAATAAAGGCGACTTGTATTATAAAATCTATGGTCTACAACAATCGTTAACATTAGTTTTTCTCCAAGCTGTATTAACATGTAATCGTTAAAACTTATGGCACTTTAGACCTGCACACAATGAAATAAAATTATATAAATGCATAGTGCTTCCTACCGCGACCTATGCCAGCAGAATCAGGGATTATACTTCGAAAACTAATCTAGACATATTATAGTGCAAACACAAAAAAATTCTCCCCTAAATTTGGCATGGGCGCAGGTAAATGACAAAAACTTGAATTAGGCCCGTACTAGCAATTTTGCTCGGGCCATCATCGGTTGGCTACCGACCGGTGGTAATCCGAGATGCATTGATAGTAGGGGCGTGATCTTGGCATATGTTCCTTTCAGAAAATTGTCTATCAGACATGGGAGATTTTTTTCAGCAATCTCGATACTGTTCCAAACGAACTAATGGCCAAGCTACAATTTACGATTTCCGAGAAATAATCTGTAAAAAGCCCAAGACGATCTTAGCTTTAAATACTGCTTAGAACTTTACATCCGACTTTACTCACTGTTGTACAGCTGCCAACATTTTCGAATTTCCCGGAAATTTTTCCACCACAATCGTTAGACAGTTTTACTCTGCATTGAGAATTTGGAATTATTTTAAGTTCAAATTGTCAAGTAAAAGTTAGTGGTGGAAAATCTTCCGTTAAAATCGGAAAAGTTACCAAGTGATCTCTTTTGTAATTAGCTTCCAACATTTTTTCATGTCTTCTACTTATTTACATTGTGTTATCTCATTTTTATCTTTATACATATTAATTATTTCTTATTTACACTGTACATAAAATGCTGTAAATTGACTTCAAGAGGCCTCACAGGGAGTTAATGTTTAAAAAAAAGGATTGTAATTTACGAAACTGGAAATTTAGCCTTAAAAGACCTAGGTGTTCCATGTAATGAAATTCCCTCATGTCATATCTACCTCTCCTAAATATTGTCGTGTTTGTTTCCGGTTATAAGCTGCTGTTTCTTCAGCAGCTTTCCTCTGCGCATGGTGCAGTCTTGTTCAGTATCTCTACACTTTGCGAGGGACAGTTATTAAAAGCTCTTCGACATAAAGTATTTACCATTTAAAAGTTTAATTGGGAAATTGGGTGTTTATTCTTTGTTTTTGCTATTTTACCGTTACTGGTGCATCTGTCCAGTGAAAAAGAACATGGCACAAAGTCGACAACAGTATGGCATAACACCCTGTTACAGACTGCCAACTGTACCGTTTTTTGAGGGGGAGGCTTCCCACCAGAATTTTCAAACAGTTTAATTTTGTAATAAATTTCTGGTCGTATTTTAACTAAGAGTGCGAACAAAAAATTAGTGGAGGGAAATCTCCCGAAAAAAACGGGACATGTGGTTGCTCTGCTGTTGTGAGCAGTTTTGCATCCAAGATGATTCTACGGTCATCTAAATATCTTTGTGGAAAGTAGGTTAAATTAGCAGGATAAAGGATGAATCAAAATCACATGGCAGTATAGGGTCACAGACGTCGTCTTTATCTATTTGCTAGAAATCACACCGGATTGAAGTGATGAAAAAATAATGATTTTGACGACCATTTCTTGTCAAACGTTAATGTACACTAGTACATTCATCGCTAAAATGGACAGTTCAAGAATTCAACTTCATTTTATTTTTGAAATATCTTGAGAAATAAGCTTGTTGTTTACGAATACGAGTTGAAAAGATAACTAAATGCAATTTTCGATCCTTCTTTCGAAAGTACTGACTAACAACGGATGCACAGAAAAAATGTTTTTGGCCCCATATTGCTGCATGGTTCACCTTCGTACCTGTATTCTATATGTTACATGACCATAGTAGAAACACCTTTCACATAAACAGCTTTTGAAGCTCTAATTTTGTGAAAAGTGACGTCTTCAATGGAGAACTATAACATCCATACCACATGCAAGAACATAAAACTGAATCGAGAGATTTTTAGGACTTTGCAGGCAGATAATACTTTCGGTACTTTTAAGTTCAGTTGACAAATCCAGTTACCGTATATTTTAACATTCTGCCGTTCGTGACAAAAATTTTATTTCATGTTGATATCAGAGCTATTAAAGAAAATTATCAGTTAGTCCTTTTTATTACTATTCTCTAAATAGCTCATAGGAGAAAAAAACTCTAACCAGAAAGTATTAAAAGGAAGTTTGTATTAAGCAAATATGTGTTGTTGGCGTGATTAGGTTATCTGTGTACCCTCTGCAAGGTTTCACGGTAATGGTTGCTGTATTCGTAACCCGTTTGCCGCTCCATTGCCATCAATTTGAAGGTCATTTTGCTGTTGTGCCAGGGAAAGACTGGTATTTGAATGTCAAAATTCGACTATTTTCTCGAAAAGTTTCTTCGTTTCAAGTTTTTATAAATCGCTTTTTGATACTTGAACTTCATTTATAACGCTGTTTTTTGTAGCACATTTTAGAAGATCTTTCGCCATTGAAAGGGAGAACTATCTACCATTTTTTCCCATTTTCTCAATCAATTATAAAGCGTGTAAAAACCAGATGAGATGTTAGAAAGCCGAAATGTTGAAATCATTAGAAACTTTCATTTTCAAATGGCGGGCCTTAACAGTGCCTTGGAGACATTGGCAGCTACTGAGGCCGGAGTTGTTGGTCGCTTCATTATGGGGGCACCTAGCCGGTGGACCAACGTTGGCCCCTATGAAGGGACGGACACAATGACATCCACGCCCAGTCAGAGATCGAACCTCGACCGCCGGGAGTTGAACCTGAAACGTAGTACGGTGCTTTACCCACCATGCAATCCGATCGGCTCATTAGAAACTCATAGTTATGAATTATAGATGGTTTAGAGCTAAAGTTCAAAATAGGTTACTTTCATTAAGATAGACATGCCGCATTTTGAGTAAGAATACCTGCGTAGGAGATGTGTCAGATATAGATTAGAAATAAAGTACTTCTTTTTATATCTAGTATAATTTTTCGGTATTTTTTAAGTTCAGTTGACATATCCAGTTATAGTCTATTTTAACACTCTGCCGTACATTCGAGACAAAAATTTTATTTCATGTTGATATTAGAACTGTTAAAGAAAGTCCTCTGCTAGTCCTTTTTAAATTAATTACGATTGACTAAATAGCACATAGGAGAAAAAAACTCTAACCAGAAAATATTAAAAAGACGTTTGTATCTATCTGCTAAATATGTTGATGGTTCAATTAATTACTCTTTTCTGTTGCATAAGGTTTCACGGTAATGGCTGCTATATTCGTTACCCGTTTACAGCTCCATGCCTAAAAATTTGAGTGTTATTTTACTGTTGTTCATGGAAAAGGCTGTTATTTGAATTTTGGTTATTTTTAGAAAAGTCTTTTAATATGAGGTTCTTTTGAATCGCTATTTCCTGCTTGAACTTTACTTATAAAGCTGTTTTTTTGTAGTACGTTTTAGAAGGTATTTCGGCATTGTGGAAAGGGAGTGTTTTAACCCTTAAATGACTTGTGTTGCCTTTTGGCAACAAACCCAATTTAAGTCATAAACATAAAGCAAATAAAATTGAAGCTTTGGTTGCAAAGTCTTAAATTTTATGTGTGCTTAATTTTACAGAATTTTATCGAGGAAATTTTGTCTTTTTAAAGCTCTATATTGACAGTTTGAAAAAAAGATTATAGTACATTAGACATTTAATGGTTAGATTTTTTTTCCATTTTATATCAATATAAAAACCAAAAAAGATGTTAGGAGAACCGAAACGTTTAAAACATTAGAAACGCATAGATCTAAATTATGGATAGTTTAGATCAAATGTTCAACTTCTACTTTCCTTAAGAGGACATACATACAAATGAGTTAGATATCGATTAAATTAGTTTTAATATACTTTTTTATTTTTGCTAGGAAAAAGAACAAGTAGCATTGTTTATAATTTCAAGCCAAGGAGTTTCAGTAAATGTAATTGAAAACTTAATGCCTTTTGACTCAGGATAATTTTTAATAAAGTCACTTTGAGCTACAGCTAGCTGTGTAGTAAGATACGAATAAAGACTACTTGTATTATATGAAAGCTATGTTCTAAAACAATTGTTAACATCAGTTTTTCTCCGTTCAGTATTAATATGTAATCATAAGAACTTATGGCACTTTAGACCTGTACACAATTAAATAAATATATATATATATACATAGTGCTTCCTACTGCGGCCTATGCCAGCCAAATCAGGGATTATACTGCCAAAACGAATCTAGACATATTTTCGAGCAAACACTACAAAATTCTCCACTAACATCGGCATAAACGCAGGTGCATGACAAAAACTTTAATCAGGCATGATCTTGGGCGGCCAAATTACGATATCCGAGAAGCAAACTGTAAAAAGCCCAAGAAGGTCTTTCATTTGGATACCGCTTAAGAACTTAACATCCGTACTTTACTTTCTGCTGTGTAATTTGCTTCCAACATTTTTTCATATGTGCTACATATTTACATTGTGTGTTGTCTCATTTTTATCTTTATACATATTAATTATTTCTTATTTATATTGTATATAAAATGTTGTACTTTGACTTCAACATACCTCACAGGGAGGCCCTATTTATTTAATGTTTAAAAAAAGGATTTTAAATTACGAAACTGGAAATTTAGCTCTAAAAAACCTAGGTGTTCCATATTATGAGATTTTCTCATGTCATATCTACCTCTCATAAATGTTGTCGTGTTTGTTTCCGGTTATAAGCTGCTGTTTCTTCAGCAGATTTCCACTGCGCGTAGTGCTGTTCTTGAACAGTTTCTCTACACTTTGCTGTGGACAGTGTTTAAAAGCTCTTCGACACCGAGTATTTACCATTCAAAAGTTTAATGGGAAAATTGTATGTTTATTCTTTGTTTTTGCTATTTTACCGTTACTGGTGCATCTCTCCAGTGAAAAAGAACGTGGCACAAAGTCAAAAACACCCTGTTATGAACAGTTTTGCATACAGAGTGATTCTGCGGTCATGCAAAATATCTCTGGGGAAAGTAGGTTAAATTAGCGGGATAAAAGATGAATCAAAATCACATGCCACTATAGTGTCACAGACGTGGTCTTTATCTACCTGCTAGAAATCACACCGGATATAAGTGATGAAAAAATAATGGTTTTGATGACCATTTCTTGTCAAACGTGAATGTACACTAGTACATAAGTCACTGAAACGGACAGTTTAAGAATTCAACTTCGTTTTATTTTTGAAATATCCTGTGAAATAAGCCTGCTGTTTACGAATACGAGTTAAAAAGACAACTAAACGCAATTTTCGATCCTTCTTTCACAAGTGACTAACAACGGGTGCACAAAAAAATTATTTTCGGTCCCCATATTGCTACGCGATTTAAATTCGTACCTGTATTTTACCTCTTTCATGACCATAGTAGAAACACTTTTCACATAGATGGCTTTTAAAGCTCTAATTTTGTGAAAAGTGACGTCTCTGTGGGTTGACTATAACATCCATACTATATTCAAGAATATGAAACTGAATCGAGAGATTCAGTTTCATATTCTTGAATTGCAACTGATTCAAGATATTCAAGATTTTGCATGTAAATAATACTTTCTGCACTTTTTAGTTCAGTTTCCAAATCCAGTTACCGCCTATTTTAACAGTCTGACGTACGTTCGTAAGAAAAATTTCATTTCATGTTGATATCAGAACTGTTAAAGATAGTCCTCTCTTAGTCCTTTTTAGGTTTATTACTATTCACCAAATAGCACTTTGGAGAAAAATCTCTAACCAGAAAGTATTAAAAGGAAGTTTGTACTTGCCAAATATGTGTGTTAGCGTAATGCTTGCGTTTCTCGATCTTATCAAGGTCTCACGCGGTATTGGTTGCTGTATTCGTAACACGATTGCAGCTCCATAATTATTAAATTGAGTGTCATTTTGCTGTTATTCCAGGGGATGTTTGGTATTTGAATGTCGGTTGTTTCCTCGAGAAGTTTCTTCATTTCTGTCTCTTATTAATCGCTGTTTGCTACTTTATTTATAAAGCTGTTTTTTGTAGCACATTTTAGAAGATATTTCGACATTTAAAGGGAGAAATATCTAAGTTTTAATTTTTTTTTCTCATTTTCTAAATCATCTGTAAAACATGTAAAAACAGATGAGATGTTAGAAAACCGAAACGTTAAATCATTAGAAACTTTTATTTTCAAATGGTGGGCCTTAACAGTGCCTTGGAGGCATTGGCCGCTACTGAGGCCGGAGTTGTTGGTCGCTTCATTATAGGAGCACTTAGCAGGTGGACCAACGTAGCCCCCTGTGAAGGGACGGACACAGTGACATCCCCGCCCAGTCAGGGATCGAACCTCGACCGCCGGGAGTTGAACCCGAAACCGTAGTACGGTGTTTTACTCACCAGACAATCCAGTCGGCTCATAAGAAACTCATAGCTCTAAATTATAGATAGTTTAGAGCTAAAGTGGTTACTTGTGTACGAAATGGGTTACTTGTTTACGATAGACATGCCGCATTTTGAGTAAGAACACCTGCGTACGAGATGAGTCAGATATAGATTAAAAATAAAGTACCTTTTTTTTGCTGGGAAAAAAAAGAACATGTCGTAGTGTTTATAATTTCAAGGCAAGAAGTTTCAGAAAAAGCTAATTGAAAACTTATTGCTGTTTGACTCAGGATGATTTTCACTCCAGTCACTTTGAGCTACAGCTAACCTTATAGTAAGATACAAATAAAGGTGATTTGTATTATGAAAGCTATGTTCTAAAACTATTGTTAACATTACTTTATCTCCATGCAGTTTTTATATGTAATCTTAAAAACTTTTGGTACTTTATACCTGTGCACTACAGATGTATTAGAAAGAATGGGTTTGTATAAAAAATGCTCCGTTTTATACGAAGAAGAATTTTTTGTATACTGCTGGAACAAATCAAAAAAGCAAGCATGATGTTGTTTGAGTGTTCATAGAAATGCTCATCGACTCTGCATCGTTACCAATAACTAACTCTTTTGATCATGACAAACAAAATATTATTCATCATCGAACATGCACATTTTAAGTGAAATTCTCTAAAAATTAGCTGCAAAGAATGTAGTGGCTTCTGGACCATTTTTGAATGAATGGCGTTCTTTTAAAGTAAATGCTGTCGAAATAATGATATCATGACCGAAGATGTGTTAATGACTTTCGTCTGTAAAGATAAAATATTATTTGTGCAATATATTCTGGAAACTCGCAAGAATTCTTCATCTATTTAGAAGAAATAGAATTGACTTTCAAACTAATACGAAGTAAATGAAGCACAAAATGTGGAAATAGTCAAAAAGTGATAAATAAATGATTTTATCTACAGGCTCTATTGATCAGGATTTCGTTGGAAGATGGTTCATTCGAAAAACGACGATTGAACGATGCTTTGCAATGCTATGGAAATCATATTGCCGCTAACCCACAATCAATCTAACACAGATAAGAACTATGGAAGTACAAAAATTATAAAGTCAATATGTGTGATATTTTTTTGGTAAGTTGTAAAAAATAATGAACAATGGTTACAAACGAAATTTTATTTATATCTAATACATAAAATAATACGTTTTCTTTACGATACAAATTGAAATTCAGAGTAATTTTTCCCATGTGTTCATCCTGCCAAGTAATGACTGTATCCAATAAGTACATGAAGTTGGTGATGGAGCAGCAATTACTGGTATTTTAAGCAAGAAGTGGCAATGAAAATAAGTAGAATAATTATTCTATAGCTAATTAAAGTTGTTCAAAAATATAAGTTAATGCAAATGTTGTTTCTTGTTTTCTATCATCTAAGAAATCAAAATCATGTGCACACACGTTAAAAGTATGTATCAGAAGATGTTCACTAGTACGATTATCTATAAAAGAAAATAATTCAATTGCAACATATGTTAACAATTTTAAGTAGCGATAAATGCCGCCCAGGTGGTATTGTGGCTAAAGAACCATTCTACCAGGCCTCGGATCCGGGTTCTAATCACGGCTTGGGTATGGATGTTAACTTATCCGTCCTTCATAAGGGGTAATACTGGCCACCCATTGGGTGCCCCATAATAAAATAGCCACAATACCTCGATCTGTTGTGGTGGACACTGCTTAACCAACAAATGCCCGCCCGTTGAATAAAAAAAGGAAATTTGCGGTAAATGTTTTCATATTTGTAGCCAGCAGAATTACCGACGAAGCTCGCACAGCAATGATGAATTTCTCTTTAATTATCATTTTTTTTTTTTTTAAGTTTTGATAAACAGATCAAAATTTCTTACCTGAAAGTATTAAATGAAAGTTTAAATAAATCTCATTGATTAGGCAAATGCCCCGTATTATTACGCTATTCTGTTTCGTATTAAGGTGCTCCAATTGTTTCATGACCGTTGAAACAGCCTATGTATAAACAGCATTTGAATGTCTAGTTTTGTGAGAAAGTTAAATTTTGAAACTCTGCAGAGTGCTGAGAGGTTACTAGAATCTTTGAAAATTTTGAAGTCACCAAAAAATTATTATTATAATTATGTGTAATCAAAAAAGATTTATCGAATGACGAATTTGTATGGAAGTGGGACAATATCCAATTATTAAATGAAATAAAATATATTTTATTAAGTAGTAGCGATAAAGGCAAGCAGATTAGTTGTTGTTAGTTGTATGATTGTGAGTTTGTTTGTCTTCATTTTCTATCACTCCTAACAGTTGCAATATCCTTTATTTTGTTTACTAATTAAAAATTCGTATTACGTTAAACATTCAACAGATAATAAAAATTCTTACTTACACATAGCTGTCAACTACTGCGGAATATAATTAACCACTTTTTTTAAACAATAATTTTCGGCTTAAAATATAGCAAAATCTTTATAGTACGAGCGAAAGCTGGTTATTACAAGGCGCATTCAAAAAGTAAGTTAGACTTCTTCCTCCACGGATGGCAACATTACAAAACAAGACCGAAGCTTGAGAGGCGATAGTTCAGTTCCATGGCTTCCAACGGCAGCAATTTCATTCGGATAGTGACAAACATTGGTGCGTAGTACGGGAAGGAAATGGCGCGTAAACTGGAAGCTTACTCCAACGTTGAAGTACGCGGGACAGCACGTTTTTTGTGGTCAAAACGCAAGGGCATTCAAGCAAAGGCATTGTCCTCTTGCATGTCTATGCAAGACCTCAGAAGGCACGCTCAACACAAGATCTGGTGCGCAGGTTTGGGTAGGAGGTGTGGCAACATCTAGCGTATAGTCCTGACCTGGCGCCCTGCGACTTTCACGTCTTCGGGAAACTCAAAGAGCATTTGGGTGGAAGACAACTTTCCAATGATGACCAGGTTCAGAAAGCTGTTTTAACTGGCACCGGGACCAAGGAGCGATATTCTATCGTCAAGTCATCGAACGATTGGTGGAACGTTCCGACGACTGTCTGCAACGACTGGGAGATTATATAGAGAAATAGTGTGCTGTTTCTGTGTCATATTGTATCGTAGCGCACTCCTCATTAAATGGCTTTTTGACCTATGTTGTTCTAGTGTAACTTACTTTTTGAATGCCCCTTGTATTTTTAAAAAATACTAAAATAATACACTGTTTCCAAAAGTGGTTAATTATATTCCGTAGTAGTTGGCGTCTATGCTTACATGACGTCGTTATTATTATTATTATTATTCTGTGAATTTAAAAGTTTTTGAAGATTGTAGTAACCTCAGTAATCTATACAGTTCCAATATAAATATCTGGAAAATTATAACTCCTACATATTGAACAACGAATAAAAATTGTATATTTACATATAATTGTATTATTAATTTTATCATGACTTTGAAATGATTTCAATTTAAAAAAAACATCATCCACTATTGCATTTGCAACAAAACACCTACTGTCTTACATTTATTATCATCCGTATAACTGCTGAATATTTTTTCTTGCCAACCCAACATATTGTATTATGCTTTTTTAACGTTTATATGAAACCATACTTGCTTTCAACTGTAGATTCGTGAGTAACTGACGTACTGCAAAAGAAACATTTTTGGCAAATGCCTGTCTAAAGGAGGGTGATCTCTTGCTTTACGGAAGTTAGCTTGTGCAATTCATTGACATAAACGATAAAACTTTAAGCTACTCTTTAAAGAAACAATAACTTTGATATGAAACTTGTCTGTTGAAACTCACAAAAATCTTAATACTAAAGTTATGTATTTCCCGTTTTCAGAAGTGTTTTATTGAAATTAGATTTTTCATCATGTTTTTGTGCTACGCTTTCAAGACCCTCCACTTCAGCCTTTAATATTGTTAGTTCAAGCCAATGGCGTTCAGTGTACAGGGCATGGTCCTCTCACACCCCAGACAGCACAGCAAACTTGCATCAAATTAGATTGGCACGTTACTTGTCTTTATCAAGTCAATAAGCTTGAATTAAGATTAAAAATTTCAAGCGTGTAAGCTTAATGCAAGCTTGAATCAAGTATTCAAGTTTACACTTGCCCAGCTTGCATTAAGCTTGACAAGGCAAGCTTGAATCAAACTTGACATAGCAAACTTAATTTCAAGCTTAAAAAATTTTCCTAAAAAAAAATTCTTAAATACACGGGGCGCCCGTCGGCGAGCTCGCCCCACATATTTTATTTTTCCACGCATTTTCCCCTCTATGCTGATATTTCAAGTTAATTTAATATGTTTCCATCAAGCGTCCGCGGCTGGGATCGAATTTGGGACCTAAGGGTTGGGAAGCCAGCGTCCCAACCATTCCGAAAATCAGCCTGGCGCTGACATGAATAACGTTTGAAGTGACTGTTACGGTTGTCACGGCGTTTTCTGGCGAGATCGATCAGTGCCCAATGCCGATCTGTTTCTTTTATTTTTCCATGGGATGAATCAAAATTAAAATAATGTTATGTGTGATTTATAGACTCTACTAATAGGGAAATAAGCATAATATAAACTTAAAAGCAGCACATGTTTTAAAACTTTCATTATCGCGACACTCATGTTGGGCAATACTGGCCAAAATCGAGACAAACCACTGATTTTGAAATCAATTTTGTAGTATAATTGTATTTTATTTTGAAGAATTTCAATATTTGGAAATATAGAATCTTTTTTTTTAATTCTATGGTTAAGTACATTTATGACCGATGATAAATTATTTGTTATATGGATGTGGCTTTCCAAATCAAGCAGTAATCAAGTTGTATTCAAGCTTGACAGTTTAAATGACTTCTCCAAGCTTGCTGCAAGCTTAAAATGAATTTAACTGTCAAGCTTGTATTAATACGTCAAATTCAAAGAACTGTCAAGCTTGATTTAAGCTTATGTCCTGTCTGGGACCTATGGCCAGAGAACAAATCCCAACCTAGTGAAGTAATTAAAAGTTATTTTAAAAAATAAATCCAAGTCCTCATGTCAGTTCTGGTATATATTAACAGCAGACAGTACTAAAATTAAATTAAAATTCACTGAAATAATCGAAATTCATTCATCCATTAAAATTGTTTCCTACAAAAATTTAAATGATTTTTTAATAGTAAGCGGTTTTTTTTTTTTTTTTTTTTTTTTTTTTTTTTTTTTTTGTGTGTGTGTGTGTGAAGCTTTAAAAACATAAAAAGATCTCTTTCGTGCTAAGACATGCCATATAGAAATGAATGTTTCAACACTAACAAAGTTTAGAGAAAAATATAGATATTTCTTTTTTCCAAGAGATGAAATACTCAAATTATTTCAGAATATTAAATATTCAAAATATTTCAGAAAAGCATTCGAGACGGAACCATATGCTTCCTCCCCTTCTTCAATAATATTCCGTTGATTCCGTTCAAATTTGGCGTCACTCCGATCACTGGTTCTTTTTTCTGTGACGTTTTCAAACTTAAACTTTAATTATAATCAGCCTGAATATATTTCAATCGAACACGACTTTCATTATTTTAAAGTAAAAGAAGTCCTAAATCTTCATTCTATATCTCTCTTTTCTTCATGGTTTTATAAATTCGTAAATTTACGTAAATGCTACTGTAAAAGGTACAAATTTGTTTTACTTATGTACATTACTTTAATTTGACCTCTAGTTAATAAAAGTGTAAAATTTTTAAGGAATAATTTAAATATATTTGTGTTCTCAGTTGCACAAAGAATACACCTTACTTTTTCATTAAATTCACGATGTTCCTTATATTCATTAATCTTCATACTTTGGCCAAGTTCTTCATTTAAAGCGGTTTTAACATACCACATGAAATTTCAGTAATACATTATATTGTACTGTCCTTAAATCAGTACTTGGATAAATCGAAAGATTATTTGGCAGCGTTCATTCAAAATCATATATGTTTGCCAACATGACATATACGAGCATTAATAATGCCCATAATGAAACTTTTCGAAACTCTACAGCTAAGTGAAATTAATGGACGTGTTTCAACTCCCAAAATTGTTAATAACGTTAAAACAAAGCCGAGTCAATTAAATGCAAGGAAAACCGAATCTTGTGTAGGCAATTTCGGGAGAGTTTGAGTAATTTAACTTTTAAAAATCTTTCGTCATAAGATTTAAATGACCTGTTCTATGTTCAGCTAATTATTTGCATCTTTTTGCTTTGAAACGAGTTAATTTTGCATGAGAGATTATAATTCAAGTCAGGTATATTTTAAGGAAAGTGATGTTTTATGCATTTAAAAATGGGAAATTTATTATTTTTAAATAATTAAGGTTTCTTCAATATAATATACAATTGTTTATTTAAAAGGAATACAAAACGTTATATGATTTATAAGACCCTCCTTTCTTAAAAGATATTTAAAATATCATCCAGTTTACTATGTTGATTGATTTTTGTGTGTGAAAATACTAATAATTCAGAAAGAAGATAATCCTTGATGTCCAAGTTCACGTACATGCATTTGGGAAAAATGGATTAAGAGACCAAAATTTAAAAAAAAATCTTATAATTTGAGTGACTGTATAATTTATAATCTATAAAATAAGTTAGCATAAAATCTTAAACAATGAAATAGGATATCAATATAAATTAGCAAAAAAAGTTCGTTTTTAAGAGTATTTTTTTTTATATAACGTTCTACGTTTAATTCGATAAGTATTCTATTCAGTTTTCTTTTAATATAAAATAAAAATATGGAAAAAAATTATTATCGTAATTATAAAGGGCTTTTCACTTGGTAATATCCTTTAAAAATTCGATTTTCTTACTATAAGGTTTTTCAATAATTTTTACTTTATGATTAAAAAAGCTAAATACAATATTTAGAGTAAAAACGTTTAAACGTATTATTTTCAATATTCTTAAAGACTCACTTTTGTAATTAATTTAAACTGATGTTCTGTTACAATTATAATACAAGGAGAAAAATGTTTATATTATTTTTAACAAAAAAAAACTGATATTTCGTGTCGTTTGTTATATTTTTACTATAAACGTTTTAATCAAAGATATAACTAAATATTTTTACAATATAATTATAATATTTCGTTCAGTTTAGCAGTGATATAAAGTCGCTGTATTAAAACTGGGAAAACTAACAGAAAATCCATGAATTATGATACGATTGAAGTTTTCAATGTACTTCTAATACCAAAGTAATTATTTTCAAGGGAACTTCCAAACCATTAAACATTCAAATATTTCTATCTTACAAGAAACTCAACGAAAAGTTTAGGAAACTCATCAGGGAAAAAATTTTATGAAATATAAATGGCGAACAGCCATTGTATTCTTAAAAGGAAAAGTAAAAATGGAGAGATCAGAATTTCTAAAAATGATTTTTTCGATTATTGTTTTATCTGCTTTTTAATCGAATTTTTTCGTTTAAAACTGAGTTTAAAGTTTTTGATCTGATGTTCCGGATATAAAATGAAGCCATCGTGTTATTTTCTGTTTTATACTTTGGAATTACTCAAGAAATTTTTTTTATTTTTGTTTTAGCCAATATATAAAGAGATTTAAAGTGACCTAAAAATTTATTTTTTCAATGTTGGCGGCTACTTCAATCTGAAAATATTTTCAGTTTGGACTTTGATTTATAAACATTGTGTCACGAGCTTCTTTCTACTAATTAAGAATTTTGGATTAAATCAATAATTGTGAAACTTATCATTTTTATAATTGAACGACTGTACTAATCGACTACTAATTGAACGACTGTACTGTCTTCTTAATCTGCAACTATTGTTGGAAGTAAATTCTGAGAGATATTCCTAACCATTTGTGATATACTTAAGACTTTTTTTTAAACTTTTTTTTTGTTCTATAATTCCATGTTAGGCTTGAATAACCCGTATGTTCCATTTCATAAAATTTGTTATGTTATTTCATAATTCCCTGTTTTAAAATTCTCCTATTGACTTAAAATATTTTTATAACTATCCAAGCTATTTTAAACTAATAATATTCAACTTTTGGCATTTGCTTTAAAAAATATAGAAAAATTTAGAAAGTTTTTTTTCAAAATCACAGAAACAAAAGTCCCTTAAAATCACAGTTCATTCGTCCTTTAGTACTTCAAATTTGTTAAATAGAAAAAAAACAAAGATTGATTTATTATGTACACACTCAGGTAAAGCAATCGAGTTCTAAAACGAGCTTGAAAAAATCAATGCAAAGATACTGATGCAATGTACAAACAGACATTTTTTTTTTTTCGAAATTGTAACATATTTGTTAAAAATTTTTTAAAAATGGAAAATTTTATTTTAAGTTTGAAATTATTTGAGATGTAAAGTATATAAACGAATACTAAGAAATAAAATATAATTATAGAAATTGCTTTTTTTAGGCTTTGGTAAATTACATTAAAAGTGATTTATATTTTTTAAATTTTTGCCAAATCTAAAAGAATCGAAATCAATCTTTTAATTTCAGCGGAAAAAATAGGAATAACAAAGATCAATAGTAAAAGACAAAAACTTGAAACAAAAATATTTTGTTAATTTCAAAATCATACTGTGAACATGACAAATGCAGCATTTAGGATACCTCTAGGGTTTTTTTTTTTTTTTAACTGCCGTGTATTCTAGACTAAATGGCATGTCCCTGCCACAATTTGTTTAAAGAAAGTTTATTGGTGTGCTGAGGTCAAATCTCTGAAGTTTTCAGAGTACCTTCTGCTAAAATTTCAAGATTGTTAATATAAGGTGTCGTATTTTATTTTATTTCATTCTTTTTGGTATTTACCTCATTACTATTGCGTGATAGTAATTGTTGAAACATTTTTTTAATTTCCACATTTAAAAAGTTTTATGACATATTATTATTCTTATTATGACACTATAACACAGTTAATCTTTTACAAGATAAGGTGTGTGTGTTTATGTAATGCATGTTAATAAAAGAATTCCCAAAATTTGGTAAATATTAAATATTTTAACATATATATACAGGGTGTCCCAAAAAAGGTAGTAAGACGCTTTAATTCTTTATCTACTAGAAATAAGTGGGTAATGTAAAGTGAAAAAATGTTTAAAATATGGCACACAAAAAAACTATTTTAAGAAAATTTAATTTTGACTATTTTAATTTTTCTCGTTAGTTTTCAAAATGTTACAATTTTGAAATTTTTAAACGACTCCCGTAAAAAAAAACAATTCCCAATTAGTAAAATGCGCCCCATTTACTAATGAGGAGATGTACAAAATTTCAACCTTTTATCACAAAGCGTCTCAGAGATATCTTTAAACAAAGATGAACCGGGGGATATATGAATGCATAATCATCCATAGCTAGAATGGTTATGCATTCATCAATGCATTCATTATATTGAATGTATAATCATTCATTGCTAGAATGGAAAAAAAAAATTTTTCGTAATTCCTATAAACCCTGGAAATTCGGCCATTCAACGTGATTTTTTTTCCCTTCGAGAGCAATTGAAAAGAGGTTTTAGTCAGCATATATTTATCTTCATATCTCTGACACTTTAGAATATAATTCTCGAATTTTGTGCATCATCCCATTAGTGTAAGGCGTATATTTTAATAACTGGGAATTTTTTTGTACAGGGTCTTATACAAATTTTAAAAAGTGTAACTTTTAGAAAATTAAAGAGAGTAGTTTTTTCGCAACGTATTTTTTTCTACCTAATTTTGAACATTTTTTCAATTTACATTGCACACTTATCTCTGACAGATAAAGAATTAAAGCTTGCTACCATATTTTTTGGAGACCCTGTATAGAAAATCTGAATCAGAGGCGGATCCATGGGAAGGGGAAAGGGGTTTCATCCCCCACTCCTCAATGATAAAGCTTACGGTACCATTTTCCTTCACTGAACACTTTGTTTAAGTCAGCTAAAAGACTGTTCTTTTATGAATTAGTCCCTCAAAATATTTGCATTGGTTTAGTGTAGCATTTTACTTTGCTGTACATTTTCTATGGATAAAATGAGCTTGCTTGAAAAAATTAGCTCCTTCCAAAAGCATTTCTGTAACTGCCCATGACCTCAATTGCTTTTCTCTACCTTCATTGTTACGACACTTATTAGACTACATATTTTTACTAAATTTACAACGTTAATATAGTAGCTTTAGTGTTAATGAGAAAATGAATTATAAATTTGTAAATATGATTTTTAACAACATTTATTATCTTCCATGGATTACCCATCTGTTAAGTAAATTAAAAAAAAAATACCAAATCCTATTAAAATGAAGAATCAAATTTAAAAAAAAACTTATGTTTACTGTAGCAAAAAAGTTTCAGCTACTTATTTCACTTCTAATCTAATAAAAATGTTATTTAATACTTTTATTCAGGAAATCATTCAAATGTGAATCAAATGTCTTGCATTAACTACAAATCTTACGAATCAGAGTAAGATGTAATACCTGAAATAGCCATTAGTTTTGTGCGATTTGAAAGGACGATAATAAGTTATTTTTAAAAAAGGCTCACAAGCTATTCTTGTGAGAAATGTATTCATAATTAATAATATTCAAGTACGGCTATCCCTTATCCGTGACTCTCCATATGGTGTAGTGGCTAACGAACCATTCTTTCTCACGTAGGGTAAGGGTTCTATTCCTGGCTTGGCCCGGGTTTAAAATCGCCCGTACTCTCATAAGGAATAACGTTGGCCGCCTACTGGATACCCCTATAGAAAAATGGCCAATACTTTGGACTTTTGTAGTGGTAAATGAATAATCGGTAAGTGCCAAACCTTAAAAAGAATCTCTAAAATGACACTTGATTTGGGTTACTTAAAAATGAGATTCTAAATTTTAATTCTGTAATATCTGTCTTTTTCAAAGGCTTTATAGAAATTCAAATTAAATGTTACTGTAAAAAATAGAAATCAAATTGAAGTCCCTAAAGTACTTTTATTTGGCTTTCCGTAAATAAATTGTAAAATATTGACGATAAATCTGATTTTCTAATCTGCTCTTTAGTACACAAGAATTATGCAATAATTGTACAGTTTTTCCTTGTGATTATTAATTTTATTACGATGGGCAAGTACTCCACTCAAAACCATATTAACATACCACATGAAATTTATCAATACATCATACTTTACTGTCCTCAAATCAGTACTTTAATAAATCGAAGAGTTATTTGGCAGTGTTCATTCAAAATGCTATAAGTTTGCGAACATCACATGTACAAGCATTAATAATGCCCATAATGAAACTTTTCGAAACTCTACAGCAAAGCGAAATTAATGGACGTGTTTCAACTCTCAAAATAGTTAATAACTTTAGAACAAAGCCAAGTAAGTTAAATGTAAGGGAAATAGAATCTTGAATGGGCAATTTCTATAGAGTATTTCAGCAATTTAATCTTTAAAAATCTTTTATCGCACGCTTTTGTAAAATGCATTTATGTTAAAGTGTATTTTAGTATTGAAAAGCACAAATAACATATTAAATCTTATAATTGCGTTGAGTTCCATTTTTTAGTTAACCCATCTACCTACTTTTATCTTTGTTAAGTTAAAAAAATGGAAATTAAAATAAGAGCTATAAGCTTTTTATACAGGCCTAAAAAGTTCACTTGACAGATTTAAAATCATCTGTGACATAGAACAATGTCGCATTTATATTTTGTGCCGTAATTTCGTGTTTTTCCATTTTCATCTTAATTTAAAATATATTTTTATAAATAAACTATTCATGATATGTTAAACTAACAATCCACAATATTTGACAATTTTTTTATTTAAAAATGAAAAATTTTGAAAACCATCCACCATTAAATAAGTTTCTAAAGCTACGAGATCATTCACTATTCACTACTTCAAACTCTTAAAAGTGAATAGTTTTCAGAGAAAAAGAAAGTTCTAGGTAAATCTATTGTTTAAAGAAACTTAACTATTTATAGATTTACTGAGTGTTTTTCCTAAACCAGTTCCTGTTACACCAGTCTGATTTTAAGAATTTCACGCTTTTCTGAATTTAAATAAACAGTAAAATTACTTTATTATTTTTAAAAGAAAAACTTTTATGTATTTTTTTATCCAGAATCCCTTAGGTAATAGGGAGTCCCACAACTTAACTGAGTTGTCTTTCAACCAGACAAACATTTCCCAAAATTGAATTAGGGAAAGAAAAGTTTGTGACACCAGTAAAGCAGGTGAATCAAGCTAACAAAAAAAGTATAAGCTTCCTCGTATTTAAAACAAAAAGTGGCATATTGAAAAAAATTATTAAAACAAAAGTTGTTTTTTACTAAGCTGTTGAACTGGTCGCATTTTGGAAGTTGAACTCTTCACAGAAGCACAAAGAATGTATTGATACAATGAGCTTATATCTGTTAATGATCTACGAACATATTCTGCACTTTTTCACTTCACTTGGCAATTTAACGGACTGTTTTAGTGTTTTGCATTTGCTTATAATGTTAAAAAAGGTTTTTAAAACTTTAAAAACAAAATATTTTACAATTTAATGTTTTATTTGTTTATAATGAATGGTTTTAAATATCATAGATTAGAATTTCCAAAACCAATCAGACAGATTGTTTAATTATGTGCCAAATGATGAAAGACTATCAAACTCTAAATCACACTATGAACTTTCAGCTTAGCTTTAACGTATTTTTAAATTCTTTTCATAAACAGCATTAATCTTGATCGCATACCTTTAAATGACTATCTTAAAATTTACTTTGACTTCTTGAATGGGAAAGTTACTATTGATTTATATACTTACAATTCTTATGACCCTATATAAATGCATGTGCTTTATGCCGTTTCATATCGAGCCTCATAATGAGTTTAACGCCATTTTGAGTTTTCAACGAAGCAGTAAGAATACAGATGAATATTTTACTTAATAATACTTTGTTTCTCTCGATAGGTTTTCATATTTTCAGCTGAAATAGGTATTTTTAAATTTTGATGAGGAAATCTCAGTCTAAATTTGCCAAAAGTGGTGCGATGCATATATTTTATGCTACTGTACAGTGAAAAAGGAAGTTGGAGGTGTATTTTAAAATGAAATTTTGCCAAGTGAGAAGAAATTGCGAAAGAAATATTTCATGAAATAGCTTAATAATAAATAAGATGATTATTTGGTTTAATTTAAGGAAATATTAACTGAGAGTAATAAACTTCCGATATTTTGTCGGCAGAAGGGATAGCTTTAGTTAGTATAGATACTAATTAAAAGATAATTTTCTATTATAAATATATTTTTATTCATTGTTTATGACAAAACTTATAGTTTAAACCCAAAACCGTGGAAATCGTTTTTCTTAGAATAGAGGTGAAGGTGTGAATGAAAAAAAAGTGAGATATTGAAGCGCATTTTGTCTCAAATGTAAACGCGAACAACAAAAAAGTAAGATTTTAAAGCTGATTCTCAAAAAATAATTTTACAAAATCCAGAATTCTCGAGAATATCCATGTACAGGGTGGCCATAATTAAACTGCAAGTGTTCAAGGGGTCCTGGAGAGAAAACTACTGGGAATATTCCAGTGAAATTTGGTATCTACACGTTTCAGAACATGCGCAATTCAAATATGCAAAAAACGAAAACCGCCATTTTCACCCTATAGATGGCGCTTTACCGTATTTCTACGCTCACCGGTGGCATATACAACTTCCAAAACCGATAGACAGAACATAATGACATTCTAAGAGGCATATAAGTAATATAAAACATTATTTACAGTTTATCAAAATTCCATACAATTCGCTTCAGTAATTAAAATTTACAGTATCTTGTAATCAAAAATTAACGTCAATTGCGATCACAAATTAAGCAATCCATAAAGATGCTTTGGAAAACAATTAAACCATTATTTATTCAATGACATTATCACATGATGTGGTCAATATGGGAACCACCAGATGCAACCACATGCTGAAAACGTAAAACAGCATGGTTCGCCGTCGTATTTAAAATCTCTTGTGTAACACACCTCACGTGTGTCGTTCTGCTAGATTTAAATTCATCAACAGAAGCATGTCGTTCTCTATAAACCATATCTTTCAGATGTCCCCATAGATAAAAATCGCAAGGATTAAGTTCCGGTGAACGTGGGGGGCCAAGCGTCGTCGAAACCTCTGCTTATGGCTCGGTCCGCACCAAAGGTATCATGTAGCAACTTTTTAACAGCTTTAGCGATGTGACGGGGTGCTGCGTCTTGCATAAATACCGTGGTGCATAAATGCAGCGCCATCTATAGGGTGAAAATGGCGATTTTCTTTTTTTGCATATTTGAATTGCGCATGTTCTGAAACGTGTAGATACCAAATTTCACCGGAATATTCCCAGTAGTTTTCTCTCCAGCATCCCTTGAACACTTGCAGTTTAATTATGGCCTCCCTGTATTTTGTCTTAATGCTTTCCAGTGACTGCATGTCTGGCTCAATTTCCAGAAAATTCATTAAGTAATTGTCTGTCGAATTCAGATGAGTATTTGTCTCTCACAAACTTCTAACTCTAGATCATGCTCCATGTTCGTTGTTAATTCGTGGTTTGGTGGTAATTCGTGGTAAAGTGAACCGCCGGTTAGTCCCCCTTCACAATGTGAAAACCACTGCCCGTTGAGTTACATTTGTTCAGTGCTTAATGCGAGGCTTAGCGGAAGGATGATTATAGTCGTAATTTAGACACAAAAAAAAGACAAATTTTGAAAGCCGTAAACTGATCTCTAATTTGGGTAGGAGATGAAGTTATATTCATTTACGTAACAACATGCAGGAATTCCGACAAGAAGTATTTTACCTTTAGATTTGCTAGATACCTTAGAAGTATCTAGCAAAGAAGTATTTTACCTTTTTGATGGATTAATTTTTTTTAACTAAAAAGTTAAAAAATACGGATCAACTATAACAGCTAATGATATTATGTGATTATCGGCAATCCTTCAAAAATATTAATTGGAGACAATTTATATTAGCCTTGAAAAAAATAACCTACCACTCCAGTGCTTAAAAAAGATATGGCGGATTTGTGGTAACGAACTTTAAAAGTCAATCATTAAAGACAAAATAGCATTCTTTAAAAAGTTCTTCTTATGCGTCCAAAAACAAATTAGAAATTTTTACGCTTTTCGATTTCTTCATTTTCGATTTCTTCACTTTAACATCATTCTCAAATTCTCAGGATGCGAACCTCTATGCTCACACTCGACAAGAATTACTATGTATTTTGTTATTGGTGGTATAAACTTCAAAGTGGTAATTCAAGTTCAACCAACCACTCTTTCTAATTATTGTTCAGATATAATTGAATTTTTCAAATGGATAAATTCAGGTTCTTCTGGTACGCATAATATTCCAGCATCATTTCTTGTTTTTCAGTGCAGTGATCATTTCAATTTGTCGAATAGAGAATTTTGTTACTTTGAAATTCCAGCTCTCTATTAACTGAGCATGCGCTGTTTTATTTGCTCTGTTTAGTCTTCACACTTAAATAGCTGCTTATTGAAATTGATTTCGATTGCTTGAACGGGGTATCCACCAAAGATTTTCATTTTAACAAATATTGCTTAGGATGATTCTGTATACTTATATATCCCTTATGTTGTTCCATGTCTCTCAACATGTGCAGGTTATAATTAACCACCCTTTGAACATTAATTCTGATTTTAGAAAACGCCAAAACTCGTGAACTGGGCGTGCCCGCTGACTGTTATTCCGAAAAATAGTCAAAAATATTATTTTTTAGAAAAAGTGGTTAATTATAAACCGTGCAAGTTGGCAGTTAAAAGATAGTGTCAGTTTTTTCAGCGCAGCAGAAAACCAATTTGATACATAGAAAACTTTGTTTTCCGTAGTGCGTTTGTGTAACAATGTAGGACACAATGTTAAGGGACGTGTTGTTTTACCAGCAGGCGCATGTGTAAATTAAAGCAGGTGTTTACGTTTCGTTTGCTGATTTAGGTGAAATGTTGCAAGATGATAAATTCTGCTGAAGAGTTTACCGAAAGTTTCATAAGAATTCATTTTCAAAAGGAGCTTGAAATTTTTGCATTTACTGGTGACTTCCCGACGTCCCACTAGTCTACGGGACATTGATAAGCTATACAAGGTTACTGGTAACTCGACTCTAAACGCTAGAATTTTCACCCCCGCCGAAAATCAGCATTTTTCGAAAAAATTGAAATTCAAGTGCAAATTTTAAAAAATCTAATTATAACATGGATTTCATTTTCATTTATTTTCATAGATGAGGCTCATTAAGCTAACATATTAATAAAAAATTACGTAACAACATGCAGGAATTCCGACCTTCTCTAGCAAAGAAGCATTTTACGATTTTGATGGATTAATTTTTTTTTTAAATCTAAAAATTTCAAGATACGAATCAACTATAACACCGAATGATATTATGTGATTATCAGCAATCTTTCAAAAATATTAGTTCGAGAAATTTTATATTAGCCTTGAAAAAAATAACCTACCACTCCAGTGCTTAAAAAAAGGTATGGCAGATTTGTGGCATCAAACTTTAAAAGTCAATCATTCAAGACAAAACAGCATTCTTTAGAAAGTTCCTCTTATGTCTCCAAAAACTAATTAGAAATTTTTACACTTTTCGATATCTTCACTTTAGATTTTTTTCACTTTAACAGCCTTCGCAAATTCTGCGGATGCGAAACTCTATGCTCACACTCAACAATAGGCTCTCAGCTGATCTGTGTTTTCTAGAAAGTGTGATAGGCGAAGCTTCAGTGATCGAGCTGCAGCTGATCTCTCGTCAGTTTGTTTCATGATGTCAGTAAACATATGCAAGAACAGACGAAGGATAACAGTACACCTATTATTGATCAGTATAAAATTCGGCGAGAAATGATAAAGACACGTCAAGCAATTCACGATGAGGTAATACGTCTGGTCATAAGGGCGGATTAAAGCCCCCCCCCCGAGAAAAAAGAAATTAATATAAAAGATCCTATTTTACTTCTATAAAATGGAAGTATATGTCAATATTCTAACTGCCCCAAACGACAAACTAACCGCCACCCCCCCGACAAACATGCATTAATTCGCCGAAAATGGATGATGGAGCATATTAAACTAGTTGAAGAACCCGGTTCTGTCTATTTGGGATATTTTGCACCGAAGAGTAAGAGTTCAAAGGACATTTCCGATGGTATCTTCAGCTTATTAAATGAGAAAGCTTTTGATTTATCAGAATTAGGCTTTATTGGAAGTGATGGTGAAGTGACAAATACCGGTGTAAATGCAGGTGTAATTAGACTCCTTGAAGAAAAGCTCAATTCTCCCGTGCATTGGACAAATGTCAATTTCATTTTAATAAACTGCCTTTATGCCACCTTACAGTAGCAGTCGACGTGAAAACATGAAGACCAAGCACATTCAGTGGATCGATTGGTAAGTCCCTGAAGACGTGCACTAACCTTCCTATCATTAAGTTCCAGGAAATTGAATTTTCGTTTGAGTCCGATATTGCATTTGAGATCTTAGCACGGATCAACGTTATTTGTGAGAAATTTGTAAGGCTTTTTCCTTTAGTTATTGCCCACAAGATCTAGCAAATAGAGACCCTGGAAAACTTTCTTATTCTCGCTGTCTGTCGTTCGCAAATCGCATTTTGCGTTTGTATTTTGGAACATCTTATCCAACACCACAACTTATTGTATTAGCCACATTCGTAATTAAAGTATACGCGACAACATGGTTCAGAATCAAGTTTAACAGTGCCTTTCAGGATGTCCCAAAGAATTTGCAATATTTTATATCTCGATTTCAGTATCTCCCAGATAATATAAAGGGTATAATAAAAAACGTTGTTCAAAACATTGCGTAATTTGCTCATGCAGAAAATGTACTCGCTGCAATGTTATTCGACGACAGAATATCTGTCCATCAGCTAGCCATTCAGCGTATCATAAAGGCCAGAACATCTTCGGAACAAACATTGAGCATTTGAAGGTTTCAGATTTGAAAGATGAATTTCGAAAGCAATGACTACTACATTGACCTTATCCATTGGCAAGAATGTGTTGTGACTGAGACTCCCATCACAAAGAAATGGACAAATAGTGTGTTACAGGAATTACTGAAGTCGGATAAACATCCAAGTTCTTGCGATAAATTTATAAAAATATCCTGCCATTCCCAAGTAGTTGAGAGGATGATTAGGATTGTGACAGTATCTGCTCTCCATGTGTGTGCCCTCCATGCAAGAGATCGATTCATCCGAGCAAAAACATTCGATAGGAAGCTAATGCCATGTTTTGAAAAAAAGTCTGATTTCTGAGTGAAATAACCTACTCCTTACATGAAAAGGTAAGACTAGTATCTTCTCTATTTTCATATCTTTGCGTACCATTTTCAGTGAAATACGCTCAACTTCAAGGAATTTGGGGAGGCCTAAGTATTAATTTTACATCGGCTAGCTTTTTACAAATGTTTACATATTTAAAAGTGCAAGTAAAAACCTGGTGACATTTCATATTTTTATTATTTCTGTAATGAAAAGAGCAGTTGATTTTAAAGCATTTTTTCCTGTAATTTCCAAAATTCGTGGATCTTGAGGAGGCCTAAGATATTAAACAATTTCATTCAAATTTCCGGGTTTAATTTTACTATCAAAATCGCAACTATTGCACATGGTGACGTTTCAAATTAAAAAATAAAAAATTTTTTCGCACCACCCTACTCAAAAAGAATTTTGTTTTTTTTATTGGTAGTATAAACTTTAAAAAGGTAATTAAAGTTCAACCAACCACTCTTTCTTATTACTATTCTGAAATAATTGAATTTTTCAAATGGATAAATTCAGGTTCTTCTCGTACACATAATATTCCAGCATCATTTCTTGTTTTTCAGTGCAGTGATCATTTCATTTTGTTGAATAGAGAATTTTGTTACTTTGAAATTCCGTCTCTCTCTTAACTGAGCATACGCTGTTTTAGTTGTTCTGTTTAATCTTCACGATTACATAACTGCTTATTAAAATTCGTTTCGATTGCTTGAACGAGGTAGCCACCAAAGTTTTTCATTTGCATAAGTATTGCTTAGGATGATCCTGTATACTTATGTATCCCTTGCGCTCCTACACGGTTCCCAACACATGCAGAATATAATTAACCACCCTCTGTACCAGATATTTTTTTTACGGAACATCACAATTTTTATGCTGGACGTACCCGCCGAGTGTTTTTCCGCAAAAAAAAGTCAAGAATATTATTGTTTGCAAAAAGTGGTTAGTTATAAACCGTGCAAATTGGCAGGTAAAAGATATTGTCAGTTTTTTCAGCGCACCAGAAAAAAATTTGACCAATTTGCTACATAGAAAACTTTGTCTTCCGTAGTGCGGATTGATTTGAATGACATGGAACGATGTCAAGGGACCTGCTATTTTGCCAGTAGGAGCATGCGTAAATTAAAGCAGGTGTTAACATCTCGTTGACTGATGAAAGAGAACAAATGATAAATTCTGCTGAAGATTTTACCGAAAGCTTTAAAAGAATTCATTTACAAAAGGTGGTTGAAGTTTTTGCATTTACTGGTGACATAAGAATTAGTCATTTGACTTCCTGACATCCCAATAGTCTACATGACATTCATAAGCTATACAGGGTTACTGGTTATTCGTCTATAAACGCTAGAATTTTCACCCCTGCCGAAAATCAGTAGTTTTCGAAAAAATTGAATTTTAAAATTCTTCTTAAATAACCCAAAATTTGGAATTCCAGTGCAAATTTAAAATAATCTACTAGTAAAGTGGATTTCATTTTAATTTATTTTCATAGATGAGACTCTAATTAAGCTAACATAATAATAAAAAATTCAAAACTACTCTAAAATTTCAATTCATGAGCCATTACATGTATAAATTTCTAATTCACATGTTTCCGTGTCAAAAGGTCGTATATTTTGAAATAAATAACATAGCAGTTAGAGTACAAATTATAATAAAATTTCTCCCGTTAAATCAGCTTTCCAAAAATGTGTCCATCCAAAGATATGCAATTCGTAAAAGAGGGGGAGTTTTACTTAGCGCAGATAAAAACTCCTAAGGATGCACCCCCCGTTCATTCTTTAGAAGAGCTGGTCAACCAGTCAGGTTAACATTTTTTTTTTTCATAGCTGACACTCTTAACTAAGCTAACGTATCCATGAAAATTCACAAAAATACTTCAAAATTTTAGTTCATAAGCTTTAAATGTTTTTTCTTTAATTTATTTACATTTTCCTTTCAAAAATGTTGTTTATCTCAAAAATACTATTGCAGTAAACGTGGAAATTATAAACACAATTTGTCCCATTAACCGGATATCCAAAAAAGTTTTAATGTCCATTTAAAAACATGTAGTTTATAGAGAAAGGTAAGTCTAACTTAGCGCAGGTAAAAACGACAAAGGAGGTACCAACGTTCATTGACCCAAATTGATCAGTAAGGGGCCCCTTGTCAATCTCTAGCCGAAGGCCCCCAAAGGAACCAGTCTGGGCCTCAGTAGTTTTGTACTTTTTATGATTATGTTAGATTAATTAGAGCTTCAGCTATGAAAATAAATTAAAATGAAATCCATTTAATAAGTAGATTTTTCAATACTTTCACTGGATTGGTAAATTTTACATTATTCAAGAATAAGTTTAAAATTCAATTTTCTGGAAATTGATTTTCGGCCATACATGTAAGGGTTAAAATTGTAGCATTTTGGCTCCCCTGTCACGTCTTAAAAGGAATACGTCGAGTTGTCAGCAACCCTGTATATTTTTTGGCTTAATATAGCTAACAATCTTTATTATGGTAAAATAATTTTCTATTGCATTTAACATTTGATCATGCGATTAAAGAAAATTATATATATTCATTTTAAATAAACCTCGTCAGTCAGCGAAATAATTAATTTCTTATATTATCTATTATTGTCAACATACGCATCATTTTTGTAAAGAGAGTCGAGTTTTCCTAAAGAATCTAAATTCCAGTAAACTTTATCCTCTTCACACCCGACAAAAATCTCACACCTCAAATAAAAGAGAGATGTCATAATTGCTTTTAAAAAACTTATTACAGTTAAAATCGACAAATAGATAGCGTATTTTCAAATAACTTTTCGAGTAAAAGCCTAAATCTCAATTTCTGTTTCAGTAGTAAAAGGTTACTATTAGTATTACCCATAAACTAAAACTGTTAAGACACTTAAAAAAATATTCACAAATTCAACTCAGGAAATTTCAATAACACTTAAATATCCTTTTGTGTAACGGCAAGCAAAAGTTGAATAACGGCAAAACAAAACATAAAATAATGTGCGTGCCAGTGTGTAGAATTTACACATTCACATTCGTTAAAATCGTTTATTCAAAATTAAAGAATTAACGCATATGTACGCCAATTCAGAACTACAAAAAACTTAAAGAATCGTTTTAGCAGTGGAAAAAAAAAGATCCGCTGGAACGAAGAGGTTATTAATCCTCTGTACAATAGAAATCTCACCAAAGTAAAATCATATTTTGAATCAGAAAAATTGTCAAATACTAAATATTTTGTGTGATGAGATCTTGTTACATTTAGCGTGTGTACTCGAATGATGTGCTATTTAAATAGCAGCATGCAAAATATATATATATATATCTTACTGCGTTTTTTAGTTTGCATGGCGAGGGATTACAAAAAAGTTGCGAAGACACTGGGAGATAGCTGAGGTGTTCAGGCCCGTGGTACTGGCCTCTTACTCGTTTACCGATCAATCGGTCTGGAGGTGTACGTGGTTTTCTCCAGATGTAACCTGAATTCAAGTTAGAACGCTTAAAAAATTCCTCCGACAAAGGCACTCTTCCTTACGCAGACAGTCCTCGTGTAGCTTTCACTTAACTAAAAACCAAACAATGCAATTGATGTTTTCAGGAAGTGAATCGACGTTTGCTAGCAATTAACTGTGATGGTATTTTAAAAAGAGGAGAGATTCAGATTTACAAAAATGTCTCAGTTTGATGGAAGACACTCAAAAAGAAGCTGGTGTTTAAAAGATGAATAAATAAAACTTTATAAAATAACACACAATGATAAGTATATTATATATGTGTTATTTCACGAAGTTTTATTTTTTTCATGCCTCAGTTTAGTAATACACAATGAATCTATGAATAATTTAGATGAAATTCCCCTGTCTCCAACGAAAACAGAAAAATTAGCGTAGCTTTAACACTCTTTTCGCTTTTGAAAATTCGTTTATAAATACATATTTTGTGTTATTTATTGAAGAATCCTTCAACTTCATGCGTAAAATCTTTCAAGGGGACTAAGTAGTAAAAAAGTTAGAAGCCTCTGGTTTAATGTAATATATGTATAATTTAAATATTTAAAAAGATCATATTACAGTCTAGAATTTCACTGAAATTTCATGCGTTGAATAACTAATTACTAAAAATATAAGACTGTTAACATTTTCTAATTTTTTCTTTCATTGCATAATATTAATAAAAAAAATTTCATATTTATAGAAAAATCATGAAATACTGACTGAAAGTTTTGACTTCTGTATGCATCAATTAACGCAACTGAAAAATGGAGAAGCAGAAATTAATTTAGGGATAGATGTTGTTTCCGTGTATTAATTACTAAAATGAATAAAAAAAAGAATTCACCTAAACCTAATAAATCCTAATAAAACCAATGGAATTTATGCTTTAAACTTAGAACAAAAATTCTGAGTCTAAATTTTCCGATGGTGATGCCGTGCATATATTTAATGCTATTGTACAGCTGCGGAAAAAAAGGCCCACTTGTATTTTATTCAGCCATCGTTCGTCGGACGGCAAAGTTACAGATACCAATCGTTTACGATTGGCGTACACTTTAATTTGCTATACATAAAAATTGCATAAGGGCCGTCTCCATATTAAAATTCGCATCAACTTTTTTTTTCCAATAGCAACCCCTAGATTTCACTTCATATTTAAAAAATTTAGCTCATTTTAACCCCGGATACCAATTTTCAATAAATTTGAACTGAAAATGAGTGAGTTATGAGCACCCAAAATCCCCCTCCCCCTATGTTAAAATATTTTTTCATACGTTAATAAATATCTCATATAATATTGATAATAAGAAGCTGACTTTCATTCGTACCATTAGATCTAAACGACCCAAACATAATTTACTATTATTATAATTTTTAATAAAATATTAATATGAATTATGAATTATTAAATTAATATTCAAAAAAATTATGAATAGCAACTTTGCCAAATTTTGATAAAAATATTTCCAAAAAGTGATTTTACATGACTGTGCAAAATTTTAAGTTTTACGTTCAGTAGTTTAATTTACATTAAATAAAATGTGTCATTTTCCTGAGTTAAGGGACCCTATATAAATTTATTAAGTGATATTTTTTTGAAAATAGCGTAAAATAAACGTAAATTAGATTTCTTTTGTGTAAAAACGGTAAAAGACAGCGGTATTAAAAAAATATAAAATTTTGAAACAAATAAATTAGAGGTTTTCATATTTTGATGTTGATTCTATAAAGCGTCTATTGTTGCGTCTGCTACCGTATCCCACCAAATAAAATGTTTTCCATGTATAGAATTAGGTACATTAGATGTATGTCTTCCAATACAACTTCCTATTTCTGAAAAACTAACATCCTCAACATTCCAGGCATGATTTTGACATTTTTTAATATTGGTAACATCAGATCTTTGAACTTACCCATACTCAAACATTCAAAATCACGTTTTTCTGTCTAAAGTGTCATCTGACTATAAATTAAAATACCGCCAAAAGTTTTATAAGAATATTGCACATTGCAGAGAGTAATTTTAAATGAAGAATGTGAAATAACAATCACTGTGATAATATTGGGTCGGCAAAAAAGTAATTGCGTTTTTTTCATGAAATTCAAACAGATAAATTTTCAATCAGAAAACCATTCTTCAAGTTCGACCGTAGCTGAGTAACATTCATGATTGTAGTCAGAAGAGCAGAGAACAGAGCATCTCACTCCTGGCCAGTGGCGTACACAGGATTCTCTCTTAGAGGGGGTCTAGCCCGTGACACCAAACAACACGACTAATCTTGTGGGGGGAGAGGGGGGCAAGATGGCGCAAAGCACGTGGGCAGCCAAATTTAAGGGTGCTAAGAAGAAAAATGTAAGCCATAAGCTTTGCATAAAAGGATTGCCTATTTTAATTTGCCCTTGGGCGGACGACGATCAAGAAACGGTTCTGCCAACCACTGGAAAAAATGCGGAACAAAGTGTTTTATCGTGACCAATTTCTTTTTCTTTTTCTTTTCTTTTTTTTTTTTAACTGTCTGTTCCGCTCTTCAGTTTTTCTTGTATGATTTTCATTTGAATTTAATTATTCTTTCTTAACTAGTAAAAACAAGAATTTGGGTGGAAGGTGTAGCATTGAACGTGTGTTAAAATATCAAGAATTACATAATGATTACAAAAGGATTTCGAAATCGTGAGCAGTCATTTTGCATTTTTCCTTTAAATTATGTGTACGAACCAAGGAAGTTATGGACTCACGGGTCATTTGAACCACTGACTAAATATTCTAAATTCTACAACTGATATTCTTAGTACAAAAAACTTTAAGACTAGCAACAGTATTTTCCGTGAAAATAATATTTATTTCTTTTAACTCTCACGAGCGAAATTAATTAAAGGCGAAAAGTTCGGAACCTACAAATAGCGTTTCTCAATTTGCAGAAAGTCCCTTAAAATCGCGCATAAAATAAGTCGGAATATCTCCCGAAATAATCGTAGGAAACTGGTGAAGATTTATATTTACGGTAATTTGAAGGTTTTCTTTCGTTTAATAAAGTCAAAGTAGTATGTTGCCATTGAAAAAAACGAAGTTGATTCAGAATTAAATATGAAGACGGCCCCTTATGCAAATTAAATTACTAGAAAATTAAAGTATACGTTATTTGCAAACAAATGTTGTATATAACTTCTCAGTCCGACGAATAATGGCCAAATAAAGAGCAAGTGGGCCTTTTTTTTCACAGCTGTACATTAAAAAAGAAAGAAAGCTCCAAATTAAAGTCAGTATTCAAAATAATTTCTCCAAGGTGAGAAGAAATTCTGAAGGAAGTATTTCATGAAACAGCTTGACAAAAATTGGTATGATTTAGTGTTATTTAAACAAATGTTGATTGAGGGTAATCCTAAAACTTTCAAAATCTTGCTTTTAAAAGGAATTTCTTTGGGTGCTAGAGATACTACTCAAAAGTTAATTTTCTAAAATAAGCAATTTCTTTTTCCTTAATTATAAGAATAATTTTACAGTAAAAACCGAATATGAACAAAAAATTATTAAATAGAAAATTCGTATAAAATGACAAAGTTGCTAAAGTGAAACTTGAATGATAGAAATAATTTTCTTATTCCTTATTATCATAACGTGAAGCGGTGAAGGGAATTAAGGGACATTTTCTTGCATAGTCAGTTTTTACTGAACTTTAAATTACAGGCTTTTATTTTTTACAATTAAAATGCTTTTTGAGGTATAACGTAAACTGTGAAAAGCTTTCTCAAGCATTAAGTATACTCATTTAAATATTATAAAATTAAATGTTGCAGTGTTAAATATAGACTGCTTCCCGATATTCTCTATTTAATTTAATATTCATTACTGGCAAATTCTTCTGTAACGTTAAGTGACTTCTTGACTTTAAAAGCTCATTCCACTAAAAGGAGACGTTAATTTTGAAAAAATAATAAAGTTTCATCCATTTAAAATTTGACTCAGCAATTTGTTCCTCTCTAGACTGTAATTTTTTGACAGTACCCAGCAGCTATTACTTTTCTTTATAAACTTTTGCCAGCATTACCATTCCATTTTTTGTACTATTACCATGCAAACAATCTCTGCGAACGGAAACCTGCATTACATACTAACCCGTCAACTGCGGGTACTTCAACTAGTAATCTCTAATGTAAGGAAAATATAGAAGGTACTGATAAAGTAAAACTTTCCATTGAGAACTGTCACAATAATTTACAAGTATGAGTAATTGTTTTCTTCTTTTGGGTGTAAATAAATTGCAGTTTATTTCCAATTTCATGCTGAAAAGTGGAGAAACTTTCATATATATATATATACATGGCCTCCAAAAGTTAAGGAACAACATGTTTTTCGAAGCTCACCATAAAAAAAATGGCACTGACAGTAAAATTTATGGTTAATATAAATGATAAAAATGAACTTTATGCAAATTTATGCAAAAACGATAGCTACCACTTTGTTTTTATAGAAAAGAACAGGAATATGAGTCAGAGAAAAATGTGCAAATATCAGGCTTTCATAATTACGCGTGTAACTTTTGTTGATTTACAACTTCTTTTAGAAGATTCGTTAACAATAGGTAGCAGGGTCCCGCAATGTCTTAGAGAAACTGTTTGCCCGATTCATTAAGGTGGCGGGCGGTCCTATGAATGGAAATGGAGTTGTCACAGGCTTATGCTCCTAGGCGTCTAAATGTGTCTCTCAGTGTGGTCCACCGTCTCTGGAATCAATATCAAACGGAAGCTTCTGTGCCCAGAAGACATGTACTAGGCAGAAAATGAGCTACAACACGCGCAGAATATCGCTTTATAGCTCTTTCGGCTTGGAAAAGAAGAAGCATTTCTGTGCCGCAACTTGTTGCAGACCACTCTGTAGCATAGGAGAGAAGAATATCCGCTTGTACGGTACGAAAGCTTCTTAACAATGCAGGTCTCTATGCAAGGTGACCACTTGTATGTGTCCCCCTCAACGGACGACAGAGAAGGCCCCGTTTATCTTGGCCAAGAGAACACGTTCCTTGGACCAGACAGCTATGGGCTTCTGTACTCTTTACAGACGAGTTCATATTCACACTGGAGAGCGATTCAGGACGTCTGCTTATCTGGAGGGAACGAAGCACCCGATACCATCCATCCAACACTGTGGAAAGACACAGTTATCGAGGAATAATGGTTTGGGCAGGGATCCCACTCGATGGTCACAGTGACCTACATGTGTTCCAGGGAGGAACTATGACTGGTGTGAGATATCGGGACGAGATCCTTGATGCCTATGTTCGGCCATATGCTGCTGCTATTGGCAATGATTTCATTCTGATGGATGATAATGCCCGGTCTCACCGAGCTGTGCTTGTTGAGGATTATCTTGAGAGTCAAGGTTTGGAGCGAATGGAATGGCCAGATCAATCTCCAGACCTCAATTCGATAGAACATATTTGGGCTACCTTGGCAGACAAGTGGCTGCTTCACGCCCTCCTCCAAGATCGTTGCATGATTTGGAACAAAGACTAATCCGTGCGTGGTCTTCGCTCCCTATTGAGGTGTCCGACAACTTAATTAGCAGCATGGAGAATCTATGCCGCCAGTGCATTGCAGTTAGGGGTGGACACATTCCTTATTAGATCTCATTTTTGTAATGTTTCCACCACATGTTTTCACAAAAAGCTTTGATAAACTGTTTCTCCAAAAGTGGACTTTTCTACCAAAAGTGTTCTTTTGCTTTTACGCCATGTTTCTGTTGAATTTATGTAAATGCCGCACTCAATAAAGAACTATTTAGTACTCAGTTAGTCCGAATTTTTTGCTTCTATGTTCATTCGTTTCCATATTATTCATAAAAACAGGTTGTACCTTAACTTTTGGAGGGCAGTGTATATACATACATATATATTTGTAAAAAATACTCTGATACAAAAACATTTATGGCACAAGGTGTGTTTAAAATATATTTCAAAAGTATAGTTCTTAAGTGGATTTAATGCTATTGCCTAACTTTGAAGTTCAAAAGGTTAGTTCCGATGGAATCATGGAACAATCTGAAAAAGATACGTGGTGAAAATAAATTATTTTTATATCTTATGCATTATTTAGGTTTCTCATTTATCCTTTGATGAATGTTAGCCAAAACAATCTTTAAAAATAGAAAAATATGAATACATAGATTTAGCTGTTCGGGAAATTCTAAAAATTTTTTCTTAAGAAATTCTACTATTTTTGCTTGGGAAAAGTTATTATTTTTCACGTCTCTTAGCTGTCGAGAAGGATTCGATTTTCTGGCCATTTTGCTATCTATCTTAATCTTTGTGCTCATTAGTCTTACATTAGGCTCATTATTTGTCTTTTTCCCTTGTAACCCAGAACTACTTTTTATTCTATTCACTTTCTTTCAAAACTCGTGAAACAAGTAAAAAGACTTGTAGAATAAATGAGAGGAGTTTTATGTTTAACAATAGATGCTGCTGAAAAGTTCTGAAAAAGAGTTGAGTTGAGAGAATATCAATTAGAATTTTTAAGTTAACGTTAGTTAAAAATTGGTGATTTTTAAGGTACTGTAAATACAGACGAATTTCGATGTAAGAAGTATTGTTGGACCTATGTTAACGTTGTTTCATCGGATTATTTATTTATCCAACAAATACAAACAATTATAATGAAATGGTGGAGAAAGATCAATTTTTTTAATCCATAAAAATGGTGCTTAACCGAAGATCATTTAAAACAGGAGAAAAAATAATAACACCTGTTAAGTCAAGGAACTGTTAAGTCACATTTAAAATGTTTGAGAAAATCTGTGTAATGTCTTATTGTTTTCCAGTGTGCCGTGTTTTTATAGATAACTCATGTATATCAAGCTGTGTCAATTTGATCAGGTATGGGCGTACTAACAGACATCAGTAATTTTAGACACAGAAACATGAAGAATATATGCATGCTATCAATTTAAAAACTAAATATGTAACACATTTAATAACGATCATCCGCTGTTAAATGCATCGTTATGAAATTGCTTTTAACAATTATCTAGGTATCAATGTGCTAATTACTATCAGTCAGAAAGTAAAAAAGAGTTGTCTTACTTAACATTCAAGCCATTTTCCGACAAGTGACATCATATTTAAAATGTCTTTAGCAATGTAGTTGCCGTGATGCGTGTAGTCGTTAATAAAAGCCTCCCAGGTTGTGTGGTGGCTAAAAAACCATTCTGTCACACCGCCGTCCTGGTTCGAATCCCGGCATGGCTATTAACTTGGCTGTAGCTTCATAGGGGGTAACGTTCAGTTCCCAATCATAAAACAGCCAAAACTTCGGGGCTAAGTGGCGAATGACTGGTGGTCAAGTGTCCGCCCTTGGAGAAAAAAATTCCTTTCTAAAAATAAGAAAATTCATTTTTATTTCACACGTTGGTTATAACGTTATCCCAAATATGAAATGTTGAGACTAGACAGTAAAACTATACTAAGAATATAAGCCCTTTTTACTTCCTTGTACGGAGAATAAGGAAGTAATGTAATCCCGAAAAATTTCGGGGGCCAAATTTCGACGAAAAAAACAATTTTGACTTCCTCTAAATTTACTTCTAAGAATTTTTTCGATGCATCGCATCGTAAGCTAGCATGCATGACCATATAAACGCGTCTGCAACTCATTCTGACCAGCGGCGAGTCTATTTTGGCCAGTTTTTCCATGCCGTCTGTACGTACGTACGTACGTACGTATGTATGTATGTATGTAACTCGCATATCTCAAAAACTATTGGTCATAGAATGTTGAAATTTTATATTTAGGATTTTTCTATGATCTAGTTGTGCACCTCCCCTTTTAGTCTTAATCGAATGGATAGTTTATGTACAGGACAGCCCAAAAGATTCGAAATACATTACGTTCTATGGGCCGAAATTCATTAAACTCGCATATCTCAAAAACTATTAGGCGTAGAATCTCGAAACTTTATATTTAGGATTGTTGTAACATCTAGTTGTTCACCTCCCCTTTCGGTTCCATTCGACTGGATAGTTGATCTACAGGACCGCCCAAAAGATTCGAAATACATTACGCTCTATGGGCCGAAATTCATTAAAGCGTATTTTAGAAGTATTGAGCTATTTCAAACGACTCAGAAGTGGTAGATGCTGTTAAGAGTTACAAAATGAATTTCTCCATTAAAAGAAGTGTCTTTATCATTTATAGTTCTGCTACAGGAACACTCAAAAGATTTCCAATACATTACGGTCAATGGCAATTTTAGGGACATTCATCCATTTCAAGCACAATAGCGTCTTACCATATAAGTTAGGTAATGGTCCGACCACGGTCACGTGCCTCCCTCACGAACTACGCCAAAAGTCGCCAAGCTTGGCGACTTTTGGTGTACGTGTGTATGTATTTAACTCTCAAATCTCAAAAACTATTAGTCGTGGAATGTTGAAATTTCATACATAAGATTGATGTAACAGCTAGTTGTGCATCTGGATTTTTCGTTCCAATCTACTGCAGAGTTTACTTACAGGACCACAGAAAAGAATTTCAATACTTTAATGTCTATGGACATCTTCAATATAATATAACTGTAGACAGTCATTGTTTGGTCAATGCCCATAATATCGCCGTCTGTAGTCGACCTTGTCGAGGTTTCCGAAATATCGCCAAATTTGGCGATAGCCAGTCATTTAGTCCATGTCCAAAATATCGCCATTTGTCATCGTTCGTGGCGAGTTTTGGCGAAATATCACCAAATTAGGCGATAGTCTGTCATTGTTTGGTCCATGCACAAAATCTTGCCATTTGTCTTCGACCTTAGCGAGTTTCGCAGAAATATTGCCAAATTATTGAAGAAATATTGCCAAAAAGAAAAATTATTTCGTATTTTGTATAACTCTAAAACTTTAACCCGTAGAATTTGAACTTTTGTATTTAGAACTATTGTGATATCTAACTGCTTTCAATATCTTTTTTGACTGCAATCGACTGGGTAATTTATTTACAGGGTCAGCCAAATGACTTAAATACATTAAGGTGTATGGATGCATTCAATTCATTGAAAGTCTCTGGTCAATGACTTTGGCTATCCCCAAAATCTCGCAAACTATCTCAAGCTTGTCGCCTTTTGGTGAAATATCGCCAAATAAAGTGTCAGAAGAAAATCTTTCAAATAGAACTCAGCTTGGCGATATCAAAATATTTGGCTAGAAATTGCTAAACCTTACTATTACTGACATTTTATCTCTTTCAAACAAAATAAGTTTAGATGAAGTGCGCCGAAACTATTTTTGATTTAATAGACGTGCAAGGAAGTCATGTGTTGTCCACATCAGATTTTTTTATCTATGTACTTTTATAATCTCTCTTAGCGTTATCAAATAATTATGCTTGAACATTGATATGTTGTGCTATGTGCACAACAATTAACAATACTTAAGCGCGTTTTAACGCAGATACAATAGAACAGCACTTTGAGCGACTAAGTTTCAAGTTTGTCAAACACAGGAAGTTCTCACTAACTCTACCGAAAATCATCAATAAAACGGATGCAACTCCAAAGACATTCCAGCTTCAATTAATCTTTTCGCGAAGCTCAGATCTTTTTTATCCCATTATAGCTAACTTCAACAAATTTCACTTATTAAGAAATCAATTTTATCTGATTTATAGGAAAATACACTGAAGTCATATATTGAATCGGAATCCTGTTGCAACCTAATATTCTCTTTAATATCCTGTAATGATCCTCCTACTCAAAATAGCAATTACTATAGCTCCCTGAAAAGAAAAAAAAAGTTTTCCATTATGAGATCATTAACTACGTTATTTTAGTCAACAGAGTAATTGCTCTTTCGAAAACTTAATTGGTAAATATTCGGGCAGAAACAAACAAAAAGAGGATATGGATCGGTTGAAAAGGATTTTTATTAATGGTTAATTTGTGGACGAGAAACTTATTTGAGTTTGAATTTAAACAATTTGCATTCATTGAAATTGCTGAAAAGAAGTCGTACATAGTTTCAAGTTAATACAGTAATTAGATTTAGAACAGCTGAGTGGCATTAGTTGATTTCAGGGTTTACAAGTTAGACGGATTTACCTGTATATATGAAACAAGTTTAGAAATTATCTGCTAAACGTTCATGAAAAATCATGCTCTCTTATGTGGGTTTTCTATTTTGTAAAACATAATAATATTAAATAAAAATAGTAAAACGGACTTGCATTAAAACATTAAAAGGTTAAAAATACATATCTAAAATCTGAAGGTAGCAGCTTTCGGTGGCGGCCCCCACCTTCTTCAGTCCTTGCTGTTTGCAGTCTGCTTAATAAGTTTAGACTACCGTTGATTATAAAAATATCAGTTACGCACTTAACATAGAGGCCCTGCAAATCGTAGCTACAGATGACGCTGTAAGCGATATGACACATGCGCAAATCGATCCGGGATGGAGCGAAGCGTTCAGGAAAGATCAGAGCTGACTGGAAACAGCAAGGGCTGAAGAAGGGAGTGGCCGCAACCGAAATCTGCTACCGTCGGATTTTAGATGTGTATTTTTAACCTTTTAATTTCACAATAATATTTTTTTTAAATCTGAGCTATTGTGAATTGAATAATCTTTAGAATTAATGCTTAACACGCTCACTTACATGAGCATCACCGGCGGGTCTCAAAAACTTTTTGTGTGCCGTGACCATCCCCGTGGTTCACAGGTATCATTTCACATTATGTAAAATAAAATTTCTTAGGCAGTTGAGCAATGAATGTATGCTTGTATGTGGCACTCTATGATAACAGTTCTTAAAAAAATCATTACTGGACACACAGCACCATTTATTACAAAAAGTTTAATTAGTGTTTTTAAGTTTGGCATACCTATAATCATTTTAATTTCCTATGTGTGGAATTGACGGTGCTGAGGAAATTGCGTTTTTAAGCTGACTTTTGACAACTTTCCTTTAGCTTCAGAATATATGCGATCTTCGAACTAATTACGTACGAAATGGTGAAATGTGTCTAGCAGTCTCAATTGTGTCATTTCAGTTAAGTCTATCTTAACTGAACACTTTTAGTAATTGATAATTAGATCTGATAGGTGACAAAAATCTTGAAATAAATTCTAGGAAACACACATTTTTGCGTATACAATTGCTTTCAACAGCTTAAACTCTATTTTTTTTCTTTTTTATGATGTTATTCCAAAGATTTGTTTTCGAAATGTTAAAAATTTGTCTATTTCTTATATCAATCTCTTTAAGAAGTAACGAGATCATCTATGTCTTCGTGTATCTTCTTTAATAAGTTTAGACTACTGTTAGTTGAGTTTAGTGTATCATTAGGGTTTGGTATTTGGGTTCCAAGTTCGCATTGAGACATATATAAAGTGTACAAACCTGCACAGATTTTTAAAAAAATTTCCAGGGCAAAAGCGTGACTAACCAATGTTTATCTTTATGTCATCATTATAGTCCACTATAATGGGTTCTAACAACTCTGACTTGTTCGTAGTCCAAATATCTGTATGCATGTACAACGGTCATTCAAAAAGTAAGTTACACTTGTTCCTCCACGGATGGCAACATTGCGAAACTAGACCGAAGCTTAATCAAAAGATATAGAGCAAGAGCCCGCGGCCGCCAGACCTTCGTTATAGTATAAAAGCTGAAACTTTCTCTGTGCATATTCCCCAATAGAGGTAGAAACAATCGGCCACTATAAAGTTTGGATGATCGTGGCTTTAGCAGGTAACAGGTGGCAAAGGTGTATAAAATTGCAGAAAATTTTCGTCATTTCATAAAGCTGAATTTTTTTATATGTTCTTCTTCGCGGTACTAGAAATCACTTTATCCCTTGCCAGACACTTTTCCATCGTGGCAAATCCCCACCAGACAATCTCAAAGTCATGGAAAACGTAATTCTATTACGAGCGCGCTGCAGCATCGTAAGAAAGTTCAGAAGTAGCAGTATAAAATGTTCTTGGCAGTTTGTGACAGCTTGACGTACTTCGTCGCGGCAGTTTAGGAACACAACAGTTTTCCATCACTTTGAGATTGTCTTCCTTCTCGTAGTACGCACCAACGATAGTCATTATCCGAATGAAATTGCTACCGTTGGAAGCCGTGGAACTGAACTATCGTCTGATTAACATTCGATCTTGTTTCGCAATGTTGCCATCCGTGGAGGAACAAGTGTAATTTACTTTTTGAATGCCCCTAGTAGTTTATGTGCTGGATAAACTTATAACTGTTTTCAGATAAACATCTGAAATTTACATATACTTTTACGCGAGAAGTACCGAGTTAACAGTAAATAAATTGACCACTTCATTAGTTTCTAGAATGAACTCTGTTGGTCCAAATTAAATAAAGCTTCAAATGCAAGCATATGAAATGATACGCTTGAAATTTATCATATAAAATATTTAGGATCAAATTTTTACAATAGATGGTACTATACCAAAAATGGCATCCATTTGCATATGCTGAAAATGTTCTGTTAGAGCACATGTCTAGTTGTATCATTCACTGGATAAAAAAGGCGGACCCTGCACGAGCGTTAGTTACTTCAGTTCACAATTTGCCTACGTTGCAAGAAAAAGCGTTGCTTGTAAAATTGTTTTATTAGAAAGAGCAGAGTTCCGTTGCAGCTGTAAAGAATTCCGAAGTATGAAGCAGACACGAAGAGATCCAATGTCTCCGTGGGCCCTGCGTAAGATGATACTGAAATTTAAAAGAATTGGACAACTTGTCATTCGAGCAGGTCGAGGACGAGGCCAAATTCAATCTTCTAGTTTCGAAGATGGAATAAATTGACCATGATTCGTCGAAGCCAGTAGTCATGGTAGTCTGAGTATACCAGTTGTTTTAAAAGTATTGGAGATGACGTATTCCAATGCACCAAAACATTTGCGGCAGAATTTGTAATTTTATCACTATAAACTCAAGTCTATGCACTTTTTATTGGACGGGGACTGAGAGGTTCGTAAAACATTTGCTCTTCAGTTCCAGGCTGGAATAGTGGTTGGCGTCACTAAACCATGGAACATTTTGTGGCGTGACGAAGCCCGTTGTTGTTTCTGTTAGGAAATTAGCGCTCAAAACTGTCGAAATTGCCGAACGAAACATCCTCACACTATCCAAGGACAACCCTTGCATTCTGAAAAGGTGACACTATGGTGTGCTTTTACCAGTGTTTCTTTTTTTTTTCTAAAGACGCACTGCTAATGAAATTCTAACCTGTTCTGTTATAGGAACGGTACTCTGATATGGTGAGGGATTGTTGATTTGGATCAACAACTTTGATGTCTTCAGTACATCATTTTCATTCAGGATGATGTACCTTCTCACATTAATCATCCTGTAAAGCAATTGCGAAGACAGCATTTCACAGTTGTTAAGGTGATTAGCTGTCATTTTTCAATAGCATGGCACCCTAGGTTTGCCGTGCTTCACCCTCTTCAACTTTTGAATGTAGGGTTTCCTGCATTCTAAAGTTGAACCTTCCTAGGTTTATAAGTTGAAAAGTTCCTAGGCTGTGCCAGATCTAAAGGACAACAGTCGAAGCCGTATTCTTGATATTCCGGCAGATTCACTCCCGTCAGCTCCTGAAAATATGGTTCTGTGATTAAAGCACATTATTGAACATGAACAGATTGAAGCTTTTAAATGCTACTTTCTTATATTCTGTAACATATGTAAAGCATATTGAATGTTTCTATGTGCATTCAAGCGTCATCTAATTACAGATTTTTGAACTGTCTTTTAAATTTTATTTTATAAATGTCACTTGCGAATCATTTGAATTATGTGTTGCTAATTTTTATCTCATATCGACCACTAGAAATTAGTCTAGACCACTCTGAAGTAAGAAACTTATTTCTTGTTAACCTGTATATAAGAACTGCTTATTGCTCAAAAAGTATACAAAGCAAAATTTCTCATTTGCCTTCTATAAATGAAAAATGTCCCGCAATGGTCTGGGTGCTAAACTCCGTTCCCATAAGAACACGGCAAAAGAAGCAGCATCCGTCTTGGCCAGTGCTTGGGAGGGTCAACTTCCGCTCGGTTCGACTGCTGTTCGACTGCTGCTACGCTAATGGGAGCTGGTACACGCAAAATCCGTCGTGGCTCCAATGTGCTCCAAGTTGTTAAACTATACCTCTGGGGCGTGCCGATTTCAGGGGTTTGGTCCCTCCTCTGGAATTGGTTCAAAATTAGGGTACCCCCAGCTGAGTCGGACTTCCTCCCACTGGGGCTTATTAAAATGGAAGCCGCCACTTCCGCCCATTGCCTGCCTATATGGAGGATCTGGCACCACCACGCCGTTGCCAGAGGGCATTAGCAACAACAACATAAATGAAAAACAATTCTGAAAAGGAAAAATAAAGAATTGGAAATAAAAATTTAACATTGAAATTCCATTTATTTATGTACGACCAAAAATCATCTATAGAAACTTAACTTTTTCGCAAATACTTTTCTGAGTGATTGTCTATAGTATTAAGCGTGTTTTATTCTACATATTGCTTTAATTTTCAATAGAAATTGTTTAACTGTATGAGGCCATTATATCAACTCTAATACCATTCATCCAACTGCGCTCGTCAGTATAACCCTATTAGATTCGCGATAGTCTACTTTTAGAAGTCCATTGTACTATACTCAATGCTTATTCAAATTTATTTATTTCTACGGCTGATAAAGGGGACACTTAGATGTCCGCTGTGAACTAAATTAATTCAAGAGTCCTTCATGTATTGTTTAAGAGAGAAAACTTATTCATTTGCCGTTGAAATTAGTCTCAGAAGTGTATTACGAGAACACCGTATAATATGAAAGATTACTATAGTTAAGAATACTGTGTAATTGCATTTATGCTCTGTTGGTGCTTAAGGATATTTCCCTGATTGAGTTATACTGGTCGTATTCTTGTAAATTAAAGTTTGTAAACTAAGATTAGTGAGTAATAACGTCGACGGGAGCAAAATGTTGAAATACTCGACTGAATACAAATGTGAATTGGGCGCATTCTTAGCCTAGTTTGAAGAATAAATTCTCGATAATGGACTAGACACAGTTGTTCATCTTGGTTTCAAAAGTCCGGCTAAGTTTAATAGTTTGTTCGCTGTCAGCTAATTAATTCGTTTAATTTTGTGACAATCAGAGTGGGAAAAAGTTAAGTTACTTTTTTTTGGGAGAAATTTTCACATTTTCTAATTCATACAATGACGTACAATTAATTATAATTACAATTATTTTTTTATTTTTTTATTGTACTTATAAAGTTAAAATGCTAGATGTAACAAAACTTTTGCTGACTTTTGTGATTTCGTACATATAGAACGACGTCAATGGAATGAGTATGAAAATAGTGCTCGGTATTTGTTCTTACGCCCCAGGTTCTGATTTAAGCAATTAATTTGGCTAGTGTGCACATTTCATTATTCAATAAAAATACAAAACGAACAAATAATTTATTTTATCAGCACAGTACTTCAATTTCTACGTTAACGATTGCCAGTTCAAGCAAAGTCTGGAGCCGTTTTTCTACTTTTATCGGAACACTACATATCGGAACACAACATATAGCGTTTGAACTATTTCCATTTCATGCTAACTGCAAGCTTTGGCAATCATTTCACGCCATCAAAATCTAGGGTAGTTTTTGCAAAATCTATCTAAAATTTTATGAACTTTCAGCATTTACTGGCAGTTACATGTAATATCACAATGCAAAATCCAATGTGCTATCCTCAGAATTTCCTTTTCAAGCCCAGGCTTGAATTGTTGCCTAACTAAAACAATTAAAAAACGGAAAAACTCGATTTATTAATCTTTGAAAGTTCTTCCCAGCAAATCCGAACCTTGCCATTTCGAAAAATTCCCGCAACGCGCTTATAAACTCCAGACGTTTTCAAAACGAGTATTCTTATCAAAGAAATAATGTGTTTTTCTGAAAACGTGCGGAATCTCTTTGGGAGTGTGTTTGTGGAAACTTTTAGCATTCAAAAGATTTCGGAAACAGCCCGTCTGCATGAAGCTTTGATATAAATCAATGCTTCATGCCGACGAAACCATTTTATTTGTCATAAAAGTTACATTGGGTAATCTCGAATGGCTATTTCAAATTAATTGTAATTACAATTTCATTTCAAAGCCTGATAACCGTGACATCAAAATGAAGTCAATATCATTTACAATACCGAATTTTTTCACGCTAATGATTAAGTTATTTACAATCGGTTCACTCAAAGGAGTTGAAAACAGCTAAAAATTCGTGAAGGCGTGGGTTTTCGGATTTCTAAAGTTGAACAAAAATTTCTCTAATCTTTTTACGTATTTGTGCAAAATTTGAAGCCGATCGGTCCAACGGTGTAGACTTGTATGCGTCATGTGCAAACGCACGGATTTCCGTTTCTATAAGGAGCGTTCAAAAAGGAGCAAGCCGTAGTCTGCAGTGTGCTAACCGGTGACAGACTTGAAATATCGCTGCATGTGTGACAAAGCGTGGTTTCGACAAGCGCGCAAGAAGTTAACAGCCCGCTGCTAGAGAGTCAGAGGTTCTTGCCATGTGACTACAAAGCTAGGAAGCGCGTGTCTGTCGAGTTCCTTCTGATAGATGTCCAGCGTTACTCGCTAACCTTGACCATCCTTTACCAGGCGATCAAATCGAAACGGCCAGGCCATCTCAGCCATGAGGTCAATATGCTCTAGGACTGTGGTGCGAAAACTACTTTCATATGCGACCCCCCATTTTGTGTAAAATTTTGTCACGACCCCTGGATAGACAGTAGGCATTTTGTTTAATTGACAACGAAGTTACATTGAAATTCTTTCTGGGATTTGCTCTTACAGAGCGTTTTTAAAAGAGTGTCTTGACGTCATCGATTGAAATAACGCCTTTTTAAATAGCGCACCAAACTTATAAACCATCATAAAAATGCTATAAAAGTTGTAACATCATAAAAATCAGTTAATGAATCAACATATAATTTTATGAAACAATGCTTTATTTATGCATATGGATATCAATATTTTTTAATGAAAACTGATTTTAAAAAAACTTTACATCATAAAAAATCGATGTGAAGTATGTGCTTGCAAAGAGCTCATGATTGCTGCTATGTTCTGATCTGTATTGGAAATCGCAAACCGCAAGTCCTCCTCTGGACCCAATCGAGATCGATATCTTGTTTTAATGGAAACTAATTTTGAAAATCCGGATTCACATGAGCAGGGACAGATATACGGCAGGGCATTCGGGGCACGTGCCCTGGGTCCCCGATATTTAGGGGAACCCATAACCTTTATGTAATCATAATAGCTACTAAAATTAACTCTCAAGAGTAAAATTTCTGATTACTTACTTCATTTCGTCACAAATATTCAAAATTTTTAATTTAATGTAACTTGTAATGTTAAAAATTATGCATTCGATTGGATATTCGATAAATTCGGTAGGACACCTCAGCATGCTCCTCCTCTTATCATTTCTAAGGTGTGTGACGACTGTAAATACCCATAAAAACATTTCAAAATTGAAAAATTCACAAAAGTGGTATTTGTCGTGACATTTTACTGATTTGTAAATGTTTACGTATGGTTAACTTAGAAATGATAATTGGTTTTAACGTAATTTATTTAAGTAATATTGTACGAAAAATTTTTGTGCAGGGGGCCCCAAAAGTATCTGTGCCCTGGGCCCCCAGGTGTAAAGATCGGTCCCTGCACATGAGAAGGTCGATGGAAACTGAATCAAAATATTGATTGCCTTTATTTTCATATTAGTATATTAACTGTTCTTTTACATTTAAAGGGATATTGGAATTAAAAATATCAAACGAAAATGGATCACGGATCCAACCTAATTCATTTTCTGGAAATTTTTCGAACCTTACATTAGTTATAGGTGAAAGTAAGCAGCCGATACTGCAGACACTATGCATGATAACGGGGTTTTGAAGTCCCCGTGATAGCGATCGAGAATATCGCTCTTGTAAAATAATAATTGTCAGTTTTTGCTCTTGTATTATTCTCGTTCTTTGAAATGAATAATTGTAAATTTTTCATAAATTTAAATTTCTTTGAATTTAAAGACCCCAAAAAATTTTCTCGTGACCCCCAGTTTGCGCACCGCTGCTCTAGGACAATGCAAGGCCTCATGCGACCAACGCATTCACGGCTGCCTTTCAGAAATTCAAGTGGGAGATCCTCGTTCACATTCCATACAATCCAGATCTCTCTCCTTTCCATTACGCCATTTTTGGTCCCCTAAAAAAGGCTCGGAGGAGCAAACGATTTGGTTCACTACGCAGCTCTGGGGATTTCACGAGACAATCACTCACCAGCTTGTGTCGCAGTGCCTCAAAAGCCCGGACCAATACTTCTGATATACACGTATTGGTTTCTGTTCCTAGGCTAGAGCCGACGACAGAATTTTCGGGCCCCAGCACAGGTCTTTACGACGCCCCACCCCCCACCCCCAAAAAGAAGTCAGTCGTAGGACTGCAAGTCAGAAATGAAAAATTTTGTCTAGCTTTCTCAAATTTATATTTATGCAGTTAAACAGGTTTTCACACATTATTGTATTTTTATTAACAAAAAACAAAAAGTTATTCACATTTTTATACATTTGAAATTCTTCATAAAAATTTTTAAATGTTTTTTTAAAGCTGTAAGGGTATCGCACATTTATAAGGTTGTAACGAAAGTTTTCCGCCACTCCAAGTACTGCCTGCACAAGTATTTCGCGTTGGTGTCTTTGCCAATATTTTGTAAAATGATTTTTGTTATTTGAAAGAAAAGACTTGTTTTAGAGCACCGTGTTGTGAAATCTGTAAAACAATATCGTTATGATTAAGTATAAGGTGCCTGAAATAGAACTACCACGCTACCAGATTGATCCATCATTTACTCTCAGTTCTGTCGCAAAAAGTCTCAGCTACAGAATGACACTGAATTATGTGTACAGCTTAAGGTACTACTGTTGTATCATATGACACTGTGAAGATTTGGTACCGAAAGTTCAAAAACGAGGACTAGGATAATAAAGAAGCAGAGCGCTCTGGTCATCCTACTAATGCTGTTGAGGCCCGCCTACCAGAATTTGTGGAAGAAAATAAAATATTCATCCCCTCGAGAGCTAGCTAAAAGAGTCAGACTTTAGTGCCATGTCCATTAGTCCCGCTAAGCATTGCATAAACTTGGCATATAAGGTCAATAGCTGGGTACCGCGTGAGCTGACTCAAGCAAATCTGGCGGAAAACTTTCGTTACAACCTGATATTTATGATATTCTCACAATTTGACATATTTTTGTACATTTGCACGCATTTTAATGCAATTTTTACAAAAATTACGCTAAAATATTGGAATTTATCAAAAATTCCAATAGGTTAGCATTGGAAATTTTAGATTTTTTAAATTTAATTACAGAATTTAGCACTCGGTTTGTGTGTATATTTAAAATTTAAAAAGAGAGAGGGAGCGCGCACAGACCGCAACGTGTCACAGCTGGTCTATGCGTCCGGTATACATCGGCGATAGAAAATTTTCTCCACGTGTTGGATTTCCTTCGATCTAATTAATAATTTTGTACACAATGTTTTGTACTTTTTATGTACACAATGTGTACATAAAAAGTAGCAATCTATGCAGCTATCTATATTCTATGGCAATCTATATTTTTGAATATTTTGTAAGTATATACTTGCTGTGCAAATTATATGCAGTTTTTATGCATACTAAAACAAATATTTACGCAATTCGAAGTGATTTTCAGAAAAATCTGCAAAATCTAATCAATTTTTTTTAAATCCGACGCCTATAGCTTAAGTTGAGTGATCACCTATCATTCCATAAAATTTCATTTCTTTCGCTTTAGTCGTTATTACGTGATGTGCAAACAAAAATTTACTCAGTTTGAAACAATTTTCGGAAAATCTCGAAATTTGATGAATTTTTTTAAAAATTCGACGGCTGTAGTTTAAGTTGAATCACCATCTATCATGTCACCAAATTTTATTTCATTCGCTTCAGTCACATTTACGTGATGTGTGAATAGAAAAAAAAAAGCGTATCTAACAGAAAGACAGACAGGTAATTTTTTTTGGACAGTCGCACTGAGGTCTTAAATGCTTTAAAATCATAGAAATCGCAAAAAAAAATTAATACCAAGTAGTGTACAGGCAAAGTCTAATTTTATTTACTTAGATACATAAAAATTCCCATTCCGAAATTGAAACAACAATCACTCCAAATTTTAGTCATTTCATCTCGAGTCGAACCCGTCTGGGGTTAGAATGCTCGCCTTCCACTCCTTGGTTCCACAGTTCGATACCAGCTAGATGGACGCAGTTTAAAAGGAATTTCAAGTTTTTACGTATGATAACAGAAAGCAGCACTAAAATTCAATGCCATCACTTTCCACAATTCACTTCTTGTCCATATGTATCTGCGCATAACGGTGACGCGGAAGTGTGATGGTCACGCGAATTCAGTGCTTTTTCCCAATCCCAGATGTGCCCAATGTGCCTAAAGAAGTTTTCAATAAAAAAAAAAAACTTCTATTTTTTATTTAGAAAAGCATTTTAAACACGTTAGAATTAGTACACTTTACATGTACCGTAGGCCATATATACAAAACCTTGTGCATAATATAATTTCCAAATTGCAAGTATTTCATCAGATTTATTTTAAAGTAATGTACATATAATTCTGTAATTATTTCTTAAGTAAACAGAGAATCACTTGATACAATTAAATCTAAGACTTTTTTAAATGTTGAGTACTGATTACTTAAAAACTAAAGCAGAGTTATTATAAAATTCGTAACCAAATGAATAACGCAAATATATAAACGTTAGCAAACACCAATGAGAGTTAATGCCACAGACCGATTTCGGTAAGTATTACTTACCAACATCAGTTCAAAAATCTATTCTCGCACTGATGATGGTAAGTCACATTTCCATCAAGTTCCTATAAATACAGCTGCGTGAGCCAAAAAGCTTTTGGGAGATACAAATATTTCATTTTCTCGTGGGATTTGAACGCTAAAAATTTGTAACATACTTCTTACAGGCACGGGGCCCCCTAAGACACGGCCCGGGGGCAATTGTCCCCCTGTCCCTACCTCTCGGAGCGCCTGTCCCAGGCCTTCAGCTCGTTTCTTTTTGAACACTCCTTATATTTATGAGATATTGAGTTTGGAGAAGAAGAGCACGGGGAACGAAAATTTCCTAGTTTTCCAAACTGCGAAAGCGTGGATACATGTTACAGATGTAACAATAAAAATGGTTGCTCGAACAAAGCTACATATTTTAAATTGAAATAATTGAACACGTTTCAGGTGCCCTCCAATTCAGTCACGTCCATTTGATTTCTTGCACGTTTGAAATTGCACCATGAAAGGAAAAAAACAACAGGAACTTACCATCTTCAATGATTGTCGCTGAGCAAGTTGAACTCAAACCAGCAAATGAAAAGTAAACAAGTCAGGAGCTGCATTCCAATATGTAAGTATGTATAATACAACAAATCACTGAAAAATGTACAAAAATATTAGTTTTTCCCCAACTCGATGCAACATATTGTTACAGAATACTCGGCTAATTTCTGGGTTTGTTGTTCTAAAGTCCAGTTGGTGTAGAAAGTTCTAGTAAAGAATCCACTTGTCAGGATGAGGCACGAACTTTATTGCTTCTCGAACTTTGTTGAACAATCAGCTGTACAAAATTAATAGGCAAATGAGTTATATAATTCGAAATTGCGGACTTTTGCCTCCCCCCTACCCTATCATGTATAGTTGTATAATTGATGTATAATAGTATAATCGCAACGCCAGTCATATTTCATGTGAAATAAGTCATATTTGTTCATAGTATTTGAATCGCAAAAGAAATAAACAAAATATATAATACTGTTTTGAAACAAGGAATATTTTTGTAATTTTAACACCACACAATAATGTGTACATTTTAATCAAAGCAAGAAATATAAAAACTAATTACAGATTTCCATTGTGAAATATATCCTTGATGATAAATCTGAAATTCAAATTAAACTGACACGATATGTTTATAAATTTTATTTTCTTATTAATTGAAAACAGTAAAACCACAACAGAGACATGAATTCCCAAGTAACACGACATCTTCATTAAACTAATAAGGTATTATTGCCCATTATAGTTAAACAGAGCTTTTATGAATTTTGATTAACTTTTGTAAAATGATTGCACAGATTTAATATTACAATGAATTAGCAATTATTGCATATATCAGTATTTAATAAATAATTGCATTATCAAGGGAGCATGTTTGAAAAGGAGTATTATGTGTATGTCTGCTTTCAAATAAATGAAATTACTTTGACAAATTGAAAAATGTACCGTCCCTTGAAAATTGACTGATTTGTGCAACTGTGTAAAAAGACAAAAAGCATTGACCACAATAGTTAAAAATTATAAAACAAAAATAATTTACGTAACTTTAAAGTATATTAGAGTGTGTTTACATATTGTTAAAATATTGCTTAAATTCTTCCTCTAAAGCTCGTTTTTAAATATTTATGTAACAAAAAAAATACTTTTTGCTTGACAGTAATTACACGAAAATAAAGTCGTGAAAAGTGAATTGCACTTTCAGGTTTTCTCATTAAAATTTCAGTACTGGGATTGTTCATGCTGAAAATAAATTAGTTTTTATATTTCTTGCTTTGATTAAAATGTACACATTATTCTGTGGTGTTAAAATTACAAAAATATTCCTTGTTTCAAAACAGTATTATATATTTTGATTATTTCTTTTGCGATTCAAATACTATGAACAAATATGACTTATTTCACATGAAATATGACAGGCGTTGCGATTATGAGGCTCATTGATTCGGTGAGGCTCATTGATTGGTGCCTTCTGATGCTTTCACCCGGGGTACGTTATGTTGCTTTGGGGGATTACGGCCAATTATCTAATTCTGGGATCTATGCCAAGGGGTAGGGTGCCCTCCATGGCGGTCTTTCTGGGGAGTTTCTAACCCGTATTTAATCTTAAGTTTCGGAGAAAACCACGTAAAACTGCGAACGGTTAGGTCGACGGACCATCCGTCTCCCATTTTAGAACGCTATGCGCTCGGCCACTGGTGGGGCGTTCAGAGAGGCTCATATGGCCTCACTATGGTACAGTGGTTATATCACTGAAACTAGATGGCCCAAGTGTGAAGGTCCCGGGTTCGGATCCCATCGCGCGGTCGTCGATCTAACGGTCTAGAGTTTTGGTAGGTTTTCTCTAACGTGAATACGCGTTAGAAACCCTTAGAAAGTCCTCCTACCAAGGCATCCCTCATCTTAGGCAGATACCACTCGCGCAGGTTTGCCTTAATCACACACAACAGAGCGGCTCATAACCATTCTCCGTGTTTAAGTATTTGTGATTTTGTTTAATGAAGCCTACACGAGGGGAATGTTTCTACGGGGAACATTTTAGGGATTCTAATCCCCGTGTTTCTTTGTTCAGATACATCACGACGATTGCGTAGAGGTTGCTGTACTGACATATTACGTAATTGATAATATATCATTACGATTACGTAAAGGGTGAAAGCTACCGTAATGCTCGAACTCCGCGCCAAAGTCAGTGTCAGCCACCGCAAATATAAACACAGCTCACACGCTTAATAGAAAAGAACAAAATTTCGCTCCTCGGCACTGAAAATCGAGACAAACTTGGGTCGGTTTTCATTCCTTCGGAATCATCTCAGCTCCTACGGAGTGAAATTTAGTTTCTTTTTTTTTAAGCGTGACTGGAGTCGTCAGGTTTCATGTAACCTTATACTTGTCATCGTGGAAAAGGTTTACGATAATTCACCCACACGAGTCACTGACTTCACCAGAAACAATCATTAATAGCAATGAATTATGCTATTCTGGTCTCTATATAACTTCAAATTCTGGTAGCTAACAGTTTCTAAATAAAAAGCAATTTAGCAAAAATACACTGGTCATCAAAATTAAAGCATCGCGAGAAAAAATATGCTCACTAAGTTAATGTTGCAAGCAATGACGAATGCTGTAATTATTTGTGTAATTAAGTACAATTGAACACAAAATAATGCTTTCACATAAACGTAAGCACCAGAAGTTTTCAGAGCCGGTGATTAACAATGTGGTGCGCAAGGAAAGCATAAAGGAATTCCCGTCTGTAGCGCTGTTTAAAATATTTAACACTAGAACCGTAGCATTTGAGGTATACCCGATATCGCTTGCTGGGTCAAATTCACCCAACTTGTCAAATTCAAGTTCCAATGCAAAAATAATTATTTGAACGGTTATAACATTTTTTTACCCTTCACATTCGTATTAAGTTTAATATTATATAAAAGTAAAAAATATTGTTACTTTAATTGTTATTAGAACCGCGTGTCGGGAGGTAGGTCCCTTCCGACACGCGTCCTAAATAACGTTTAAAACACGTTTTTTAGCGTCAAAAAACGTGTAATTTAAACGTTTTTTGAGCTAGTTGTGCTACTAGGGGTATACCAGAAATCGCCTGATAGGTCAAATCGTCCGGACTAGTAAAATTCACATTGCAATGAAATGCCATAATGGTAAGCTGTTATGCAATTTATTATGCTATTGCCGTTAATTTTATTAATTACTAGCTGCGTGCCCGTTCTTCGCACGGTAGGAAACGAAAAATTTCCTCACATGTGTAATTCGAATTAATTCCAGTGATGTGGAATCTAGAAAAAGCAAAATTATTTCACTCTTGACTTAAAATTTGTGTCATATATGTAATAACCTGAGATCATTGCAATATAATGACACACACACACACAAAAAAAAAAAAACTATGCCAGCGTCATTCGGTATCAAAAAAGTGAAAATGGACCGTTTGCAGTGAACTTATCACTTTCAAAATGTCTTATTTCCTCAGACATGCTGTCTTTTAGGTTCACGTTTTAGCGTTAAATACCTCAGACACTACATGAAATGATTTTTTTTTTTTTTAAATACGTCACCCTCTCTTGCAACTCTTTACAAAAAGAAAAGAGATAAGAGATAAGACTGCGCTATTTATAAAGGCTTTAAAATTGTTTTTCTCAGTTTAATTTTTCTTCTCGCAAATAAATCCAGTATTTATAAAAGGAAATGGACCGTTTGCAGTGAACTTATCACTTTCAAAATGTCTTATTTCCTCAGACATGCTGTCTTTTAGGTTCACGTTTTAGCGTTAAATACCTCAGACACTACATGAAATGATTTTTTTTTTTTTTAAATACGTCACCCTCTCTTGCAACTCTTTACAAAAAGAAAAGAGATAAGAGATAAGACTGCGCTATTTATAAAGGCTTTAAAATTGTTTTTCTCAGTTTAATTTTTCTTCTCGCAAATAAATCCAGTATTTATAAAAGGAAATCGAGCCAAGCAAAGAAATCGTCTGCTCGCGGGACCCGTTTTTATTTATTTTTTTCAACTGGCAATTTTAATCATTGTTACTGTATCCATGACAACCAAACCGCAAGATATCAAATCGAAACTCATAAGCAGGTGCTACTGAAATGAAAATCCTTCTTTACTTAAAAATTCGTAAAAATTCTCCTAATTTATATTTTTCCTCCGTTCTTCTTTTAAAAGTGGGCGAATTGTGTGCTCCGTCTTTTGCCCAAATATAAAAAAGTTATCACAGATAGAATTCAAGATGCAGCAATTTTAAAAATATTTTACGAAAGTCAGCGTCAAATTTAATTTTATTTGAAAAATTCCCAAAAATCTGCAAATCATGTTACACAGTCCGAACAAACAGTTTTTAAAAGAAAATTTTCTCCTCTATACGATGATGTAAATATCGTTTTCTTGCGAGTGCAATGACCGGCGTTATTATGTATTACGCAAGAAAAATCGCTAAAAATCGGACAAAACATAAAATAAAACATTTTCTAATTGGAATTTCGAAAAAATCGCTTCGAGGTGTGTCGAGACCCGTCTTGGAGAATTTCCGTACAAAATTTGGTAGGTCTACGATCACTACGCGGAGCTACGCGAGACACAGACAGACAAACGGACAGTTTACACTCTTTTTTATTTATATAGATAAGGCCATTTATTTAAGTTGAGCTGCGGATTACCTACTAGTCGGAAGTTTTGGATTAAAATGATCCATTCCGCACTTTTAGGTATTACATGTTAAAAACAAAAAACTGACAAAAGCTAAGTACATAATTTTTTCTACAGGTAGTATTAAATAACATAAAATTAGGAAAGGTCAATATTTTTTTTAAGTTCAGTTTGTAAGTGTTTGAAAAAAAAGGAAACAAATTTGATTTTGGGTCAAAATGACCCATCCCGCGGTTCTTAAGTTAAAATGAATTTTGTTTTTGAGATTGGTCACTATCCATTCATTAGTTGCGGCTCAAAGGCATTGTTTGAATGAAGATAGCTTCCAACCTTTATAGAATATAATTAATCTTTTTATAATTTTTTTTTTGGCTTAGAATATAGCACAATATTCCACGTAGCCTGCGACACGTTTAGTATTCTGAAAAAAAGTACTTATAAAATCGACTACTTACGAAAAGTGGTTCATTTTGTTCCGTAAAAGTTGGCAGATATTGTAAAGGTCAAAAGTTGTCCGAATCGGTAGAAACGAGAGTAGTAAAACACAAATAAAGGTCGCCTAAGTTTTGAATATCCCTGACATAAATGTCATATCAAGAGCTTAGAGCCCCTTTTCAAAAACTGGATATCTTGATAGTCATCCTGGTCAAGGACGACCAAGAACAACAGTTACATCCGAAGACCATTTCCTGTCATTGTCGGCTCAAAGAAACAGCAAAGTGACTACAAGAAGTTTGGTTTGAGGTCTCCAGGCTCAAACAGATGCTCGAATTATCTGTTCTACCACCGCACGAAGTTAAATCTTCGTGGACTATAAGCGAAAAAACCAGTGGTTTGTGTCCCACACATTCCTACTTCCAAAAGGGCCCGTTTAAACAAGTGTTGTTCAATTCTCAACTGAGCCAAGAAGACTGGGCCGAGTTTTGTTTATTGGCGAGTCCATATTTATCTAAATACTGATTTTAGACGTGTTTTTATCTGGAAAGAGGAAAGAACACGCAATATGTCTTACCTTGTCCGTGTGAAATATCCTGTTCCCGCGTCCGCTGTTCAATGGTTTGGGGAGGAATCTTGACAAATGGCAACACTAAGCCGCATACGTTTTCAAGGGCTCCTGTAACCGCTCGGAGATATGTGGACTAAACAGTCCCCCTAGTTTTTGCTAATGGATGACAATGCTCGTCCCCATCGAGCGTATGAGGTGTCATAATAATTTCTAAAAGGAAATATCACTCGAATGTGTCGGCCATCTTACTCTCCCGACTTCATCCCAATCGACCATATGTAGAAATGCCTTTGGGCAACGAATTTCCGTGCGCCAAATTCCGCCCCGGACCCCCCAGGAACTGAAATAAAATCTTTTAGAAGAGTGGTGTGCAGTTCCTCAAGACTTGATCTACACTTTGATACACTAAAGGAAATCAAGATGTGAGGTACGCATATTTATCCGAGATACCAGATTAATGAAATATATATATATATATCACGAGGAGGCTTAACTTTTTCAATGGTTTGCAATTTCCATAAATTTCGTTACAATTTTAACATTTTGAAAATCATCAACTGCTAAGTATGATAATTTACGTTAACTAATGCTTTTGTAGAAATTTTCATTGCGTATGAATTACGTTTCATTTCTGTCAGCACCCTTAATTTTGACGGAAAGCTCAAATTTCTCAAGAAAAAGCTATTACAATAGTCTTGCTGGAGACCTCTTCCAGTACCCATCTTTGCTCCATGCTTTACACATACTTATCATTTTAGGCAAATTTTCGTAAAACAGTTAAGGGCAACCTGCACTATAGAAGTAACATTTCTGCAAAAATACTGCATTTAAATCCTGGTGGCTTAAGTTTTCCAATTAACACTATGAGAGCTGGTAATTTTTGGTACTTTTCATTTTTTTAAATATTTAGAAGAATTATTTTAACATATTTTAAAATATATACTTCAAAGTGTTCTTATTCATAATGACGAAACAATTTCAATATACCAAGAAAATATTTAGTGAGAAATTCTGGAAAAGAATGTTTCAAAATGAAAGATAAATTCCACATAAAAAAATATTCTTTTTTTACAAAAATTTTAAGACTTACCAAATAAAACTTTCCAAAATTATGCGTAAATACCGTAAAATAGCATTTATTTGTAAACAAGAATTATCTGTAAAATTTGTTAAAATACAACAAATATGGCTATTGAATGCTCAAAAAGTCCAATTCTAGAGAGTTTCAGATACTCAATTCTGTTTGTAGCTGCCATTTATAATCAGTTTCACTAAAATGTTGATAGATAATATCGGAAAAGGCGACAAACACGTAAATAGAGAGTTAAAAGTGATCCCGAGAGACTTTCAGGTTTATAAATCAAAGTGTTAACTATCAATATGAGAGAAGTAAACCTGTAAAAATATCAATTCGTTTTATCTCGGTAAAATAACAGTATTAATGATAATAAATGAGTAAATAAATTTGTTATGCCTTTTTAAAAATAATAAAGTATGTATAGATATAAATTAAAATGTATTTTTAATTTATTTTAAGTACATTTTTATCAGAAAATATAACGGGTTTCTGTAATAAAGATACTAAATTTATTGACAAAATTTCCTTAACCTTTTGAAGCCCAATCATTTTCATCGCATTCTACATATTTTGCAGATGTCAGTTGTGAACAATAAATGTCCGATATTACTCTAACGAGCAATTAAAAGTTTTCTATAAAATACTCCTTAAAAAAAGAAATATCATTCAAACATCTTTTCTCACAATGTAGTATTTTTCAGAAATCAAACATGAGTTCCGATATAGAAAACTCATCTATTGTACTACTATACTCAACCTGACTACTTGTGATACAAAAACACTGCTAATAACTTGATCAATATTTCTGTAGTCAAAAATGTTGTTGTAAACTGGAAATGTTAGCCGCTTTACATTTTCCTTCATTCACAAATAGCATATAATGTTATCCCATAATGATTGGGACAAACATTAAGGGCAAATAGGGCACATAATAAGATATCAGAATCACACAGCAACGTGGGGTCAAAAGCGCCGTTTTTACTCACTTAGTAATAATCACTTCGGGAAAGTGTTGAAATGTTCGTCTAATTAACCAAGTTCCATGACCTGGTTAAGAAATTAAACCTTTCTCGGCTTATTTCCAAAAATTTCATCAATCAAATGCGATAGAATTTTTAAACTACCAATTTTACTCACGTATTTTCTGTGACAGATATTAGTTTTGGATGAACAATGGTCGGAAAGTTCATTATTATTTCAGAATTTGCTCCAAGGTGTCTACTAACAGTTACATGAAATCTCACATTGCTATGTCATTCCGAATATTTGTCATGCGTCCCATATTACCTTAAGGTCTGGCCTAATCATTATGAGACACTCTGTAATCACAATGATTTTGGGATAGAGAGATTGTAAATATTTCTGGATAGCGAGGTAGTGGCGGATCCAGAAAATTATAAAAGAATTATAACCATGAGAAACATTTTATCAGGCATGGGTTCGTTATTTTTTTTCTCATCTCTTTTTTAATGTTCAACCCATGTTTAACATGTTCGCTCTCATTATTGATAAGACGATGTGAAAAACACTCATCTCCTTTTTATAAAAATAAGTTACTAGAATTGTAAACTTGTGAGCAGAAGAGTAAGTATGCAGACTTATTTAATTCGGAGGAGGGGCTAGAGAAACAATCTCTATGTAAAAAAGCATAATCTTTAATGTTAAAAATTTATGGATTTTTTTCTGTATAGGGGAGAGGTTTGACCCCCTCCCCTTTTATGCATCCCAGACCTAAGGAGATTTATCGGTCAGTCGCAAAAAAGCTCAACTGTTGGACTCGAGAATAGCTGAGATGTTACTCCTACTGCAATTTTAATTTTAAGGCTGCTGTTATTTTAGGTAATGATGAAATGTTTGAACATTAAAATAAAATCTGATGGGTTTAAAAACTCGAAATTTTTATGTTGCTCCCTAAGATGAACTGTGCTCGTTTGTAAACGTCTAACCAATAAGTTATGGAACAGACGTTAGAACGCACATCTCACACTTTTCCACCCTAACGATTTGAAAATTAACGCGATTGACAACATTAAATTTTCCTCAAAAAATTCAATTTCGTTACATGCACACATTGCATGAAAAAAAAAAACCCAGCAATTTCAGCAACGTAAAGGGTAATCCAAAATGTACAAAGAATTTTAATAATTATTCGATAGCTCTTTTAAGCATTTATCAATTAATTTTGGCCCTTTTTTGAGCCGATTTCGGTTTGCAAAGCGCCACCTATTGGCAATTTTTTTAACTAAACCTTTCAATAACCTCCCTGGAGCGTATCGCGTGAACAGTCCGTACGGCAAATTGGGTGTCAATCTGCTCACCTGTTTCAGCTGTTAAATGATGATTATGGGGGAAGTTTAATTTAACTAATCCTGTATATATATTTATATACAGCATTTAGATGAATGACATTCAGTATTTTCTTAATATTTCATTGTCTTTTGAATTTTTGTTCTAGTTGTTTTATTGTATATGTATGGTTGTGTGGTTCTTTTGCGTTCTTCTATTCTTAATAAAATATGTATTTTTTTTATAAGTTTATTATTTTTAGTTCTTATTATATATATATATAAATGGGAGGGGGTGAGTAAACTACATTTTAAACTTTTTTTTTTCCAATTTCTGATAATGGGTAGTGCATAAAAGGTGGCAATAAGAGCATGACGTTTACATAAACAATTAAGAATTTTCCTTTAAATTGCTGCAATCGTGTAGAAACTTCAGCAGCAAATTTTTAGTAAATTATCTTACAAAATATGTGACTGAAGTCCCATTTTTTTTTTAACTTTTAGTTTTTTTATTGAGGAATTATCTGAAATACTTATTTATGCATTATTCATTATAGTCTAATTAAACTCATAAAATTTACCATTTTTTAAATGCTTAGTATTATTTTCTTCAATTTAGTAGTATTCAAATTTATAATAGTAAGAGTTGTATTGTCAATCTTAAACTGATAACCAATCATTTTGAGATTATTGTTAAGCATATGTAATGTAAATTTAAATTCTTAACCAAGTTAAGTATGTACATACACGAAACTTCACATAAGAATGGATAAAATTTTAGAAGGTCTAAAAATTTAAGGTAATCGTTGTACTGCTACTTTTAAGAAAAAAATACACTTTTTTTTTAACAGTATTAAATTTTACATTTGTTTATAATTCAGAAATTAATTTATCGGAAATTTTGTCTCAAACTTAATCACTACGTGATCCAATAATTTTTCTTACATTTTAAGATAGTTCATTATTTTATCGATTTACATTTATATAATTTGGCTTTTCGGTACCTTAATGGAAATTCAAGTATACGAGATAACTACACTTTAATAGTACGAAACAGCTACCATTATAAGCATATTTTTAACTTTTTGATTCTCTAATAGTATTTTAGCGCAAACGTAGAGATCGCATGTAAAGGCTTAAGTGTGTTGGAGACAATATCTATCCTAAGAAGTCAAAATAAAATATATTACAGCAATCTAAAATATTTTATACTTAAACTTTCGCTATGCTCTATCAATATATATGTAAAGAAAGTAAAACACGGGAAATCTCTTACCCGTAGAAACTGTTTTACCATATATCAAGCAAAATATATTCTCAAACAGCGTTAAAAGCGAAGAAGTTCAAAGGCACTTTGTTTTAAAAGCAAGAGTTATCAGAAAATACTTCTTCAACCGATTATTTTCAGCGGGCGTATTTCTATACAATGTTAAAATGTTTAAAGCCTCTTTGGTTTTAAGTTATCAGAAATATTTTCTCTCTTTTTATACTTTCAAACGTCATAAAATGAAGCTTAACTCCCCACGAACAAAAAAATTTACTTGACTTACGAAAAGATTTCATCCCGGTTTTGTGAGTTTAGTTATTTATTGCCTTTAATATTTTTTTATTATAAAAAGTCGCTCTCTTTAGAAAATAGTGTCTATTAACGATTTCCAAGGAATCTGAAGCTAAACTTGCAATCTTTTCTTCTATTTTTTTATGTAGCAAACTGAGTCTTTATTTTGTTATACAACTGGAAGTGTTTCGTGTGTTCAACCTATTTTACAAAATAAAACGTCGGTTTTGACCAGTTTGATGACATGAAAAAAAAATAATAGAACAAACAGAAGTCATCATTAAAAAGATTTACTCTGATTTACTCACAATAGTCATATATGCATCGTACTTAATATTTTTACCAAATTCAATTTTATGTTATAACTAAATTTTCATTTTATCTGCAATAATCTCTATAGAAATTCATAATTAGCTACAGAAATTTAAAATTTTGTTCTATAAGTAAATGGAACGGATTAAGCAATGCACATATTCACTAAAATTTAAACTAGGCATGAAATTGTTATAAATACATCACACTGGATTCCACTAGCGATAGAATATCTTTTAAAATTTAAAACATCTCCGCATTTTGATTTCATAAAAAATAATTGGATTCGAATTCATGTATTGTTTTATTTCGAGCAATATATCTCAGTCATTGCTGCGATATTTTGTATTGTGATGGTAAAATGTCTATAGAAAAAGTATCGAAAAGATTCTAACGAGTGTAAATATTTTGTTGTTTGTTAAAGAGACCGCCAAATGTGAAATCTAGAAGTTGTGAAAATTGCTTCTGGAATAGCTAATCTAAATTTTTATTATGAAGAAGAATTCAAGAAAATTTAGAATTGTTCAAGAAAAAAAAATAATTTTAGCAATTATTAATTATATTGTATTGTGTGTATTAAAGCAAACCTGCACGAGGGATATCTGCCTAGGATGGGGGATGCCTTGGGCGGAGGACTTTCTAAGAAGTTCTAACGCGTGAATTATTAACTATACAACGTGTCCCAAAAAACACTGACTTAGGCTTTTTTCCTCAAATACTGATCATAGATTTATACAATAAATTACGAAGGTACTGTAAAAAAAAGACAGAAGAAAATGCTCAAATTTTGTAAGACACATAATTAAAGCATGGAACAAATTTTACCAATTGGGAACTTTTTGTATGGAAGCCATATAAAAATTTTAATTTTATATTTATATATATTTCATCTGAAAATTTTAATAGATACCATAAAATTCTGTACCTTTTATTTACATAACTTTTTAATTTATTATAAATGTGAATGATCAGTACTTAAGGATTAAAAGCCTAAGCTAGTAATTTTTGGGAGACCCTGTGTAGACATTATATTTAGTTTCAACAATCTAACCTAATTTTTTTAAACAAGGAGAAACTACAGCAACTGATTATATTTTAATATGCCCTAAAAAGACCAGCTTGAAGATATTAAAAACAAATTAATGCAAAAGTCATTTTATAGATAATAGTAGATGATTCCTATCAAAAAATTCAGATGATGAATAAAAGCATTTTTTTAATGACTTTGAATAAGTGTTATACATAACAATTACAAAATTTGCATATAAGATCAAGAGATTAACATAAATCCTCCTTTCTTCCGAAGAAGGTAAAAATTATTTAAGGTAGAAATAATGCAGCAATTTTATTATTATGTGTATTTTCTAGAAAGTTGTTATTTTCATTATCAGAGGATAGCGTTGGCCTACTGTCACAAAGCATTAATGCAGTAAAATATCAATCCGTACTTTTATTTTTCGAACATGGTACATAAAAAAGGGTGACTCAGAACTTGATTACAGGAAATATATTTTAAATGATGAAAATCAAGTTTTCATAGCACTTAGGCAAGTAAAAAGCTTAGCCGGTTGAAGATCGATTCCCAGCAGCGACAATTTTGGTCAGCACTTGAGAGGGTAAGAATGTTTCCTCGACTGGACTGATGAGGTACCACATACACTAAAATGGAGCAGGCGTACGTTAAGTCTGCCATGGCTTCAATATCCTCCATTCTGAAACGATACCTCTGGAGGTACCATCCCAGGTACAAGTCTCTCATCTGAAATTGCTTCAAAATTGGAAGGCATTTCTTCTTACGCGCTTTCGTAATAAAATGTCCAACAATATTGGGCTTTTGTAGTGGCGAATGCTTACTCGACAAGTGACCACCCTAGAAAAAAAAAAGTTTCAAGTAAAAACGGTGAAGGTAGAAGCAATGACCATTCTCTTAGAACTTTCTGTTTTAATAGCCGTAAAATGTAAACCTAAAGTAAACAGAACATTTCTTATATGATGAATATGGGATAATCTTTGATGTGACCATAGATCAGCATAACAACTGTGTCCAAACGGAAAACTGTCCCTCAGTGAATACGCATCCCACAATCAAATTGAATACGTTTGTTCATAAAAAAATTGTATTAGTAGGAATAATTCTCAATAAAAATGAAAAATATAATACAGAGCTTAATAAACGTTTCTCGATACCCTTCACGTTATCAATAATCAAAATTATTAATTTTGTAAAAATTTACTAAATAATATAACTCGAAAAAAACTTCAAATTAATCACCATTTTTAACAAGTAAATCACTTTCAAAGCTTTTAAACTCTTTAAAGGTAAAAAAGTTCGAAATTCCTTCCAGTTATTTCAAAATATTGACCAGAAAATAGCACCATAGCTTCATTTTATCTATGAAGAAAACAGGGAAAAAAAGTTTAAACTCAGTTTTAAGAGAAATTTTCCGATTAAATAGCAGGGAAAACAATAATGGAAAGAATCATCCTAGAAAATTCTGATAGCTGGCTATTTTTTTTTTCCTTCAATGGAATTGTAGTTCCACATTTAGGTTTGATAAAAAAAAAAATTACCCGGTGTGTTTTCTAACTCTTTGTTATCTATGAAGAAAAAAGTTTTGATATGGTTTTTTTTTTTTTTTCCCCATAGAAACATGTCTGAAAATAAACACCTTTAAAATCCTGTTAATAAAAACGCCAAAGAGTTCCGAAATTTTTCATTGTTGGTAAATTATATAGATTTAGCTAGAGCTTAACCTCTTACGAGCCAGGAACGTATGTGCGTACGCACATAAATACCATGTGCGTTTCTGCGTATGTTCATGGTATTATTGCAGAGACTTAACTTTTGTCTACCTGGTATTCTTAAACACGAAGTATAAGTGTTATGTGGTACTCTATGATTTTTTTCACATCTCGATATTTTTAACTTTCATTTTCACTCGCTTAACAAATTTTAATAATTAATTTAAACAGAATTTATTGATCTGGTATATTTATAGATAAATTGGGATGGTGCGCAAGGGGTTAATTGTTATTCTAATTTGATTATCGATCTATATTTTATAGAGTACGCAAGAGGAAATGTTTGAATTCTGCATTGGTTGATGATGTCTGTTTTAATTTAGCCCTTTGCCTTTTTTGAAAACAAAAGCTAATAGCAAGTGCACCTATTATGGTACTTTTGGCTGATTGTGAAACCATTGTGGAATTAAATATTTTTAGAAATGGACGGGAATGACAATGTTTGTTTAATAGTGTCGATATTGAGTAAAATGATTAGTCAAATTGATCTCAGTCATTCAAAATTAATACAAATTTCTTGTGAAATAATTTTTGGGGGTAAAGATTTATACTGAAATGCAACCTAGTTTATTATTATTATATATATATATATATATATATATATATATATTTTCCCCAATGGGCGGGCATTTTTGGCCATTAGCCTTTTTACCACTACTAAGGAACGAGCCATTGGCCATTTTATTATGTGAGCTGAGCATCCTATGGGCGGACAGAATTACCCCCTATGAAGGGACGGACAAGTTAACATCCATGACCAAGCCGGGATTCGAACCCGAGACGTGGTAGAATGGTTCTTAAGCTACTTCACCACCTAGGCAGTTTATTATTGATATTAAAATTGTAGTTTTTGACAAAATCGGTTATTAAGTATGTGGAAATTTGAATAAGGTCATGGCAAATGTATCTTCATAACTGTTCTGATAGAATAATGTAACAATGAGTATAATAAAATTCTTTAACATTCATCGCACGTTGCAAAATGGCCAAGAATGACGTCATAAGAAAAAATATTTAATGAAAATAAAAAGCTTCGTAAGTTCAAGACAAGTGATAATATGGCGCTGTTCTATTTTATGTAGATGTGTTTTTGTTGTAATTCAGGCTATAAAAATAATAGATGAACAAGGAAAGGTAAATCGAGTGCGATGTAAGTTCAATATACACTTCGCATTACCTAAACATGTATTACGTATGAAGTTGTGTTACTCAACAAGAAAACGCAGCGGTCGCTCATTGTGAATCTATAATTCTCACCAATATCATTAAAGGTTTTTTATAAGAAAAAAAAATTGAAAGGTCACTATTTTGTTCCACAAATATTGTAGTTTTCTGTTATATAGGGAACTTTTTTCAACTTTTTTTGCAAAGATTATCCGCGTCTTATTATTAGTGTCCCACCAAAATTATCAGCATTTCATTCCGACTGATAAAACAAGAAATAAATTGCTATGAGTACTTGTTCGTTAATAAAAAGCCAGCAATTAAACAAAAACAAATCGAAAATCATTTCAGACATATTTTATGATAAAGAAAGCTTTTATTTTACAGATGATAATGATTGATTTGTTTATCTGAAAGACAATTATTGTAATAGAATGTAACATAGTAACATCTGATTTATTTGAAGTTAACTATACTTGATAAGAGAGTCACTGATAAATAACATTTTATGTACCCAATAATATGTAACTGTCAAATAATACTGTCCTCTTATCTGAAATTAGAGCATTATACTTTGGTGAGTAAAAATAGTTATCTTAAATAGGTTAATAGCTGGTTTCTCAATTAACGGCAGTTCTAATCAGCAGCTGGGAAAGAAAAGGAATTCAAAATTTAATTATAGATATCATTAAAATAATTTATTACAAACTGCTCTGCTTAGTTTGTAATTTGATAAACGTGATCAAAGCTTCAAACCAGAAAGAATGTTGTGCTAGACGTTTCTAACTTCAAATAAATTATCAATTAATATGTGACACTATAGCCAAAAAAAAATTATACAATACCTTTGTAATAAAAAATCCCGTAATAGAATAAATTTGCAAGTAACATACAGGTAGAAAACATACGCCAGCACGAAACATTCAGGTTATACAAAGAGCCCAAGTTTTTTGTGTATTTTGAAAAGAGAATATATATTTTAAAGAGTTTAAAATGAATTTAAAAAATTAATTTGTAATTAATTTCTATTGAAGACCCAGCAGCCAGATAGGTCTTAGCTAGGGAAGCAGTTATTAGATAACTATTGGTCTATCCCAGTATCTGTAATTTTAGCGTAAAAAAATGTTAAATCGCATAAAAGTTACTTAATACAAAAATCCCCCTAAAAAAACACTTTGTTTTTCATAAATAAAATTTTGTAATTCAAAAAAGACAACTTCCTAAAAGAGCTGCACTTTCGTCCACAAGCACGATTTTATTTAAACAAAAAACCATTTTATTACAATGAGAACAAAAACACCTCGGTAAAACTTTATTATACAAAATATTCTTAAATATTATAATGTAATTTGAAATTCGTGAATTCAAAATTATATCAAATTCACTCACAATTAGGATTTAAGACTAAAAACTTATTTCATATTTCTAATAATTGTTACTCTAGTAACACAATCCATACCAAGGACCTATTTAAGAAGTTGGGGCATCCGGTCTCTCTACCTTCGCCCAAATTTTCAATTTTTGTTAACGAATTAATAATGAAAACTTTTTGTGAAAAATTATGCCTTTTTCACTGTTTGGACCCCTTCCGAAATATTTTCTGAGTACGGCACTGTCCATTGCTGCCACTTAAGCTGGCAAATTCAATAATGAAATGTAAACTAACCTTAGTAATAAATAAATAAAAACAGGAATAAGATGGTCTATCTTGAGATGATTAAACTTTTGAGTTTATATTTGTTTCCTGCGTGCATATTTACGGCTGAAAATGGTTTTGAGCTCATTACTGAGCTTTTTATGTAACATGAGTTTAAAACTTGAGTTTACGATTTCACTATGAGTTCCAGTATAGTGGCAATTTAAAGATGTGTTAAAATTTATCGGCTCAAGAAATAAACGTAAATACTGTTTGTTTGAGTGTCACCGTCATTGTAAGTAAACATTTTGGGAATATTGTCTTGTCTTCAATGTCTACACCAGCAGTTACCGAGTGAGGTGTTGCGCCATCTGTGTGAAACTAAAGGCGTTATCCTCCTTTCTGGGGGAAGAGTAACCTCCTAAAAGTTTACCTTTTAGGAGGAGGACTGCAGAACTATAATTCCTTTCGTTACTAAGTAAGCGCAAACAAAATATTTTCTAATAGCGTCAAAAGTTTCACGAATGAGCTAGTAAAATTTAAAATGCTGTTTTACTTTAAAATTTGTAAATGTCCCCTAATTAATATTTTTTTTTCGTTTAACGTTCAATGAAGGCCTAAATATGCATTTTATTATTTACAAAACATTCTACCAAATAGGTTTCAGGATTTGACAGTGAAAAGTCGTCATTGATACGTAACCTTAAATTCTAAGGAATGGCTACTCCTCAGTCAATCGGAAATATGAGAATATGCGTAATTATTTCGTGCATCGCGTATTTTTTGCTAGAGAGTCTATCATTCTGATTGAGTTAAGAAAGTAACTTTTAACTCGCTACATCAAAATAACGTAGATCTCACTTGGGAATAATCGGAGTTTGGAAGTAGTTTTACTTATTTTTTTCAACCCGCAGTTATTCAATGCTTCCATTGCCAAGACTACACAAGCTGCAAACTTAATGTTAAAAATGTTAGCGAAATCTTTAAGCACCCGCTTCTGAATTCAAAATCCTTCTTTACTTAAAAATTCGTATTAAATCTCGTAATTTATATTTTCCCCCATTTTTCTTTTAAAAGAGAGCGAAATGAGTGGTTCATCATTTGTCAAAATATCAAAAAGTCATAAAACATAAAACTAAAATGCAACAGCTTTAAAATTATTTTACGAAAAATTTCATCAAAGGTGATCTTTCTATACAAAATTCTTAAAAATCTGCAAAATATTTCATATAGTCAGAGGAAGAAACTGTTTTAAGAAGAAAATTTTCACCATCCGATGATACAAATTTCGTTTTACTGCAAGCGTAATTGCCGGCGTTATTACGTATTGGGCGAGAAAAAATGCCAAAAATCGCATAAAACATAAAATAAAATTTCCGAGTCCATTTTCGACAAAACCGCATCGAGATGTGTTAGGACCTGACCTAGTGAAGCCTTATACAAAATTTGAAGGTTTGCGACCACCCGTCTCTGCGCGTGCGCTTTTAGTATATGTACTAGCCATTTCCGACGACCGGTTGGTCCGCCGACGGCCGCTTCGCGACCAAGATGAACAAATTACAGCACGCAGGCCGCTTCGCGACCGGCCTATGCAGCCAACGGGCCGCTTTCACACGTTACGGTAAACAGCCACCTTCGGCGACCAGTTGGTCCGACAATGAGTCGTTTAGTGACCGAAATCTGCAACTTATGGCAAACGGGCCGCTTTCACACGTTACGGTAAACAGCCACCTTCAGCGACCAGTTGGTCCGACAATGAGTCGTTTCGTGACCGAAATCTGCAACTTATGGCAAACGGGCCGCTTCTTGACCGGCCTCTGCAACCTACGGTCCGTGTTTACACGTTACAGTGAGCGGGCGCCTTCGGCGAACAGCTCGTCGGCCAACAAGTCGCTCCGCGACCCGCCCGTGCAACCTACGGGCCGCTCGCCTTCAGAGACCAGCTGGCCCGCAAACGGGTGGGCCATGCAACCTACGGGCCACTTTGCGACTGTCCTGTGCAAGCTGCGGCACTAGTTACACTTCGCTCACGGCACTTGCGAAAAAATTTTTGAAGTGAGAACTTCTTTAAGCGCGTAGGGCACTTTCGGGGTGGAGAAAAAACACTGAATTCGCGTGACCGTCACGCTCAGATACATATGGGGAAAAGTGGACTGTGACGTTATACACACGCCGTCTCCTCCCTGCTGAGATTTCTTCCTCTTTTCTTTGAATTTTAGTGCTGCCACCCGTTATGATACGTAAAAACATCACATTACTTGTAAACTGCGTCCTAGCTTCCGCGGCTTTTATCAAACCGTAGACCCAAGGCGTGGCAGGCGAGCGCGTTCTAACCACCAGGCGGATTCGACTCGGGATGAAATGACTAAAGTTTGAAGTGATTGTTGTTTCGATTTCGGAATGGGAACTTTTATGCATCTAAATAAATAAAATTAGACTTTGCCTGTACACTACTTGGTATTGGAAAATTTCGCGATTTCTATCCGTTTTAAGCATTTGGGAGCCCAGTACGATCGTTAAAAAATAAAAAAAAAATGTTTGTCTGTCAGTCGTTCTGTCAATGACGCTTTTTTTATTCGCACATCGCGCGAAACTGACTGAAGCGAATGAAAAACATTTAGTGACATGGGTGTGATAGGTGGTCACTGAACTTCAACTATAAGCGTTGAAATTTTAAAAAATTCATTAGATTTTGAAATTTTCCAAAAATCGTTTCAAACTGCGTAAATTTTTGTTCGCACAACATGCAATAACAACTAAGGCGAAAGAAATGAACTTTGGTGACAGGTTATCACTCTACTTAAGTGTGGGAAGAGCGTGCGGCGAGAGCTGGGTTCGAACTCACGGAATTCGCGTGGTGGAATGCTGCGCAATGCGGCTCGGCCAAAAGGTACCCGTTCGACCGGCCTTCAATTTCCGGGTGTTGTGTGCGCGGAGGTGATCGCGTGCCACCACACTACTCCCCCCCCCCCCTAGAGAATCAGTCGGAGGCTGACGAACGATGTTCCAAGCGTTATGTGCCACTCGTTGTGGACTTTTTGAGGTCGCTGCCACTCGTTGTAGACTTTGTGAGGTTGCTGTCGCTCGTTGCGGACTTTGGTGAGGTCGCTGCCGCTCGTTGCGGACTTTAAAAGATCCGAGCGAGAGATGGAAGAGGGTGGTGCTGGCGCCATCTGTCGCTGTAGGCGAGAAGGAGAATGCGTGTTCGTTGTCCGGGTCGCCAGTGAAGCGGGAGCGTGAGGTGAGAGCTGAGGATTGAACCCAGGGACTTATGGGTGGTAGAAAGAGGCGCTATCCGTCTCGGCCAAAAGGTACCCGTTTGACCGGCCTTCAGTTGCCGGGTGTTATGTGCGCGGAGGTGATCTCGTGCCGCCACATAAGTTATAGGCGTCGGATTTTAAAAACAAAAGTATTAGATTTTGAGATTTTTCTGAAAATCGTTTCAAACTGCGCAAATTTTTGTTTAATATGCATAAAACTGCATATAATTTGCACAAGCATATTCTTTCAAAATATTCAAAACTAGACGCTTTCGGCGACCAGTTTTGGCCGTCCTATGTGCAACGTAGTGTGCAACCTAGTGCACACTGGCCGCTTCGCGACTGGCTTGTGTAACCTACGGCACATGGTCCTCTTCGCAACCGCAATTTGCAACCTGCGGGTCGTCTGCCAGCTAGTAATTATAGATTTACGACAAAAACAAAAGCGCGCAGACAACACCAAATTAACCTATATAAAAGTATGAAATCCAACAACGTTGAAATCAAAATCCATCCGGTTAAACGAATTGAAAATTAAACGCTTATGACAAAAACATATGTCACCAAAAACAATCTAAAACACTCAATTGAGCACTTCAAACTTAAACAAACGCTTATGCATGCTTTATGACAAAAATAAAACAAATGTCCCAAAACAATCGAAATAAAAGTTACGATCCAACAACGTTGAAATCAAAATGCATCCGTTTAAACGAATTCAAAGTTAAGCAAATGGTGTCACAAAAACAATCTAAAACACTCAAACACTTTTAAAATAGGATTTCACAAATGTCACGCCGTTAAGGTTTAAAAACACTCGGCAGAGATTACTGGGAAAAAAAACATGACTTCCACAAACAACAACAAATACGTTTTTCTCATCTCAAAGAGTCCCAGGCAGCAAGAGAGCTCCGTAAAAAGTCGGAGGACTATCTATTTTATCGGCTTGTAGTAGGCTGTTTTTCTCTAACTTCGGCAGAACGTCCACTGAAACTCACCTCCCAGCGTCTGATTTATCCATTGCATTCAAACGTTGGGAGATGACCCATACGACCTCCCATAAGAAGTTCTCGATTTGTCGTCCCTTCCGCACGTCGTAAAAAGATCCATGGAAAACTACTGCAGGACTATTTGCAGATAGCGCTGACAGTTTTCTCGGAGTTTCGCCCAGCTCTTGAGGCAGTCGGATGTGTTTTGAAGTGTTCCGATTAATCTTGTAAAAGTCGTGTAAATACGATGTTTTGCGATTAATAATGAATAATCTTTTTGCTTGAATGCCTCGGGAAAGCGGAAATGTAAAAAGTATAATTAATTGTGAATTTTGAAGAACTTTGAGGTCTTCGGCTGGCTCGGAGATTCTTCTAAGTGGTGGATTTTTCATATTGAATTTCTGTATAAGTGATTGAATGTTTAATGAAATTGTTGGAGCGATCGTAATGTCTAGAGGAAGATCTTTACAGTGATATATGCTATGCCGAGATTACGTTAGAACTGAAGATTTTATCATTTTTAAATTTGTGTTTACTTTTGTGAAAAATAATTGATGATCCAGTGCTTCTTGTGATACGCCCATGGAGTCCATGGATACGCCTATTCGCCATTAACCATGCCTTCCTGTCCTCGATTGAGCTCCGGAATGAACGCTGGAGAACCACTCTGACTCCGGATTCTTGAAAAGGTATGTCCAGATTTGGGTGCTTCGTCTGGCCAGATAAACTGTGTCACTTTGTTAACTTTGTCAACTTTGTTGCCTCTCCCCCCCCCCCCCAAAAAAAAGAGAATTTTTAGATTTTGGGAAATGTATAAAGGTATTGGTTTCTTGGTTTGTATCGAGTATATTTGGGGACTTGAGAAGTTGATTTTTTTTATTCGGAGTTGAGTTGTTAAATTAAGAGTAAACGGATCCGGACTTTGCTCTGGAGGTTCATAACTTGCTCTGTTGTGTCTGAAGCTAGGGGGTCAGAATTTTTCCTACTAAGTTAATTTTTCTGGGTTGATTTTATGTACTCATTTTTTTCTCTGTCTTTGATTTAGGGTACGACTTTTCCCAACTGATATGAATTGTTTTCTCTATCTTCTATCTAGAGTTCGAATTTCCTCAATCGGCTTTGGAAGCGGGAGGTCGGATTTTTGGCGGTCGCATTGTAATTTTCAGTGCGGTGTTTGGGAGTGGGAATTGATTCAAGTGTTCCCGGATTTTTAGGCGGGAAGTGGGGATTCGAGCCTTGAACCTGTATTCAGTTGGAGTTTGTTTGGCTGTTTGGGATCTTGGGTTGGATTCCCTATTGGGAGTCTGACTTGAGTTAGGTAGTACCTGACAGTGGTGTTGGGTCTCGGGGTTGTATTGGGTTGTTGCTCCTTAATCTGTGTTAGGGGCGACTTGGCGGATTTCGTTGGTAATGCCTCTTCGGCCTCTTCCTCCGACATCTGAAGGTAAATCCCCAATTTTCGCGGCTCAGCGTCGGAGATTAAATTCCAGTGCAAGAACGATTTCTCCGGCAGCCTCCTCATCTGGGAAGGCCATGGAAATTCCAAATGAAAATTTAAATATGCAGGTGTCGGAGGGCAGGTGTGCAGGTTATCCCAGTCCCTCTTGATGCAAATCTGGAATCAGAAATACAGGCCTCTCAATTGGTCCCCTTTTTTTTAAATTCTTACCTTCATTAAAGTTTTATTTATATAGCCTAGTATTTTAATGGTTTGATAGATGAAACCTTGACATCTAAAAGAACATTTAACAACTGTTGAAGAAGCAGAACATTTTACTCTATTATTTATAGAGGTAGGAATTTTTAAAAAAGAGGACCGACTGAGAGGCCTGGAAATAAAGGCTTTGGGTGTCCTACCGGTACTAACTAAAATGAAAAAGGAGTTTGCTGGAAAGCTGCGTGAATACCAGAGAGGTAAAAGGACTTTCTGTGAGGAAACAATGGAGGAGTTGGATCACTTGGTAGGTGAAATACATAATGTGGCTGTCATTATGACACAAATGTATAATGAAGTAGCAATGTGTTTGGATATCAAACAAAGGGAAAAGACATACGCAGAGGCCATTAATGCTGAATTGGATACTAGGTTTGATCATCTGGAAGAAAAAAAGGACGTCGAGTTCTCGCGGCTCCTGGGAATGAAGATGTAAAATCAAAGGATAAAAAAGAATTTAATGTCACGGTACAATATAAGGGGGGGGGGGAGATGGAGCCTATTATGATAAGAAACGCAATTCAGAAGGAATTCGAGAAAAATAATGTAAACTTAAAGACAAACGATGTAATCTTCGCTTATAAGCCAAAAAGGTTGATTTTTGTTACTAAAAATAATCATGCGGCTAATGATATCTATCACACATTGATAAACGATCAAAGTATTCAAGAGAAGTATTCGATTAAACAGGTCGAGAAGTCGATGAATAAATTAATGATGTTGGGTGTCCCGTCGGAACTGACTTCGACTGAAGTTGAACAAGAAATACGAGAAATGGACGAGGATTATGATATTGAGGCTATAAAGCAATTCGTGAGGGAGAACTTCGATGTCTCCTCATGGTTAGTAAATACCGATGACTATACTAAAATACAATTACTGGATAGAGGAAAATTCTGTGTTAGCATGCACACGGTAAGAGTTGTTCCGTATGTGGAAGCACCTAGATGCCAAAAATGTCAGGCCTTCGGTCACAAGATTTATAATTGTACTATCAGAAGTTAAGTAAATTTACGTTTACTGTTGAAGACAAGATAAAAGAGAAAAAGGCTAGAAATCTTGCCCATGGCGGACGCAGTTCCGCATCGAACAATACTTTATTTCGTAGAGTTTTTTCTATGCATGAGCTGGGGATGGCAATGAATGATCTTGACATGACAAAAACCCCAGGACCTGATGGTATCCACGGCCCGATGCTTAGTCACCTTGGCACTCGTGCAAGGCAAAGACTTTTAAACATCATTAACCAATCATGGAATCTCGGGCGCTTGCCGAGGGAATTGAAAAAGGCTTTTATAGTCCCTATCAAAAAATCAGGGAAAGTATATGGATCTCCTGAGAATTATAGGCCCATCGCCTTGACTGGTATACCATGTAAAATTATGGGAAAAATGGTCCAGAAACGATTGCTTTTTCATCTTGACAACCATGGCCTTTTCCAAAGGAACAGTATGGATTCAGACGGGGTCACAGTACTACAGATCAGGTTCTCTATCTCTGTCAAAAGATCAGAAGAGCTCAAAACCTGTATCCGACGAATCATACAGTGACTGCTTTTCTGGACCTGTCAAAAGCTTTTGACAGGGTCTGGAAACACAAATTGATTACTAAACTATGCAAGGATTTTGGCGTCAAGGGAAAAGTTTTATGTTGGATCTATGAATTCTTGAGAGACAGACTGTTCAGAGTGAAGCTCAATTCTACCGTGTCAAATAGCTTTAAGGAGTAACACTGAACCCTCAGTGTTCAGTGTTGAGCCCTACCCTTTTCTCCCTGTATTTGACTGGCGTTGAAAAGGTGACTACGGAGAATTGTGAGGTCAGTCTATACGCAGATGACATTGCCATCAGGAGCTCTGGCTCAGATGTGGATGAAATCAAGTCTAACATTACTTTTACCCTTGCAGACATGTAGAGTTTTTCCAAAGCTCACAAGCTGACTTTTAACCCCTCTAAATCTATTGTCAGCTTTTTTACCACTAATAAGCGGTTGTATAATTATCTACCAAAAATTTTTATGTCTGACATGCCTCTCAAATATGAGAAGCATCCTAAATATCTTGGTTTTACCCTGGACCCTGAATTCACTTGCAACAGGTATGGGGAGGCATTAGTACTGAAGAGTAGGAAACGGCTTAGCATACTGAAATATATCTCGGGGCGCGATTGGGGTGCTGACGCAGGAACTTTAAGAGCTACCTACTTGGCCATTATTCGTCCCATCTTAGAATATGGCCTTCCGTTATGCTGTTGTGCGTCTAAAACTAACATACAGAAATTGGAGATAGTACAGCTTAGTGCCTCTCGAGTTATAACGGGCTTAACGTAACAGTTGCCCAAATGATATAGTGTTGTTTGAGGCGGATCTTCAGCCTCTGAGTCTCAGAGGGAATTTGAGCCTGGTAAAATATTACAACAAACTTTACAGCTATGGTTCTCAAAATCCTACCTCGGATTTACTGTGGCATTGGCATAATAACGAAAGACTTAAGAAACATAGTACGTTTAGGCACATTGTGCTTAATAATTTGCTTGACAGTGTTTCTTGAAGCAATGCATTGACCCCTCAGTCGGTCTTCCAGGGGTCAGTTTCCATACTGAACTTTTGTCTAGGATCTCAAAGAAAAATGACGCCCGATTTGCCTCCGGCAATTTGCCCTAGAAATTATAAATAATATCCCAGACGGTGCTACGCTGATGGTAGTACAGATCAGGCATCCCACGCTGAGAGTGGGGTACTTATCAAAGATTCCAATGGAATTGTTAAATTAAAGAAAAGAAATCCATATTTCAGTTCAGTTTTTAAAAGTGAACTCATTGCTATCGATGAGAGCTATATTATGTCTTCTTTAGATCCAAAAGCTATCTGGATTCTGTCTGATGGTCGCAGTGCCATCCAACATCTGTCTAACTGGCATAACGTTGGTGACAAGACTGGAATTTCAATTCTTACTAAATTAAAACAAGTCTCGTCTTTTTGTGATGTGCACAGTGGATTCCCTCTCATGTGGACTAAAACAAGTCTCGTCTTTTTGTGATGTGCACAGTGGATTCCCTCTCATGTGGACATTTGGAGTAACGAGGAGGCGGAAGTCTTGGCGAAGAAGGGTGCCGGGGAGACCCTGGCTACGTCCAACTGCCTGACATACCTTGAGCTATATTCTGCCAGAAAACATACAGATAAAATGGTCTGGCTTGTCCCTCCAGCACATTCTTGGTACCGGGCTGATTCCCCAGGTAGATCCCTCGCTGTGAATTGCGACAGAAGTACCCAGACAGCTCTCTCTCGCTTTCGTATTGGTCATAGAGGCCTTGCATTCCAGGGTGTTCAAAAAGTCCACCCGATTTGTACAAAGTGTAACAATGAGCAGACATCTCCGGCTCATATTCTTAAGTGTCTGGATTTGTCCTACGACGACTATTGGACTTTCCTATTCTGGTCAATGATTTTTTGAGGGTGAATAAACTCGTAGATCTCGTCTAGCAGTAGCTGGACACGGAGATAAGCAACAACAACAGATTTATAATTGTAAAAGTAAAACTAGATATTGTGCAAGGTGCTCTTTGGAGCACGACACTCGTGGATGTGATGTAGAAGAATTCGTATGTTTGAACTGTTATAGAATGGCTGATACGGACTCGCAATTGAATTATAAACACAGAGCTCACTCTTCGGTGTGTACTACTTATTAATATTATAAAAATAAAATAATTGAGAAATTTAAGAGAAGTAATTGATTTTGGAGTATGTGGGCCGTGTATCTCTTCTGACAGTAAATAAAATTTCCATCATGGCGAGTAATGATGTATTTATTAATCGAAAACCAGAAAACATGCATACCTTGCAGATTAACTTAAATCATTGTAGATTGGCCAATCTTCGATTGTTTTCTTTCGTCTAAATAATAAATAATCTATATAAAAACATATCCAGGATTGATTTAATAGCTTACCAGGATCCTTTTTTGATTAATGACAAATTATAAGCTTGTCCCTCAACTGTTCGGGTTTTGTCATGAGTAACTAGAAACAGTGGTATTTGTACAATCATTTTTGACCCAAAAATTAGGGCCTTATTAATAGATAAAACAGATAATGTTTCTGTAAAAATTTATAAGAGTAGATTCGTTTGTTATAATGTCACAGTATTCGGCTCCGAGCGGGATTTGGTTTGGGATTGTGTTAACTAGCGCAAGTAAATTCAGAGTAAAGTTAATTTTTTGATATTGAGGGATTTTATCGCTCATCATACTATCTGGGGCTACGGGGATCGGAACTCTCGTGGACAGTTTATTCGGGAGTTAGTTAATGAACTAGACTTGATTGTAGTAAACGACCTCTTTGCCCCAGCCACCTTTACTCATATTGGGGATAAGGGTCATCCGGATTTGACTATAATCAGTGAATCTTTTTCTGACAGGGTCTTGTCCTGGCAGGTTCTGTTGGACGAAAGCGGTTCAGACCACAGATATGTATAATAGAGATGAGTTCGGGCTCATTTTTTGAAGCCCGAGCCCGCCCGAGCCCGAAGACTTTTAATCCGAGCCCGCCCGAGCCCGAGCAATATTATTAAAGTTGGAGCCCGAGCCCGCCCGAGCCCGAAATTTCAGCTAAAGACAAATAAAATTAACTACTTCATTAATAAGATACAATAAATTTTGGAGCTTCACACACCTTCTAGTCCCACGTGCAGCTATTTTTTAAAATAAGTACGTCTATTTATCCCATGAATCACTTTTTAAAATCTGTTTCAAGGAGTATGTTCAACAAAGGAGAAATTTTTCACGAGCCCGAGCCCGCCCGAGCCCGAACGCAATCGTGAATTACAGAGCCCGAGCCCGAGTCGGGCCCGGGCTCGGGCTCGGGCTTTCGGGCTCGGGCTGAGCCCGTCTCATCTCTAATGTATAACACTTGCTTGAAATTGGTCATTTGATAAATCGTCTGATTTTACTTTAAAAACAAAACACAATAATTTTAAGAAATTTGGTGGGTACTCGTCTATGTATATTTCTCCTGTAACAGTCGATTTAAAAGAAGCGAATGATGCCAATAAAATTCAACAATCTTCAACAGATTACAGAACCAATGGTACGATATTAATCTTCTTTCTTTTCGTAAAAAATTAAAAATTAAAAATTAACTATCAATTGGTGGAATAAAAGACTTTCGATAAAGAGAAATAGATTGACGGCCTTATATGGACAACATGTAAAAAATCCGGATGACCTTGAGTTAAAAATACGTTATGGGAAAAATAGAGCGGAATATCGAAAATCTATTATACAGGCCGAGGAGCAGTCATGGAAGGGCTTTTGTTCAGAACAAGGAAATATATTTGGTTCCGGTTTTAAAATTGCTAAAGCGTTAAAAGGTTGAGAACCGCTGGCATAGACACGTAGTCGTAAGACTGACTGACACAGTTAGTAGTTATCAGGTTAAACGAATTCAAAATTAAACAAATGCTTATGACAATGTCCCATAACAATCGAAATAAAAGTTATGATCCGACAACGTTGAAATCAAAATCCATCCGTTTAAAAGAATTCAAAATAAACGGTTACAACAAAAACAAAATAAGCAATCTAAAACACTCAAACACTTTTGAAATATGATTTCACAAATGTCACGCCGTTAACATTTAAACACACTACGAAGAACTCCATCAGGTTAAACGAAGTCAAAATTAAACAAATGCTTATGATAATGTCCCTCGACTATCGAAATAAGTCATGATCCAACAATGCTGAAATCAAAATCCATCCGGTTAAACGAATTCAAAATAAACGGTTACAACAAAAACAAAATAAGCAATCTAAAACACTCACTTTTAAAGTAAGATTTCGCAAAACGTCAGGCCGTTAACATTTGAAAACATTCCGGTCAGACAATGAAAAAAAACAAGACTTCCAAAAACAATAACAATATACGTTTACGTTGCCAATTTCTAAAAAGGAATACCTATAAATGCATGTTTAAGTGTTATGATAAGGCTAAACTTGTGAAGTATGGTTATCCAGGTGAAGTACAGTTATGCAATTTAGCCTTGGTTGTGCAAACACAATTTTAGCCTTGGTTGTGCAAAAGAATTTTCCCGCAGGATAACTGCTCCGTTCACACATCGAGGCTTGCACAGATGTGGTTTGACGAAATAGGTGTTCAAAAACTGGACTGACCTTCTCAGAGACCCAATCTAAATCCCATAGGACACCTTTGGGACGCATTAGAGCGTATATTACATAACCAGCCAAATCGACCATCCTCACTGCAAGCACTCACTTCAGCTGTGGTGGACTCCTGGAATTCAATTCCTATGGCCGCTTATCAAATATTGGTGGAAAATCTTCCGAGACGTGTGAAGGCTGTCATCGATGCAAAATGGGGACCAATATCATATTAATATGTGCCTCAGGATGCTCCAAGTCCATACCACTGGGTGTCCGGATACTTTTAGCCAGATAGTGTATGTACTAGCCGCCTCCGCCGACCAGCTGGTCCAGCGACGGCCGCTTCGTGACCAAAATGTGCAACCTACGGGCCGCCTGGGTTCGGCGTTTAGCTGGTACGCCAACGGACGATTTCGCGTCCGAAATGAGAAAATTACGGCCCACGGGTCCCTTCGCGACTGGCCTGTGCAACCTACATTCGGCTTTGAGACCGAAATGTGCAAAGTACGGCTCACGGTCCGCTTTTAAACGCTATGGTGATCTGCCGCCTTCGGCAACCAGCTCGTCCGCCAACGGGCCGCTTCGTGACTGGCTTTAGCAACCTACGAACCGTTTTTACACGTTACTTTGAACGGCCACTTTCGGCGACCAGCTAGTACGCTTCGCAACCGAATTGCGCAACCTACGGCACACGGGCCGCTTTTACACGTTACGCTGAGCGGCCGCCTTCGGGGACCAGCTGATCGGCCAATGGACTGCCTCTGACCGGCCTGTGAAACCTACGGACCACTATTACACGTTGCGGTGAATGGCCGCCTTTCTCGATTCAATATTCCAGCGAGAGAGCTATGTCGCCAATCTTTTGCCCCATTTACATTCAGCCCTTCGCACTTCTCCTCTCCCCGCTGCTTTTTTTCCAGGAAATACTTCTGCGTCAGCTCCAAAAGCAGTTAGCGTTTACATTCAGCTGTACTCGCCTTTCCCTCTATGTAGTTTTCTACTGTATTCCCTCCTCCTCCCTTAAAAATCCCTCGAATGAGGGATCGCGCCGGGAAAAGAGAGAAAGGTCAGTAAGAAAGGCCATGGCATGAGCCGGACGAGAGAGGTGTTTACACTCCTGTTACTGCCTGCCATTTCTGCCATTTCTGATTTTTCGATGCGAGCTTAGACTGGCGAAAATTGGAGAAAACCTTAAAAAAACGCCTCTGTTGATTTTTATTTTTCAAAAATCGTGAAATGCAGCTAATTCGAAAATGTTAGTCTCGTTGGTCTAAAGAAAACTCTTCCCCTTTTCCGATGGTGTAATTATTTTTTTCTTTCGGACTATCGGAAGCCCTCTTTTTCTGAGAGCAAGGAAAAAAACTGTCGAAAATGGCCCAAGATATAAAATCATTAAAAATTTTTAAAAATACGCCCGAGAGTTGTATTTCCCGCGCAAATTGGGAGCCCCCGTGCAAAGTTTGGTGCAATTCTGCCGGATGCTTAGTCCGACACCGAACGACAGCCACACATACTCACAGACAGATTCTTTTATTATATGTATAGATAGATAGGTACATTTATTTTAGAGTTCATACAAACGCCGGATTTTCAAAAAGTAAAATTTCTAATATTTTAAGTAGTTGTAAAAGATTAGAATGAATTAAGGGACAGGTGCAGTCATTGTTTTAAATTTACTTTCCATGGCATTGAGAGGTGTATGAAAAGTATATTTAATCGAAAGTAGGTTTTAAGATATACGCAATGAGTTTAAATACAATGCATGTAGAGCATTTAGCTCTTTAGTTTCAATACATTTAAAGAATTTCCATAAATAACTTCCATAATCTTTAACCGAAAGTGATAATTTTCTTGTTCACATTATTTAAATGCCTAATTTTTCTGTCCATTTCTGACATCAAAAGCAACTTAACGGGCCTACCTTCTTAACTGTTCATGGGAAAACCTATTGTAATGCACTATGTTTAAATGAAAATCTATAGATAAAAGGAGGTATTTTTTTTTTAATGTGAAAGCTTTTTGATGCTGAAAAAAAACTATAAACTACTTTCATTTAGAAACATACATATATATATATTACGCACAGCTGCAAAATAGATAAAACAAACCAGTGGTTTATTGACTGAAATTACAGCCGATTGAATACAGTACAAAGCTTTTTATTACAGAAATTCTATTACCATGTCAATTTTCTACTCCAATAACACTGCTGACACAAGGGAAATTATTCGTTTCAGAAAAAGAAAAGCTAAAGTACAAAATCTTCTTTTACATCAAAATAGTGTTTTAAGAGACATAACACAAAAGTGGTTTCTACTGATTTAATTGTTTTACGATATTTGTTTATATTATTGTTTTGTTTTGTGCGCTTTACGCTTTAAAATTTTTTTACCGTCATTTGAATAACATGAAATAAACATTTTATTTGATGAATCTCTCTGTAAAATGAGGCTTTTACATTATATAATTCATGCTTTTATATACATAGATTGAAATGATAAAATTCTTTATAAATCTCGATGTTAAAATTTATATGACTCAATAATACTAATTTTTTTAAGCTGCAAAAAATGCACTCGTAAAACTGAAATTGCCTTTTCCTGAAAACATCAATGTATGTGTTCCTTAATCAAATACGACTAAATCATTGATACTACAAATAAACTGAACTTCCAGAAAGATTTTTTATTTGTAATTACTGATGAATGCAAAGATAAGCAAATGTCAGTTGTTGTAAACATCTTGCGTAATTTAATTCTGCAATGTTACCATGTAACTTGCATTTGTCCCCAAATTGTACAACAAGTCCCCAAACCCCATTATGTATCCCCAACGATTTTTTTTTTTTTTGTTTTATCTCAAAGTGTCACTCAATTTACATCCACTGTGAGCACAATGCTAAATGATTTAGCGTTATTTCATGTAATTCTCTTCTCATTCTACTTAAAAGTATAAGGGTAGCCAAATGAAAGTGGCACTACCGGGTGGTTTGAAAAGTGGTTAAATTGTATTAATAGAAATTAGTATACAGAAGAAAAAAGTAATACGGGGGTAAGAGATACGCTAGACAAAGTCCCTTGTAGGTTGAAACAAGTGTCCCAGCGGTCAACGAGATGATGGATATCTGGGTGAAGAAGCTCCGGGGAAAGGAGCAACCTTTCATGCAGTACTGTGTGCACACTTCCTTTGCTCATAGACATTTCCTCCGTTATTTCGCAAGTGATGATTCGCCGATTCATTCTCACGAGACGGTCTACAGCTGCAACTGATTTCTCGGTGATAACCACATGCGCTTGACTAAGTCGTGACCTGCCGTCGGTACAGCTTTTTCCAGTACGAAAAACCCTACACCATCGGAATAATGATCTGTGTGACATACACTACACAGAATACATATTTTGCATGACAGTCTCTTGAATATGAATCTGCGAATCATCACTTGCAAAATAGCGGAGGAAATATCTACGAGTAAAGAAAGTGTTCACACAATACTGTATGAAAGGTTGCCACTTTCCCCGGAGCTTCTTCACCCAGGTATCCATCATCTAGTTGACCGCTGAGAAACTTGTTTAACCCTACAAGTTGATTTTGTCTAGCCTATCTGTTGCCCCTGTATTACTTCTTTCTTTTGTATACAAATTTATATTAATACCATTAAACCGTTTCTCAAACCACCTATAGTGTTACTTTCATTTAGGCGATCCTTATAGTAATTTATAAGTCATCAAGTGCAATTAAAATCAATGGCTAGTAATTTGTAAAAATAACTGCCATATCTATACAGGCGATCGATATTGGTAGCTGTGTTTTACAGCAATCACTTTTGAAGAAGGGTTTTTTTTCTTAAAACTTTAATTAACTTTTTTAATCTTTAATTAATCTTTTTTATATTTTTAATGAAAATATTGGGAAAATCGTATATTATCGGTATAATCACGTAACTAGAAATAATAATCCTTTCTTCGGTATTCAGTTTTAATGTGAGGCAAATATACTTAAATAGAGACCAAATTTTCTTCCATAAAACAGTTTGTTTCTACCTTAAAAAGCATTTTTTATTTTCTCCCCAGTGTCGAAAGTGTTGGCCTCGTTATTATGTTGAAACCGTATAGGTAGACCAACGTCCCCCCCCCCTCTCCCCCTATGAAAACATCTTAGCACGGTAGTCCTGCGCCGAAAGAATTGTATGGTGGGTAAAGCACCGTACTCCAGTTTTGGGTTCAACTGCCGGGGGTGGGGGTTCGATCCCCGTCTGGGCATGATTGTCATGTCCGTCCCTTCATAGGGGCGACGTTGGTCCACCTACGAGGTGAGACCAAAAATTCCGGCCTGTTTTGGCCAAAGCTTTCAAAGCAGAGGCCGGCCATCAGAAAAAAAAGAAGGAAAGAAAGAAAAAAAAACCGGTAGTCCTGCACCTTGGATACCTCCACAGGTATCATTTCTACATAGAAGACAATGAAGCCGCGAACAGGTTTCAATCGCAGCAACTCGATTTGTACGCACACGGTCTCGCATCAGTCCAGTCCAGAGAAGTTGTCAGCATCCCAAACGACGCTTGATTTTAGCTATTCTGATGGGAATCGAGCTTCGACCGACTGAATCACTGGCGGGCGCATTTTTAACGATTTAATTTCGTTTGAAAACATTGCGAAATCATTGGTAGATTGAATCATTTGGTTTTATTCAATGTCGTCAATTTTTCTTAATTTAAATTCTCTGAATTATTTAATTCCCTAATAAGTCATAATCAGTTTATTAATAAGTCATTTCGGCGTTTATGTAAAGAATAATTATACATAAAAGCAAATAAATAAGTACATATATATATGGATGTATGTAAGTATGTATGTATATATACGTGCAACATAATGACCATTTCCATATACTACATCACGGTTCAACTGGCGTATATCCAGTCGGGCTGTGCCTACATTTATGACTCTGTCACTATTTATAACCAAATATTTTTCTTAAAACTGAATATTTTTGTTTAATAAACATCTATGATGCATTAGAGTTATTTATTCCCTGTTTCTGTTGCAAGTAATGAAGATTTACAGACAATACGGTATTAAAAAACACCTTAAAAGTGCATTTTTCATACTTTTCTTAAAATTACTAATTACATAAAATCAGTGAATGCAAAAGACTTTTAAGACTGGGAAAGCTGGAGCTGAACTGAAATTAGAAATAGCCAATTATTTCTATAAAAACTGCTTTTCTATCTAATTTTCTATCACATGGTGGCGCATTTTATTAATTCAGAAGTAATTACAGTGGTTAGAAGTTTTAGCATAAAAGTAATTACTTTATTACGTTAACCGTTATGCTTAGGTTTCTCATAGTTGTGCTAAGGCTGTTCTTGTTCTTTGGGAAATTCGCTGCTTCTAGGGCCAAGTTGTTTACTTTTATGTTTAGCTCAAAATAGCTTATGTGAGTTGAATTAGATGAAAGTTTCACATTCCGGAAGCATGCAAACGTTGAAGAAATTATAATGAAGTGTAAATGCATTAGATAATTCTTTCAATTTACTCAAAGTTCGAGGTATTAAAGTAGAAGAAACTTTGTTAAGTTGCAAATTTTTTTCTCTATATAATAAAGAGAACATAACGCTTAATAAACTCTGCGGTTTATCGGTTTATTGTTCAGTTATGCTAGTTTAAGCCGATATTGTGATACATGTGCTTATATACATATTGTTACGAATTTTTGGGGCAACCCGCTTTTCTGGGGTTTAAAATAGTTCAAAATTCGTATTCTAAGCGTCAGATAGTTAAATTTTGCTTTTTGTTGCATCAAAATCGGTCAACTAGGACCGGATATACGGAGGTTTCGGTTTCCCTATTCATTAATCTAGAAATCTCGAGAACTATTGATCCTAGACCTTTGGTAACTTCACTTTTGGGGACTTATTATTGGCACCAAATTTAGCGATATGTCGCCAAAATTTCGCCAAACTTGGCGACATTTTAGTCATTTGGCGTGATTTTCAGAGTAGGGCTTGTAAAGTTAGGCTATTATGCATGTTAATGCAGAAAAACTAATATTTCTCTTCTATGACGTAATCAAAATTCCCGCTTTATGTGGAATCTTCGAGAGATACATTCTTCTAGAAGCTCCTAGTAGCTTCTGCGACACCTATAAATACAGGTATGACAGACAACCCCAGTCAGTGTGGATCGAGCTTCCGATGAGTACGCTTCTTTGCTCTGTGAATTGTATTGTGCTATAGAAGCGGTGTTTTCGCTTGCCGCTTTATTTTTAAGTGATGTGTGTAAACTCTACATTGTTGAGTCTTGAGAGACTGTTAGTGTTATCCCTCGTATATCTCCACTGAATTTTGCCTTTGGAAGTTTTTTATTTTGTGTGATAATCACAACATTTGTGAAAGCTTCGGTTCTCAGTGCACTGCTATAAATGAGCTACTGGCCGTTAGTGCCTGTGAATTTTGTACAGCTGATTGTTCGACGAAGTTCTAGAAGCAATAAAGTTTGTGTTCCATACGGACAAGTGGACTCTTATCTAGAACTTTCTACACAAACTGGACTTTAGAACGACGAACCCAGGAAATAGCAGAGTTATTCTGCAGCAATATATAAAGAAATGGAAGCAGTGGCATAGCCACGGGGGAGTTATAAACCCCCATGAGGAATTATTTGTCATACAAAATGTATCTTCTTCACTGTCAAATCACACGCACGTATACATATATATATGAGTTGCAATAGTCGTAACCCCCACCAACCACGAAAAATTTCAGGCTACGACACTGAATGGAAGTGCATATACTCTAAGATATTAGTCTAGGGTAAAATGTAACAAAATTATTTAGCTTTCTTGAATGTAGTTTGATCTATATGCGAGTCCAGATAGATAACGTTATCCATCAATAAGAACCAAGTACGCTCATCTACTAATAAAAGAAAAATTACAATTATTCTTCCATAGCATAATACGTACGTATTTAGTTCAAGATAAAAAAGTGCAAAATCAATCAATTATTTAATCTTTATGTTTACGTACTTCTATGGGGTTTTAGCAGGACCGATTTTGTAAACTAAAAATCACATGTTATAGTCGTTTTGTTTCCAAAACAAATGTTGTTAGAGGTCTAATGTCTTTGAAACTATTTCTAAATAATTGAACTAATTAAAATATTCAAATAAAGTTATGTTAAAGCAACTTAAAATTTTATGATAAATTACACCGTAAAATACTATTTCTCTTTAACCACACTGATTTTTGTAATCTTACGTGTATATGTATATTTACATATACACGTGGTGCGTTTAATGTATATGTTCAATGGTGTGGGCTACGTTTGCAAAAAGCAATTTTTGTCCTCTTCCCCAGACAGCACATAAGCTTAAATCAAGCTTGAATTTCTTTGAATTTTACGTATTAATACAAACTTGACAGTTCAATTCATTTTAAGCTTGCAGCAAGCTTGGAGAAGTCATTTGAACTGTCAAGCTTGAATACAACTTGATTACTGCTTGATTTGGAAAGTCACATCCACATAACAAATAATTTATCATCAGTCATAAATGTACTTGACCATAGAATTTTAAAAAAAAGGTTCTATATTTTCAAATATGGAAATTCTGCAAAATAAAATACAATTATACTACGAAATTGATTTCAAAATCAGTCGTTTGTCTCGATTTTGGCCAGTATTGCCCAACATGAGTGTCGCGATATTGAAAGTTCTAAAATGTGTGCTGCTTTTAAGTTTATATTATTTTATTTCCCTATTAGTAGAGTCTATAAATCACACATAACATTATTTTAATTTTGATTCATCCCATGGAAAAATAAAAGAAAGAAATCGGCATCGGGCACTGATCGATCTCGCCAGAAAACGGCGTGACAACCATGACAGTCACACCAAACTTTAGTCATGCCAGCGTGAGGCAGATTGGCGGAACGGTTAGGACGCTGGCCTCCCAAACCTTAGGTCCCGAGTTCTATCGCGGACGCTTGATGGGAACAGATTAAATTAACTTGAAATTTCAGCATAGAGGGGAAAATGCTTGTGGAAAGATAAAATATGTGGGGCGAGTTCGAAGACGGGCGCCCCGTGTATTTAAGAAATTTTTTTTTTTAGAAAAAATTTTTAAGCTTGAAATTAAGCTTGCTATCTCAAGCTTAATGCAAGCTGGGCAAGTGTAAATTTGAACACTTGATTCAAGCTTACATTAAGCTTACACTCTTGAAATTTTCAAGCTTAATTCAAGTTTATTGACTTGATAAATAAAGCTTGCTGCAAGTTTTATGCAAGTTTGCTGTGCTGTCTGGGTCATACGTCATTTAGATTCGACCTTTCGAAAAATTATTATACTAAACAAATAATTCCATAAAAATTAATGGAAATTATTGTTACTCATCATGATTGTTCGGTTTTAGGTACAAAGTTTTCCACAGTAAATTTTCAAGAAATAATTTTTTATGTGCCAAAAAGTAGCAAAAATAATTTAACACTATCTTAACAAAAATTAAAAGTGTATACACGTATACGAAAAATCCGTAATTAATTTCCCCATTATTTCAAGAAAATGTAAAAAATGATTCTGAATTGTACTGTAAAAAAACAGAACAGTCTGTTAATTTTATCAAACATCTGTATGTTAGGTAAATTATTTCGTGTAATTCAACAGAGAAAAGATTATTTCTTGATTTTTTTGTGAAAGTTTTTTTGCTATGGAAAGACCCCTAAAACATTTGATATATATTGCTATTATTTTTTTTGTAACAGAAATAGCCCCCAAAACATCAAACTGAAGTTACGAGTGCCACATTTTTCAATTATATTTGTAAAGAACAGGAACAAAATTTAAAGAAATAATCGAAAAAACGGCGAAAGAATAACAAATAAAACATCCTGCCACTTCTGACTTTTCAAAAGACAAATCGATGATGTTTTTAACAACCCCACTACAAATCAAGTAAAAATATGTCTAAGAAATTATTTATTTCCTTTCTCCTTTAAAAAAATTATCTCGCTGGCAAATTTCTTTAGAATTTAATAATTGTGGAAGCAGGTGCATTTACGCTTCTGAATTTTTAGGAGGGAAAGAAACAAAAAAAACTTTCAAAACTTCAAATTCTTTTCCCAAAATTCTTTCACCCTGAGACTTTACACAACTGTATTCTTAAGCTCTGTAAGATTGTTATCACTGAAAAAAAATGCTAGGAATTTCATGATATTTTTTTTTTTCTTATATTAACTCTTTTTCCTTTCGAAAATTGAAGAGACTGTCTTTCCCCTTACGGGATAAATCAGAGCAAACGAAAAAGTTTATCTGCCGCATTATATCTAGCGTTTGAACATTTATTTCAAGATTTCTCTTTCTTTTGACACCGACATCCCCCCAACCCCCTTTTTAAAGATGAGCGGCAAAACCAAAACTAAAGAGGGGGAGGGGAGTGACTTCAAGAAAAGAAGTAAAAAAGAGAAAGAAAAAGGAAATTCAATTTACATTCTACGATATTCTCCCACATCGCTTTCTCAAACTATACACACATGTAATGCAATATTTTCTCGGGAAGCTCCGTTCATCCCTTTGCTCTGTCGAAAACCATCTTACACCAGATCCTGGAGGTAGAAGGTAGCCATGTCTGAAAGTTAAAAAAAAGTATATTCAGAGATTTAGGAAAGGGGGAAAGGTGAAAGTCCAGTTATCCCTTTAGGGATATTATTTTTTAGATTTCTCTTCCACGACCATGGCTCAATCCGAAGTACAGAGCGGTCGCACTTGTTCTGAGCTTACAGGAAACTCCTTACAACTCTATACGTCGCTTGTATGGCCAATCCAATAAGGTTCCCCGATCTCTTGTAGGGAAGGGGGGGGGTGCTCTTTTGAAGGATAAAGCGTCTTAATATAGTGCATGTCTTCAGCTTTCAGCACCAATATTTGAGCAGGTTATTCCGCAAGGGTTAAGTGGTTAAGTGATATGCAATTTCCGGTCTATTTATTTCACTTTCTTTGTTCTATTGACTTAAATTCTCCTATTCATTAAGTCCACGCATAAATTATTTTCAGTTTTGAGCTTCAGTGCATGTGTATGCTTGCTAAGGTAACTGCTCAACTATACATTTTGTGTACTTTCGTTATGTCGATGTTTATGCTAACTATTCAACAGAATGCGTCAAGGAAGCCTAACCATAGGCATTAAATATAGGTTGTCTTACTAGCAGTGTTGTAGCAAGAAAGGGGGTGGTCTACCCGGGTACCAAGGAAAAGTGAGTGTCGTTTTCTTACATTTGTAAAATCATTTATTGGGTACAGCACCATTTATCTCTTTATGCTCTTCATTTATTTTCTTTAAATATCTACTAACATGGACACCTTCACGTCGGAGCCTGCTAGGTGAAAACATGTGTACGAAGTTTGCTTAGAGAGGTTTAAACTTCCCTAATGCTGAAAAATAATCGCCTTACTGTTTAAGATCACAAGCACTTTGAGTTCTACTATAATGGCTGCATTCGTAAACGCCGAACGAGTTGCACTCGTGCAACGAGTTTTTATCTAAGGTGTTCGTAAAGGAAATTGAGTGCACTCAATTTAAAAACTAGAGCGTTCGTATACAAAACTGAGTGCATTTGTTTCAAACTAAATAAACTGAGCACACAGAAGGTTCGTTCAGTTTTGGGGAAGTTAATCTTGCTGCACAGTGTTTTTGTTTTCAAATGTCGTCCGTTTTTATGGAAAAGTATGCTGTTATGAAAAGTATTCTACGTTTGCTGAAGCTGCAAATATTATTTTTTCGAGGAAAAATTCATGCATGCGTTAGAAACTGCAAAAAAAGGTACATAATTTTTCAAAGGTAATCATTTTCTTGTATTTTTCGTCTTACTAAATTCCCAAATGCATATTTTAGTGTTGAGATTGAAGTTGATTTAAACCGTTATTAGCGAAATTTCTAAATATTTTTGAAAAAATGCAAGTTTAAGTTGAAATTTCTAAATTTTGATCAGTGCCCTTCAATGATGGCCATTCTTTCTTTTTAAATCCTGTTGATTTTATATTGCGAATGTACTAAAAACTTCTCGATAAAATTAACAATATACGCATATTGTAAACAAACGTGTCTCCTATCCGACGAAACTGAATAAACTGAAGTTGTTCGTAAAGGCAAAAGAAACTGATAGCACGACACTGCGCTGAACAAACGCATTCCAGTTTTCTTACGAAAACTCGTGCAACGACTTTATCGTTTACGAATGCGCCCATTGTCTGCTATAGAGAATATCTGGAAATTCTTCTGTAGGGAATACGTACGAGGCGAGGGTGAAAACGCAACACTTTTCCTATAGGCGTCATGCTAAGGATGGTGTCAGAATTAAGTATTGTTCATGGAAAGGGGGGCGTCCAAATTAAGATTTGTGCCGGGTGACCTTCTATTCGCGGCACTGGATACACCTGTGCTAATAAGGTGGGAAGAAACCAGTAAGCTATACGAAATCTGGAAAACTGCACGATTAAAGGCCCCTTCAGTGATCCAGAGACATGTCGCGGGTCGCTAGCAGTAGGGTGCCAATAGCGGAACCAATTCTTCAATAGTGTAACCATTTCCTTTAAAAAGGTGGTGATACTCCGGTATTAAACCAACAAAAGGTAATTGGGGACCGTGAATAATATTGCGGTTTTGCACATCCCCCATCTATTGTTCGGTAGAGGACACCCCAAGTGTCGCCGCCAGTCGCAGCTTCCTAACCATATCAAATTTCCCCGTTCAAATACATTGTAGCCGCGACATGTCTCTGGATCACTGAAGGGGCCTTAAAAGAGACTGCCTTTCTTGTAGGTTGCTCTGATTATCCACTTTTCTTTACAATATTCTTTTTCAAATCATATGCATCGCACGATGGACACGGAACTCGCCTAATTAGCTTAGGATTTTCCAAACCTGATTTTTGGAGAGGCCACAGTGTTCACTTCTCTCTTTTGTGTTGCATTTCGAATATGCAAGAACTTTCGCTATCTCACAATACCCAGCTTTCGAAATCTTATGCGTGGTAATTCGATATCTTATGCGTGAAAGTATAAGATATCTCTTTATAGCTGTTTCAGTTGAACAGATGGTAAGTTTATTACATATTTGCATACTGCAAAATTTTCGAACACCAAGGTGAGCAAGTGGCGTTGAATCGATACGACATTTTTTTACACGCTTACGTATTGCCTACTCTGTTTAAGTACAAATGTACTATAAACAGAGAGAATGTTTATAAAGACCATCAGTACAAAGATGTAACTCTTGGGATTTGAACCTGACTCGGACCCCCCAGACTCGGGGTTTTTTTTATTGGAAATCACAAGCGATACCCCTGTGCCACATTATGGTGTCATATTTTGCCCGAAAGTTAATCATTTCTCCTTCCATTCAAGTGCCCCACATGTGGCTAAGATGTTCTGCTCTCGAAACTGGAAGGCGGTAGGTGCCAGGTTCAAACCCCGGTCGCGCCAGTCGACCTAGCCGTTCGGAGTTTTCCGCGGTTTCTCCAGAAACCTAGCGTAAATACGGGCTAAGATCCCTTTGTAAGTCCCCCAAGGAGGGTATTCCTCCCTATAAGCCTACACAGTAAAAAAATTCAGAAACGTTACATACTTATAGCGGAAAGGTTTCCGAAAGTATAGCGTAACCTACCGATGCTCTACTCGAACTCACGATTTCGGAAACATAACCCATATTTCGTGGTAAAGTATTTACGGGCGAAAGGAAATCTTTATCTGGGACTTCGCGCGCATGCGCCAAGTGCCAAGAGACGGATAAGAGGGAACGCATTTTCCCTAATAGCACAGATGGTCACAAAAGAGTCGCTGTGACGTTACAGAGGGTCACAATTGTCACAGGACTGCCACATTGTAACTTCTTGCACAGCCCGATTATGACAAACAGGGGCCCGGGCATTGATGAATTTGGGCTTCCCCATCTATAAAATTTGTTTTCTTTTTCATAATATTTTGACATATAAAAGAATATTTCAGAACAACATTTGAAACTGGGGGCCCCGGGCAAAGTCCCGATTTGCCCATGCGATAATAAGGGTCTGGTAACTTGTGAGTGATGTAACTTCACTGTGAAGTTTAGTTGTGACCAGTCACCAGGTGACGTCGCCGGATGAATACTTAAATAAAACAGATGAATACTTAAATAAAACAGCACATTATCTTCTGAAAATAATTTATGTGGAAGAAAAAAGATTTAAGATTTTTAATTTATATTTATTAATTGTGGTATTTTCTCTCCATTTACAAAATACTTCAAAAAAAAATTAAGTTTCCAAAACAAGCCGTACCACATATAACTTTTGCAGCAGTCAGTTTACTTTTAAAGCAAACTTCGGCAAGAAAACCGCAGCGTCGTGGCACCGTGCTCTCCTACGAATGCGTAGGTCCAGCGTTCGATCCTGGCCGCTCCTTCCGATAGAGTTTGATGCTGCCATCTAGTTAAGATACTCGAAACGCTTCATCTAGTGCATGTTACTTTTTTCTGAAAAACTCGGAAAGGTTACTCGTTAATTCAGAAACGTTTCCGAAATATACGGAGAGGTTACTCAATATTTTACCAAAATATACAGAAACGTTACCCATCTTTTCCAGAAACCTTACCTAAAATGCAGGAAAATAGGTAAATATGTTTCCGACATATGCAGAAACGTTTCTAAATACTTTACCCGCATGGTTCGGAAACGTTTCCGCAATTTTGAACTACAAGATCTGCCCCATTTTTGGGGTAACGTTTCCGAATTTTTTTTACCGTGTAGAACCCTAGTGCAGCCAATCGGACTTAATCCACAAACAAACAACCTAATCTTCCGTTCAAGTTTCGTGACTTCACGGAGTACGAAATCACGAAAGAACAAGTGCGCGTTTTAATGCGCAGCGTGTCTTTTCGTAATAAATCAGTGATGCTCTACAACTTTGTATATTACTTTATTTCCCTATCTCGTTACATTTACAAGATAGGAATGCTAACTCTGCAATTTTCTAACAGGTGCCGCTATAGACGGTTTCATTCAGCGCATGGCTACTTTACTATACCAAGACACGATTTTTATGAATATAGCAGCGATCGTTCCGAAGTTAAGAGGCTGACAAGGGACTTAGAGGGCATACAGTGTGCCTGCATTTGTGCTGATGATCAAAAAAATAAAATTGTTGTAACTAAGATAAAAAGCTACGAACCGTAAAATTTAATTTGCCGATTAATTTGAAGCAACTTTTTTATAAGATGGCTGTCATATCAAAAAATAAATAAAAGAATTTTTTTTAGAGGAAATCAAGAAGCACACACGTGGTTGCAGAATGGAATGCATGAAAATCACTCCTAATTCGTATACATATAAACCATATTAAACTACAGTCCGATCTAAAATAATCAGATACCCATTCAAGATCTAAGTAATCAAACAGATCATTTGAGTAATAAAGTTAAAAAGGAGATTTTTTTTATTACCCAGGAATAGGAATATTGCCATAAATCACTGACTTGCAGTAGAAAAAGGGAAGGATTTCTCCCATTTTAGTGCTCATCTCGTTCGGAATGCTCTTCATTTAGATTCTTCGTTCCAACGATAAACCACAAGGAGTGGAGTAAAACACACTTTTTTAACTCAAGTCAGTAATTTTTGACAAAATTCCTGTACCCGGGTAATACGAAATGTACCATTTAACTTCTTTACACAGACTGAGTGTTTGATCAATTGGACTGTGAATGGCTGCCTTTAAACTGATTTAAATAAATATATTCTGATGAATGTACTTACATTGACTCTCCCTATTATATCTTGTTACAAAGTGAAATAGTTGATATAAAAGTAATGTTGCAAATCAAATTAGTACTGATTTGATTTGCATCATCGATAGCCTTCGTGAATACTAAAACTAAAAATCCCTTTTAGAACGTGCACCAAATAGATGTATGCAAATCCATATTATACAAACTCTAATGGGTTTTTTTACCTATTTATTGAAACATATGTGCAATTTTCCAAGAATTTTGCACAACATTTATTTTCCAATTCGTATGTTGAAAAATATATTGAAAGCAATTTTTTATTTATTTGTTTAATCTGCATTATGAGAAAGAAAATGTTTTACCCCAAATAAACTTAAATTTAAAGAACCATTGCAAAAACAATTTTATTCTTTTTCTATCATTTTTTTTTCTTCAATTTCAAATTATTATCATTTAAAAGCGAGTTTAAAACATAAATACATTATTTTTTACTCAATTTCAAAAACCAAACAATAAAGCCTTTAGGGGGATATTTTCTCTGTTTAATCATTCCTTTGTGATATGCTTTTTAAAGATTGTCTAATCTTTCACAGAAAGAAACAATTAATGGTGCAAAAATTTATTTTATTTGCTAACGTTAAACAGTCGTACATTTTAGTAAGGGGAAGTCGAGGGTAATTTATTTGTTAAATTCCGGGTATATTATAATAAACTACAAAAAAAGCTAAATATCAGTGATTAAGAAAAATATCATAGATTTCTCTTTCAAAAGTTTTTATTGGTACCATTGCTGTAGCTGTTGTTCATGACATGGTTTATTGACACTGCATACGTACACGGTAAAAAAAAAATCGGAAACGTTACCCCAAAATATGGGGCAGCTTTTGTAGTTTAAAATTGCAGAAACGTTTCCGAACCATGCGGGTAAAGTATTTAAAATCGTTTCTGCATATTTCGGAAAAATATTTACAGATTTTCCTACTTTTTAGGTAAGGTTTCTGGAAAAGATGGGTAACGTTTCTGTATATTTTGGTAAAATATTGAGTAACCTTTCCGTGCATTTCACAAAGGTTTCCGAATTAACGAGTAACCTTTCTGAGTTTTTCTAAAAAAGTAACATACCCTAGATGAAGCGTTTCGAATAACATGCACTAGATGGCAGCACCAAACTCTAACGAAAGGCGCGCTCAGGATCGAACCCTGGACGGACGCGTTCGTAGGACAGCACGTTACCTCGACGCTGTCATTGTCTTGCTGTAATTTGCTTTAAAAGTAAACTGACTGCTGCAAAAGTTAGTTGTGGTATGGCTTGTTTTAGAAACTTAAATTTTTCTTTTGGAGTATTTTATAAATGGAGGGAAAATACAATAATTAATAAATATAAATTAAAAATCTTAAATCTTTTTTTATTCCACATAAATTATTTTCAGGAGATAATGTGCTGTTTTATTTAAGTATTCATCCGGCGACGTCACCTGGTGACTGGTCACAAATAAACTTCACAGTGCCCACTCAGTGGAGTTACATCACTCACAAGTTACCAGACCCTTATTATCGCATGGGCAAATCGGGACTTTGCCAAGGGCCCCCAGTTTCAAATGTTGTTCTGAAATATTCTTTTATATGTCAAAATTTTATGAAAAAGAAAACAAATTTTATAGATGGGGACCCCCATATTCATCAATGCCCGGGGCCCCTGTTGGTCATAATCGGGCCCTGCAAGTTACAATGTGACCATCCTGTGACAATTGTGACCCTCTGTGACGTCAGAGCGACTCTTTTGCAAACATGCAAACATCTGTGCTATTAGGGAAGACGCGTTCACTCTTATCCCTCTGTCTCTTGGCACTTGGCGCATGCGTGCGAAGTCCCAAATAAAGATTTCCTTTCCCCGTAAATATTTTAAGCCGAAATGTGGGTTATGTTTCCGAAATCGTGAGTTCGAATAGAGAATCGGTAGGTTACGCTATACTTTCGGAAACCTTTCTGCTATAAGTATGGAACGTTTCTGAATTTTTTTACTGTGTACTTCGAATCTTCTATGTTTATACACTCTCTCAAATAAGTATTCGAACACAAGTCAAATTTCCTATATCAGTTTTACATTCAAACTATTTCTCTCCGTAAAAATGAAACATATATTGTATAAAAATAACTTCTCATATTTCTTTCTAATTTTGTGTTATTCCAAAAACTAAATAGTTATTAACAAAACAAAAAGAGCTAAATTCCTTTTACGCAAATACTTTTTTGAGTGGGTTTGAATTATTGTTTGAAAACTAAAATCTACATTGTAAACATGAAGGTAATTTAATTGTAAACTATGACATTAAGGTTCTGAAAATACTAGGAGAGTTCTTTCGTAACAAAACTAAAATTTTTCCTTTAAATAATGCTATTTTAAAGTGTCATTTTTAAAAATTTAAGGCATTAAAAGCATCTTGAAGTAGAGCAAAAACGGGCAGTGTATAACTATCGGTCACATAGATATCAGAAAAAACTATTGTACAGATGATAATCTATGTTTTCGATTTTTCTTCACATCAAACCATTAATTTTTGCATTAAACCATTTCTATTCCATTGCATTAAATCCAAAATAGGCACTATAACACAGAAAAAGTTAATATTTAGCTCATATCAGATTTCATTTGAAAGTCTATATGTGTAGTTTAAGGAAACTGCCTCAGTGTCATTTTTGATTGGAAAAAAACCCTTGCGTAACTTCAACTGCTGGATTGAAATGGAGTTTTCCGCCTCTATATTAGTCTAGGGCTAGCACGGATGAGCTGGTTTAGCTGAGCAAATGATGAAAGAATTTAACAAAAGCAGACATGCTATTGCACTTAGAAAGCGAACATATTAAAAATAAAGGAACAAATAATTACACAATTTTAAGTAGTTGATTTTATTGTTTAAGATAAACTCGGATATATATATATATATATATATATATATATATATTTCTATTTCTCAGAAGATCATGGCTCTGTAAATCTTGCGTGTGGTGTAATAATTCCATATGGTGCCGAAAAATGAGTACAGTCGAAACTGTATAAGTGCACATCTCTTAAGTGCATAAACCTCTTAAGTGCACAAGCTATGAAAACCCCGAATTCCTCTCCTATACATCTAATGTTTTGTTAACCCGTATGTGTACACACCTCATAAGTACATAAACCGCTACAGTACACATTTTTCACTTTAGAAAAATTGTTTTTATAATGGAAATTTGACCGCATAAGTGCCAATACATCCAAAAACAAAACAAAAAGAAGGAAACTGCAGTTTATCTGAGAAATATCGAGAGAACGCTCGGTAGTAATGAAGCGATGTTAGCTTTAATGGTTTTGAGTGATTACTGTTCATCCAATAACTTTGATATGAAAAACATTAATGCATTAACTGATCAATTTTTTGAGCATACTTCAAGAAATCTTGTACAGAAAAAATTGACGGACTTCTTCAACTGATTATGTAACAATGTTTACGTGAGTATGTTTGAATATTTAATAATTAGCATTATTCTATTTAATTGATCTATATTTTTGTAATAATCAAACTTAAAATTTTCATTTGTACATTAAACGTTTTTAGGTAGTTAAGCTTAGTATCTATGCATACTAAGCATCAGGTAGCTCTGTTTTCTACGTAGTTACGCGTAATAAACTTTGCTATGTAATTACTTTTATTCATAATTATTATACATTAAATAGTAATTATAAAATTAACAATCAAAAGCAAATACAGATATACATGTACATATATTTTGTATATATATAACTACTTATACTATTTAATATCAAATACACAGATTTTCAATGAGAAATTGCTTTACATGTGTTAATTCAACTAAGCTCGCATGAGTGCACAAACCGTCTAAGTACACATAATTTTGTTGCCACATCGATGTGCACTTAACGCGGTTTCTACTGTACTAGAGTTGTGATAAATAAAATGTTTAAAACAGAATTCGAGCTATTTAACCTTCGCAAAAATGCTCCAATAACTCCTTAAAAAAGTAACTCCAGTTACTGATTAGTAGTTATTTTCACGCATCCAGTCAAAACAAACATCTTCAAAAACCCAGACATCTGCGATTTATCATAGTCATCTTTCCTTGACAATCCCTCTTTTCATTCCAGTGCTTAATATGGGAATATGAAGAGACAAGTGTGACGTGTAAGTTAAGTCAATCTCTTTCCTTTGTATAAATACGTCTGCGTTTATAAAATTCTTAAATCATACATTGCTATTTTTATACATCTGACGCAACCTAGAACTGTCCCTGCCATATTTTTCGATGAAATGTTAGAGTAATTCAATATTTGCTGTCATTTCAAAGTGGAGCAATTTTTCACAGTTTTTATAACTTAATTTTCCACAGTGTGTGTGAATATTGGGTTTTTTATATAGTGCACCATACATACAGCATTTATAAATGTCATACTTATGAGAAATTGTTTTCAGCCAAGAGAATCGTTAACCATTAAAACAGAAAACTTATTGATTTAGGGGAACGCAGAGATTTTCTTAAATGTCATTTTAAATACAGTTAATTTGACGCATATATATGTGTATTAAACTCCGCTCTTTTAACCAAGAATATATGCTTAATTTAAGCTTCTAAATATATGTGTGCAGAGAAAATAGGTTTCATTTATACAGGATGTCCCATAATTATTGGTGCAACATTTAATGGGTGGTAGGGCACATAATAAGGAATCAGAATCACATAGGAATGTGGAGTCGAAAATGCTATTTTCACTTACCTTTTAATAATTATTTTGGGAAAAGCGTTGAAGTGTTCGTCTAATTTCTCAGCCAAGTTTCATAAACAATAGGCTTGTATCCAAAAATTTCATATATTCATAGAATTGAATTTTTAATCTGTTAATTTTAGTCAGGTGTTTTCTGTGAAAGATGCATTAGTTTTTGGCTAACAATGATCGGAAAGTTCGCTATTATTTCAGCACTTATTCAAACGTGATTATTAACAACTACTTGGAGACGACGTTTCCGGCCCCTAATTGTGTTATTCTTATTCCTGATTAAGTACCCTATCTCCTCCTAAGTTTTGTACCAATAGTTATGGGACACCCTGTATGTATTGTATACACCCTCCAAAAAAAAGTAAGAAATATATTTCCTACGTTGGTTTCGTATATTAAAAATTATTTATCATAGAATATGAATTAGGCTATGCATGAATACGACTAACCATATTTCTGTCAAGCTGTGCGTTTTTCAAAAACTCAATTATCATTCGCAAATCTAAAATAGGAAATTTAGCTCTTACTCGAACACTTTTTTGGAGGGTGTACAGTGTACAGCTGAGATGAAAATTTGTACAAGTATATAAAAAGATGTGAAAGTGTTGTCTTGTTTATTAATCTGAAAATCTAACCATTTCGCAGTTTTAAGCGACTTTTCGTAGCTTACTACTAAGAAGGAGTTAATGAGACTTATTGTTTCACAATATTAAAGAAATGTACGAAGAAATACTCTGTTAAAGCGAGTTGAATAATGTAAGAAACCATACAGGGTGAGTCTGACAAGTGGACAAAACGATATGGGGTCATAGAACGCATCTACACTAACAAATTTCGTCGTAGAGAGTAGGGGCGGAACGCAAACGGTGAGCCGCTAGGTGGCGTTGTATATGGAAACTTGAACGCCGAAAGATGGCGTTATAAAGGATATGAGAGGGTCGGTTCTCGGATTCAAAGGCATTCTTTTCTGTGGATTACCGAGAGGATGGCTGGTTATATGAATCACCAAATGGCTGATATGCACTTCGTGGGAGTTATGAAGGAGGAGGGAGCATGGACGCCCATAAGGTGGGGGGAGAGGCAAGATAGAGCACCTTAAACCCAAAGAGCGAAAAAACGATACATTGTGGAGCGATGCGTTTCCATGGAAACCTACTGGTATTTCTGCAAACGTGTTCTTTAATTAGTCTTTTTTCTGAGAATCCCCTCCTCGCTTCGTGTTTTTTCTGAGAAATACCCTACTGGCTTATTGTTATAGTTCGTTCCGCTCTTGTGATCGAAAAACGCTCCTGAAGGAGAAGAGCACTTTTGAAAACTGGGCCAAAAATCGCTCCCACTGATGGAATTTCGCTCGTTTGGTTTAAGCGTGCCCCTTAGAGTTTTAGCATATTGTCTTATGATGTAAATAAAATGGCATCAGAACTATAATTGTTGCAAATTCAAAATTTGCCCCCCTCTAAATTTATTTTTCTAAGTTTGGCCCCCTCCTTTAGAAAAATTTCTATGGGTGACCATAGGAGGGAGGAGAGCAAGTACATACATCAATTCCATTACTGTCAATACAATGTTTTCTCAAGTATTTCCTCTCATTATTGTGTTAATTATTTAAATGTGCCAGTGGAAAACTACTTTTTAACTTCTCACCGCTTGCGTTCCGACCAACCTTTTACGCCATTTACATCGCCACCTAGCGGCTCGCCTTGCGTTCCGGCCATACTTTCTATGACGGAATTTGGTCGTGTAGATGCCTTCTATCACCCCATAAAGTTTTGGCATTTTTTCAGACCCACCCTGTGTATTTCCTCATATTTAGCAATTTTTCACCAATTGTCAACGACTGAAGAAATTTCGCATTGACATGCAGAAAAGGGAAAGCATGAATCGGTTACTTTTAGAGTCTGAAAATATAACACTTCCATAATCTCATTCCTCTCGGGCAGATGTTACCAAGATAAGAAACCTTTTTGACTTTTACCCCGTAACTTTGCTTGGATGAAGAAGTCGGTCAATGAGCATATCATTGTAAAGGTCACAGGATAAAAAACTTTAAAAATAATTAAATGTAAACCGACTTTGTTTCTATTTAGCAAAATTGTACAAAAAATGTCCCAAAAAACTGTATTAAATGGCACACAATTCGGAGTCTTAATTCCGGCAAACAAAACAGCTCGTCGTCATATTTGCACCCTTCATATGCAATTCTCTCTGGCTGTTTTGCTTCAGTTTCTCTGAAATTCTTTTACTGAGTGCGGTCATTTAGCTAGTGTTACAGTGTCGAACTCCAATATGCTTCGTGGTGGACGTTTTCTGTTCCTGTTCGAAGCTTTAAGCTTTTGTTGTTTTTTCACATTGCGAACATGTCCTCTAGCGAACTCATAAACATGCTGTACAAAGAGTTATCCACATCATTAATTTAACAATATTTTACGTTCTCAGCTGGTTTCGAAAACCCATGTAACGTTCTCAACCCAGTTGAAAATAAAGAGCCACAATATTATGGTAAGACAACCCTCACACCCAAAATAGTCCAACTTTGACGACAAGAGCCTATGTGCAACCAACCACATTAGGCAGACGTTCAGTTATTTTATTCGTTAGCGTAGAAAACAACCTAAAACTTTATTCACATACACATTAAAAAGTATAAATTTTTAGCTCTATTACAAATTTTAAAATACATGATAAATATTTTCTATTACATTTTCTACGTTTTATCGGTTTTTTTGAAAGTTGAAATTGAATTTTAAGACTCAAAGGAATAAAACGTAAAATCATTCTGAATGTATTCACTTCAATGGTAATGAATACAGTTAGTTTGTAATATTTCATATCATACGTTATTCGATGAAATTTTCATGGTTTTAAATCTTACGGTCCAAAGAAAATATTTTCTTCTTCTTTTTTTTAAAGAAAAAACTCAAGCTGGAGGCTTAGTTTGTCTGCTTGATAATAAGAATAATAGGAGATATTTCATCTCTAAATATAAAGAAATTACGTCACTACCATTAGAGTTATATTAATACTGAACAGAAATAAATGGAATGTACTAGCAACCTTGTTTAATTCTTTATTGAAAAAAATTGCGGTATTACTTTATTTTGTTTATTTTACAATATAAAGTATACAAAGACTGCGGAACATATCAGAAATACATTTTTCACATATACTTAACAAGATGAAAAATATTGAAACGGTCTAAAATCCAAAAATATATTTTAAAGCATAGAACCTGACAAGAGGCTTTAAGCAGGAAGAATTCAAAGAACAAACTTTTTTGACTGGGTTATATTGGAAAAGATTGGACAATGCGACGAAGCCCCGTAGTTTTATATATATATATATATATATATATTATTTTCATTCTTGTATTTATTTCCCCTCCCGGCTAGTGTTAGAAGATTACTTGGATTTTAAAGTTTGGCGGACATGTTACTGAGGTTCCCAATTGAGAAAAGGGAAGAAAAATAGAAAGAAGGGAAGACGTATTTAAAATGGACGCCATTTTTAGAATCAGTCCACATTTGACTTTGTGGTTGATGATTTCTTTTCTATAGTGGAAGCTAGTTTCAAAGAATACATCAAGCGATCACGTATCCATGGAAACCGGGTCCGATTTTTATTATTTTTTTAAAGGGAGAGGAAAATGACATTGTGGCTAGTGAGGAATGTTTCTTGCTTTTCTCAAAGTGATGTCCGTAGGGAAAGAAAACTGAAAGAAAAAGTTTAAACGGTATCTTCAAGTTTCTACCAACACCTCTTTTACAATAGTTACCTATTAAAAACGGTAAAAATATCGAATGAAATAAATAAATAAGAGAGGGTCTAAAAATATGACAAATGTGGTTTTATCGAGAACTCGATAAAAACGTATGTATGTATGTATATATATATAAATTAGTCTTATTTAAAGATTTCTTTTTCACGGAAAAAGAAAATATTGTTCGATGGAATAGAAAATCTTCAGGGAGCAGATCTTTGATTCTATTTGGTTGCATTTCTACATATTGCATACATATTGTGATACTTGCATTTTCTAACGACAGGACAAAAGAGTTCACAGATGCTTTATTTCCTAGAAATTTTCTGATAGTGAACAAAATTGTTATACATTGTAGTACATTTACTAGCGGTTGCAGCGCTAACAGCTTTATTCACCAAGCATTCGATGTGCTTCAACGTGAGCTATATCAAGGCCTAGTTGAAAAATTGCACCGCGCCAAACAATAGGCTTAGCAACAGATCTGAGCCAAATCTAACACGCGAAATTTGATCTGCCGAAATCGAGGGATTAACATCCAAAATAATGCTAACGCATGCTCGGAGAAGTACAGCCATAGACTCATCAAAGCCGTATCTCCTTCGTATTTATTTAATAGCCTTCAACCCATTCTGTTGTTGCCTTTTTGTTATGACATTCGTTATTTTATTATTTACAATTTCCTTCTGTTTATCCTCACAAGCCAGTAATAATTCAATTTCAAATTGTGTGATATCTCTCCTTGTGGTGGTGTTGGGGGGGGGACATATTTCAATGCATCAAAAATGCTGCACATGCGAATCTACTGCACAGCAAGAACTAATCTGAAAAGCTACAAAATCAAAAATGCTACTAGTTTGGGAAAATGTAAACAACCAACGCCAAAAATTAACGGTCCATGAACTTCGATCTCTTCAGTGTTGCCATAAGAAAAACTCTAATTAATCTGACCAATCACGGGCAAGTTTACAAAAAGACTGTGCCAGATTATGGATTAAACTAACCCGAGTGCGAATTTTCTGGAGAATAAAATTACGGTTAATCCGTGCGCTAATCCTGTAATTATCGCTGCTCGATTCTCGTGCTGACACCTTGGTTGGGGAATTCAGCCATAAAAAAAATTCCCATGAAAGTACTTTTAGAAAAGTTTTAAATGAAAGGTAAACTTTTATAAATTTTTGGGTGAATTTCATCTAGCACAGCATATTTTTACTAACTTCAGATAAAAACCTGACTTCCCAATAGATAACAATTTTTATGTATTACAGGTTGATTCAAAATCAGTGAGGCCAATTTTAAAAGCATATAACTATTTATGGTAAATTTTAATCGCTTTACCACCAGTTTTATTTTTAAAATGAAACATTTAAATTACCAATCGAACTACCATTAGTGGGAGTAAATTATGACTCTGAAATTAGTTCTTCAAATCCGAAATATGGCTATGTATCCTACAGAACTACAAAAGTGATGATTTGAGAATCTTAAGACATAACCGGTGATTGTGTTCTTTTCATGATTATGCCAAAAAGCATTACTCCTGATATGAATGTCTAGAAAGCAGATATTACGGATATCATATATTTAATTTGGGCTTTTTTATATACTTACGGCAGCAGAAAGATCACTTGACGAATTAGAATTTGATATTTTACACGTAAATTTAAGTAGTTGGGAATGCTGGTCTGCCGACTAGGTAGGTGATGCCATAATGAAATGACAAACATCTCTAGCTCATGTGGCGGTAAATCTTATAGACGGTAACTGAACCTGCCATTGAAAAGAAAAAGAACCTACAAATTCAAACAGATCCAAATGTATATTTTTACAATACCGTTGGAATAACTAAGATGGTTATCTGTTGGACACGATTCTAATTATTTTGAAACTATTGAATTTTTAAATAAAACTGCTGTCATTAAATCTTAGGTGACTGTGTTTATTAAGTAATTATACAGTCCATATCTTCTAAAATAGTGCGAGGCTAAGATTTAAGAAATCATTCCATCATCTTGATCACACACTTACCCAGAAATCGTAGTTAAAGTCACTTCGATAGAGATGTGATATCTCCATATTCTTATATTTTTTTATTTTTATGGATATTAATTTATAATCTTTCGAAGTTCTAATAAAAGCAAAATAACTAACCAGCGAGGAAAATTCTTTGTCATAAAAGTTTATGCAAGCAAATTTTGGTTATTGAAAAATAGGGGAAAAGACCATATTTTTGAATTTTTGATTCCCTCTTTTGAGCACATGACATTTAAAATATACCAGGAATCCAAGTTTAAAAGCACCCAATAATGTACAATCAAGAACGAGTCACCATACGTGTCTATTACACAGTTTGCTAGAAGTGACATAATACTTAGAGTAGACATTTACGTTCTCCCTTTTATAAGAGGAAGTTCGGAAGGTTTTCCAAATATTTATTCCATGTTTAATACTTAGATGACAATTCTAACATGCATGGCAAGCTTCACTACTTGGTGATACTGATTAGTGTGCTAAAATTGAAGTTTTGAATAAATACAGGTAGAAATGCATGCTAAAGTGATAATGAATTGAACGGAATAGGAATCACATCTCAAACAGGTAAGAGTTGCTTAATCCAAATCTCATGGGATCTTTAATGAACGTTTTGGGCTCTGAGGCTGAAGTAAGTTGTCATTGTCTGAAATTTGAAATCCTAAAGCATAAATATTGTTTATTTTAACAAGTCTCTATAAATAAATATTTCTATTAAAGATTTATATGGTTTGAAGCCTTCGGCACGTTTTCTAAGCCCGCGGAGGTATATTTAATTACACTTTAAGCTGAGAGCAAATATAGCAGAAACGTGTTCAAGAGGTGTCGAACAAGATTTTAGTTATCGTTCGTTTAGGTAATTATATTAGGAAGATCCACATTAACGTGATTAATCTTTTAATGAAGAAATAATTTTTCAAATATAATTCTTTGAAACCCAAATGGCTACAGGCAATAAATTCTCGTGATATATAAAATATTTATCCACTATAACTATACTTTTCACAGAATATTTCGAGTCAAAGAAGAAAGTACTTGAAACTTTTTTGCCGGATTTAAATTTTATAATTGTAAAATTGTATAAAATCCAAAAATCACCTATAAGTTGAATTAAATTTTAAAGGGAAAACGTCCGGAAAAACTAGGGATGGACGCGAGACGAAAAATAAGTGTCTCGCGTCTCGCAAAATAGCCTAAAAGCTTGTCTCGTCTCGCAAAAATCCCTATATCGTAATGTTAAAAGTATGTGTCTCGTCTCGCAAAAAAGCTCTAAATCTCTGTCTCGTCTCGCAAAAAAGTCGTCTCGCGTCCATCCCTAGGAAAAACTGAATTGTTTGGCTATGTTTGCTTCTAGATGAGAAAAATGCATAGTTGTGAATGTCCCTTGTTCGAATTTTGTTGTTTCTAAATTTTCTAACAGATCATCAAGACAAAAAATATTTTAAATAATTAGCAATTGACTATTTAGTTTGAAGGATCACAACTTTTTTTGAATTCAGAACATGTGTTGAGTACAATATAAGAAAATAATTGACTACACACTCAGAAGAAGTTATTTTTCCTTCGGAAAGCAGGAACCTCTGATGCGCATGCGTCACTCAGTAATGATTGATTGCAGATAAATTTTATTTGAAGAAATATTCCAATTTGAAATACTACAAATTTGAAATACTTCATTGTTAAATATACATCGGTACACTATATATTTAATAAGCGTGCGCATTAAATTGTTTGGACCAAAATTCTGTTCGCACTTTTCAAATTATGCTACATATCAATAGTTCCTTATAACTTTCAAATGCATTTTTGATCACTGTGTTTATTTAAAGAAGCAAAACTGAATTTAATGTGTGTACTTTGAATATATTTTATCTTCTATAAGGGACAAAAATAGAGACGGAAACCTACGTACATATATGACATATCATCACGGGTACGGGAAGGGGTGTTGTCGTGGCCTGCTCGGGTTCAAAGAGGAGGCGATACGGTTGAGAGGGTGTTTCAGCACGGGGTCCCGCGGTCCGAGGACCGCCGCTAGAGTCAGCAGGGCGCAGAGGTTGGACTTATTCCTTGGGCATTTCTATGGTTGCCGAGACAATGACTGAAAGCAGCATTATTATTTTATTCCTACATATGATACTAGTTTAGGCAAGAGATGCCACATAATCTTTTTGTCTCTCTGATGCGTCAAACTTTTTATCACACTGTAGAGGTCTTGTCACGTGACCTTGCAACCTGCAATGATTGGCGAACCCATATCAGCAAGACATCCGGGCAGCAGTAGGTTTTGGTTCGAAAATGTAAATACGACTAAACAGCGGGGACTGACCACAAATTTAGAACGAAACTGCCAGAGACTGTGTAGTAGTTGCGGTTTTTGAAAGCTAATTTCTTTGTTCCAACTGAATTAAAACTGCGCAGTTCTAGAAATTTGGGATTTTAGGGGGCTTTTGATTTATTATATTATATATATATATATATATATAATCATATATATAATCATATATATATATATATATATATATATATATAATATATACTAATCGAGAAGGGGGGAGAAGACTGGAATAATTAAAAAATAATAATTGCAACAACCGCCGGCAAATGGCGCCTCCAGTGCAAACGCTCTTGTAATCATTTTTAAAAAATCAAGAAGCAGGCATATCTGCCAGTAACGTGGAACGAGATGACTCATAGTTTGCCAGATCGCTGTTTGGTTTTAAAACTACTCTATGTTAGTAGCCCAAACGCTTCAGCTGCTTTACATGAATTTGGGGGTGGGTGGGGGAAGGACGAGGAAACCAGTCCTCTCCCTACATATCTAGAAATCGTCACTGCAATTGAGGATGTCACATTATCTGCAACATTTTTCAATAAATTAGGTATGTCATCTGGTTTTACAATTTCATTCTTCGTTCTTGTATTACACATTATAACCTTTAAAAGCGCCACCCATCGCCGATTTTTTTTTAATATTCCAATTTTCTTTCGCTTTCTCGATTAGTAAGTGCATCGATTTTGGTTTCATTCGGATTATTCCTTCAAGCTACAGACAGCTCTAAATAGAGATACTTATTTTATAACAATCAGGTATCTATATACATATATATTTATTTATTTATTTACTTAATTTCCAAGTAACAAAATATAATCCTACATAAATTTTCTATTTTACACTAAGCATCTCATAAACTTCGACATGTATTTATTTGAATATGCCCTTTTTTCTTAAGAAGAATTATTACTTAGAAGAGTTCTTGAAGGCAAGAACAAATACATACTTTAGGAACACGCTAGCGGCTGTAAAAAAAAAATTCTGCCTGTAAAAAAACTGCTGATGTAGCTTGGAGTTAGTGTAGTGTGGAAATAAAAATAGAGAAACTTACCATTAAAATTAAAGAACGTGTGGTGACGTTTATTGATGAAATAGAGAAATGGAATATTTTCTTTAGAGTTTTTTGTGCCTCCTTTATTAATTACCACAGATGATGAATGTTTTGCCTTACGCCAAGAAAATAACAAATCACAAAAATGATTCATGTTCCTATTATAATATAAAGTAATGACCAGAATAATCAATATACTAATTTAACATCCCGTGTATCTGAAAATGAAACTTTTGTATAAAAATCTCGTCTAATGATCGCACATAAGTTCAACTAAAAATGTTCAACTTTTAAATTCTTTCGTAATAATTCGTTCTCTTCTTTTGACGGGAAGAAAATATGTTAAAAAAAATAAAGCTTTTTGAAAGAAAGAAGATTATGTTTAGCAAGGACTTTGATTGAAATTTTATGATGCAAAGAACAGTAATATTTCATAAGATACTGGTAAAACATTCCTTGATGAGCGCTAATATTTTTTTTTATTTTTGTTTATTGAAAAATTGCATCGTAAGCATACTCAAATTAAACTACAATTTATAACACAGTGATAGTACACTGTAGCTCTTGGTATCTAAACTGTATACAAAAGTACTCAAGAATTACCATGTACCAGTATCGTAAATCATAATGACACGTATAACAAATACTGTATCTAAAGGAACGATAGAATGTGTCATAAAAATAACTTACATGTGAGCTTTTTAAACCGAAGCAAATTTATTAAATGAACAACTGTAGATTTGAAATTTACGTTACATTTGATTATTCGGCATAGTGTCGTTCAAATCTTAGAAGCCACACTGGACAGCCCCTCTTCGGTTTCGGCATTTAAAAGAGCCACCACAGGAGGTAAGGAAAGAGGTTTTAAAGTATAGGTTCACTTCACGTATCCAGTGAGTAGCTGTTAGTAGATTTCCAATATATCAACACAAATTCAACAATTTTCTCTTTGTTTTATATACGAATTAGAGAAATATCTCTGAGGAAACAATATCGAACCATATATGTTGGAGACACGAGCTGCCCTTTGGCTTGTTTCAAATCTAGCGCGGCAAAAGCAGTCTTTCTATGCCGGTGTCCAAAATAAAGATCACAAACACAGTTTATGATAAGAAATATTCGGTTTAAAAATTCGGCAAACGGATACTATCAGAGTAAAAAGCATATACCAACATAACAATAAAAGAAGTTTGAATTACTTGTTTATATACAGGTTTATCCAAAGCAGTCATAATTATGATCTATCATTGCTCGGGAAAGGTCCGTTTAACATGGAGTGTGGCCACCGTGCACTGCTATGTGACCTTCACAATGATTTCCCATACCATTCTCTTAATGAGCGCGGCGAGAAGCGCTAGAGTGGTAATAAATCCCATTCTTCTAAAAACGAGACTATTTACGCTTGTAGGGTCAAAGAAAGGGACGTGAACATCGAACATGATTTGTGGCAGTGTTTTCCAACCTTTTTTGCATCTGCGGACCGACAAAAATTGGAAAAATATTTCGCGTATTAACGTCGGCCTGAAGTAATAAATGTTAGGTAAACATGCATTTGATTTACTAAATCAAGTGTTATACAAATATAATTTTAGATTATTTTTTATTAATTTTTATTTAGATACGCAGACGGGCAGTAAAATCTCGCAGACCAGGGGTTAGGAAATACTGTCCTACAAGATTGAGGTCCGGAGACTTCGCAAGCCAGTTGATGTAGCGATTATTCTCTTCTTCAAGAAGATGATCAACAATGTAATCTCTGCGTGACTTCGCATTGTCGTCCATAAAAAGGAAGTCCAGGCCTGCAAGACCCAGGTAAAATCTCATATAGTCTTCAAGGACCTGTTCCTCATAGAGCTGTGCAGTAACACAACCTCTCCCCCCCCCCCCAAAAAAAAAGAAATTCGTGCATTGGTGTACGACTGGCCAACAGGATGCCGGCCCAGACAAGGATTCCTCTGCCACCAAGTACGCCGATTTCCCAAGCATTTTAGAAATGATAGAGACCTCAAATGAAGGCTCTCCGAGAATCACTCTCTGTGCTGAATCTACTCAAGAGTAAAAAGAGCACGTCTCCATTCTTAATGAGTCCAAGAATGGTGTATTCGTCTTCTTGAAAAACGCTCTTTCATCTGCCTTGCGCTCACAGGGAGACACACCACGACGCCAGGTGTAAAGGACATTCTCTGCAAGGCGTCTGTATACTATTTGCCGGAAAATTCTTTTTCGGGTCGCAGCAGCTAGGTCACAAGATAGCTCTGTAGCCGTTGTCAATGTACATCGTCGCGCACTTAATGCTAATTATCGAGCGCTTACAATTGTCGGTGATCTGGGGCAGGTCTGGCTCTAAAGGATTATGAGAACTCATTCTCACTACAAACAGTCAAACTTACGGGTTTTAATCCAATAGTCACATCTGTGATGTAAAAATGAGAGATGCAAAAATACTAGTTGTGCTATAAAACGGATGCTAAACACCAATTACTCCAGTGAGGAGGTTATCATTTTAGAATTTGTTACTCGAAGTATATAAAGTACAAATTTTATCAATTTTACAGAAAAGACAGTTTTGAATTATTGGGGAAAAACGCGTTTGTGTGACCTTAATTTTGAACACCACTTTATGATGAATCATAGTTCTGTAATTCCTTAATCCCAATAACCTAATAAAATGCTAAGTACATATATATATATAAAGGGGTCCGCTCAGGATAGCGCTTTGAGCTCTCAATTGGGCTCGCTCTTAATCTGGCAATGTCGTGGCGAGCGGGGTACGTTGAGACACGGCCGGCCGCCACTCGTTTGTGTTGTACTCGGGCCGAACATTTACGATAGTCCGCGGAGCGCTGGGGCAGTCGAAATCCTAGTGGCTGTGGCTGTCGATGTAATAAATAAATACTCCTGGTTTAGAACATATTTTTAATTTAACAGCTTTTCGCCGAGATTTGTGTGTGGCTATACAGGTCACGAAATACCCGCTCTCTCTTGCATTTTTATTGCCTAGGATCACGTGATTTATAAGCTAATTACATGGCTCAAAAAGGTGCATCTATTGGCTATTAAAATGTCCAAGTTTCATAGTCTCTGGAAATTCTCGAGAACTCTCGCGACTATGTGACAGGTTTACGGGGTGATATACATATCAAATGACTTTTTATTAAATTTAGATCCGCAGACAAATCCCTGTTTGAAAACGAAAGCTGTTACGCCCCTATAGAATTTTGAAGAGAGCTAATTGAAAGCTTTATTTTTGAGAGGATAATTAGTTTTATGTTATATATCTATCTATATATCTATATATATACACACATACAGTGCTTTGCAAAACGGAGTTAGTTGCTATTATTATTATTATCATAATCAATATTATTTATCATTCTTGCTGCCAACAAAGGTGTCTACTTTTTCTGACAAAATTTCAAGATCAACATGACATTTAACTCGCTGTTTGCTACTTGGTAAAAAAAAAAAAAACTTAGGAAGAATATAAAATGAAAATTCGAGGTCTGGCAACGATTTGGAAGCAGGTAATCGCTTTAAACCTTCCTTTATCTTTCCATTTTATAAAAGATTGAGAAGAAAATTTCCCTTACTTTCTCCTTTAAAACTCATCAAGAAACTGTTTCTGTTTTTTCTTTTCTTTCCTTTTTTTTTCTAATAACATGATTTACCTGTATTTTCCCTTCGCATGTAATTTTTTTTAGATGCCTCTTTTCTTTTAAGGTGTCTTTTAATTTTTAATTCTTCAATTTTTAAACATATTTAAGTGATTTCTCGTGAAAAAAAAAATTAGAGAAAGACAGGTTTTTTGTTAATCGTTCCGGGAACTGTCATCTTTCTGAGCATGTTTTTAATTAATAACTGTTGCAAAACAAAAGAAAATATTCAAAGATTAATGCCACACCGGAATTTCAATGAGTAGCGTTTATCTTTTTTCTAAAGCACTGATTAAAGAAAAAAAAAACATGCCAAAAGTATGTGTTGAAATCCGAATCATTGAAAATGTATTTCACAGACTTTACTGCGCATGAATTTTTTATGTTGTCTTCTTTTTATGTATTTATCGTTAAATGCATTGTAGTTTTTATTTTCCATGATGCCTAAATTAAAATATTGATAACATTAATAATGAAAACAATTTTCGAACTTACCGTTATGACTAGTTTTAAAATGAAATGATGTTTGAATGAATGACTAGTTTTAAACTGAAATGATGTGGTATTTTTTCTAAATAACTTTCATAATACATACAACATAACATACATAAATAACATAATATAATTAGTACAGCCTATTATTGTCTCATTACTGTATGATATAAACCACATAGACATTGTTGTTTTACATAATACATAAAAATTAACATTTAATGTAGGTATATCAATGTTAAAAACAAGTTGAAACACAAGTAAATTCACAAACATCTATATAAGTATATAAATATATAGTGAGTGTCATAATTCCCTTCCGGGTTTGGAAGGCTTGTAAAAAAATATGTATTACCAATACAGCAACAAAGTTGACTTTATTGAAGAAAGAAATGCTACAAGTTTTATTTCAAAGACATCCAATATATGAGCCTTTCGTGACTGCGATGGATTGATGCAATTTTGTCGGGTTAGTTTGTCAGTGGGGGCATTACATTGATGAAATTGTCGGAGGAAATCCTATTGTTTAATGGTTAAAAAATTAGACGCACGCTTCAGCACTTCTTCCGAAGTGATTATTAGCAAGTACATGAAGAGAAAGTTTCCGACCCCCCCCATTGCTATGTGATTCTGAACCGTCTTGGTGTATCCTACCCCTCCTGAAAGTTTGTAAAGCTAATTTCGAATCACCCTGTATATATATGTATATATATACTGTATATATACTATGTACTCTATATGTATTATATATATATACTGAGTATTTCAACAGTTTTTATTCCTTAAATACTGATCATATAGACATACAAAAGAGATTGCAAAGTTGCAAAGTTAGGTAAAGAAAAATATGAAATCAAATAAAATTTTCAGGGAAATAGATTATACAAGGTTTAGATTTTTGTAATATCTTCGTACAAAGTAAACAAGCAAAAGCATCCCACTTAGTAAAATATAGTAAATACGCTGATAAGATTATGGACAAAATTTAAGCATCTTCTCGTAGAAGTCTAAGAGGTATGAGAATCAATATTTGCTGACGACTTAAACCACTTTTCAATGCTTTTTGAAGAAAAAAATACACATCGGAGGGTCGCGTTTTAAGGGTGGTAGATAAATAATGAAAAATTATAAAAAATATTGCTGTATACATTTACTTTCACTTTTAAGTATAGTCTTGTATTAACTTTGTTTAAATATATCTCTTAGACATTTTATGATAAAAGGCTGAAATTTTGTATATCCCCTAACTAATGCATGGAGCACATTTTAATAACCAAGAATTTTTTAACGGGTCCGTGTAAAAATTTTGAATTTATTCAAATAAATTGAAAAAAAACTGAGCCCTGAATTTGAGAAAAATTATTCTGTGGAGTTGAGTAAAAATATACCTTCGATTTTTTACTCGACTTCATAGAATTCTTTACCTTTTTTTGTAACGTCACGATTTCTTAAATGTGTATATAGAGGGTGTCCAGCAAACGGGCATACTGATTTCAAAGTTAAAAATCTCAAAAACAAAGATGAATAGAAGCGTGCAGCAAACGGTACGTTTCTTACGTAAGATGTAAAAATTTTATACAGTTTTATACAAATTTCGAAGTGGTGGTTACAAAAACCGCTAACAGATGTCGTTGTAATCTTAGGCCTCCATATTCCCCTATATAACTCCATGTAACTACTTCCTGCAGGGCACATTCAAATATACTGTTTAGTGCCTACCAGAACCATCCCAGCACGCTGGACAAGCTTGAATGGTCGATTTGTGTCATATGTGAATCTGTTTGAGACATCACGGGGTGTGATGGTAAACCTCATTATTCGTTGCGCCACCTCTGTAAGTCGAACGGCGGATATTTTGGAAAGATTGTTCTGTGACTGCTTGCTGAGATTGAGTTAATAGTCATACAATGCAATCGTCGATCGATTACGACCGCGTAGCGCCGTTTGTTAGCAGTGGCGTATGCAGGGTGGGTGTTTGGAGGCTCTAACGGCCCTTGTCGAAGATTTTTTTGATATGAAGTCCATAATTTTTTATTTTCAACATGAAGAATACGGCTTTTAACATTACGTACCTAACTCCCTCTCCTCTTCAAGGAGCTATGTGTGCATCACTCTCTGTTAGGGGAGCTTTGGTAATTACTATTTCAAAACTTCTGTATAGGATTTTTGCATATTACAAATAAACATACCGTTTGCTGCATTCTTCTATTGCCCTTTGTTTTCGAGTATTTAAGGAATGAAAAAGCCGTGGTCAATGTTTTGAGACACCCTGTATGTATTTAATAATTTTTCATCACATAGAGAACTTCTCAGTTCATGTCAGCTACGCACAGATATCTTGTATCAAGTTGTAGGGAACGACATTTGAATATATGTGTATATAATTAGAAAATATCGTACCGTTTTTAGACCGTCTCTCGCATATAGATCATCCACATAATTACAAGAATGAGATAAGGTTATCGCATTAACCTAAGTTTTATTCGATTGTGCGGGTTTAGATTGAAAATTTGTTCCAAAAAGTATCTTACTTTCAATTTAGACAAAAATTATAAATTAAAAACATATATTTCCGCTAATAAAATTATAAAATTTAAAATATATAAACCGCTATAAGTGTTTTATAACACTTAGTTTTCACTGTACAAAATGCATTACTGTATTGATGTGTCGTGCACGTGTAATCATATTTAATTTTTATAAGGTTATTTAATTTTAGTTAATTAATATTATGTAGAAGTTCTCTTTATTATAAATAGATTTTTAAAAGTTTTTGAAATTAGGAATTACAGCGTCACCACATTTTTCATTCTTAATACTTCTTTAATATAAAATTCAGATAAAATCATATGAAGATAGTGTTGTGTTATTTTAAAGTAATTTTCTTTGTTTTTTTTCTGCAAAGTTTTTCTTTATCAAAGTAAATTCAATAGGGTTGAAACACAAAAAAAAAAAATCAATTCTTATTCCACTACCTAAAATCTCCATTAAGTATCGGTGAATTACTTTTTACAAATTATACTTTTACAAATTTAGAATAATAAAACAAAAATTTATAGTACATATAAATAGTACGTAAAATTGTTTTTAAAGCCACCGTGCCTTTAATAGTTTATTTAAAGCGTTAAGTTTTTCAGATAACACTTCTTGGTCTAAAAAGTAAATTAAAAATATAGGTGTAATTTCAAAAGAAAGAATTCAAGCATTTGCTCCGCAATATGCTTAATTTATTTGTTAACATTATGAGTATTTAATGAATTTAGTAAAAAGATTTTCTGCATGAAGTGCGTAGGAACTGGGCATGACCTGCCAATTTCGCCGCCTTCCTAATTAGTTCTGGAAACCCTGCATAATAATATTGAGAAATGTTAAATGTATCTCGTACTTGGGTAATTACACAACATTGAACATGAAATCGCATAATTATTCGTGACTAGATCTAACAGAGTTGCAATCTCATCTGAGTTTCAGGTTTAAGGTTACAACGTCAGAATATGTGATGCATTCTATGCTTACAATTTTTACAGAATCGTGAGTATATTTCCTCTGTTATGTTAAACACTTTAAAAAAATCAGTGTTGCGATTTAAGTCATATACATTAGTGTTATTTTAATAAAAATAATCTCAAAATTAACTGTTCTGCTAAAAATTTGGCCAAGAACTTGAAATAAAAATTAATATTTAAATCGACACAGTTTTGAACCTTTTCACTGCCTTGCATTTTACTAATAGTAATGTCAGTAGGGTCAACGATGTTTGTTGATCAAATCCAATATTTATATTGATTAATTTTGATTCATAAGAACAACTAGAATTAAACACTGGATTAAAAACTATAGAATATATAATCCAATACACATTTTGAGAGATTTTCCTAATTTTTTCGAAAACTTAAATACATTAATTCACTACAAAATAAATTACCACCTAAACTGCCATGAAAATGAGATTCAAATATTTAAATATCCCCTCCACCACCCTTAGGAAAAAAAAACTTTTTTTTAAGAACTCTTTTTCTACATCGCGTTTAACAGATGACTTTGACTGATGGTATAACTTCAAAACAACCCTGTAGAGTTAAACCATCAATATCTTCGAATAAAAAAAAAATAATAAATAGCCCTTTATAAAAATGCAAAATTAAGGGCTTTCACTCCCTAAATTTCCAGACCAGACGTATACATTTGGGTGAATAAGTTTTAAATAAATATTACAAATAATAATATACATATAAATCATCTTGAGAGAAATTATTTAATCAAGTCTGAAAAGGTTAAACTGAGTGTCAGTTATTCCATAAAATAGTAAAATTCGTTTAAGAATAAAAAACATCGATAATAAAAAACATCGATTTTTTAAAAATGTAATCTAAGCAAAGCTCATTCACTCTTTTTTAATGCATGAAACGTGAAGCTATAAGATAAAGACACTCTGCACAGCTTAGAACAGAAACGTCCAGATAAGCTCTCTCTCTTCCTTGAAAAAATATTTTATAAAACCGTACATTTACTGGAGTTATTTATAACTGGCCTACAACTGTACTTTCAAATCCGACTTTTGAGTTATTCTGGGACAGTGACAATGCTCTGTTTTTATTTGCCGTCGTACATTTCAAATTCAGTAGCACCGTGTTTTTGATTCGGGCAATCAGATTTCAAATATAGATTTTTGGTGTCATAGCAAAGTGAATGTAGGGAACTTGGAAAAGCTCCAGAGTCGCTCCTAAAAGTCGATAAAAAACCTTCAGCTATAATTAAATTTCGTCGGAATTTTTACACTTCCACGATGCATGCCAACCTAATGGATTGAACCCTGCTGTCAATAAATTTACTCCCCCATATAAATATTTTTTTGTGTAAATCTCGACAAGATAAATAATAAATATATTTCAGTGGTTTTTTTTCCCCTCCACCGTCAAACTCAATCTCTGTTAAGGTTAAGTTGATTATTTTTCATGCATATCAACTATTTTCAAATGAATTCTAAACATTCTCGCTGCTTTTAGCTATGATTCGCTGCCTTATATTCATAGCTTTAGTATTCAACAGCGTACTTGGAAAAAAAAAAACCTCTTCTTTATGTTATTAAACAGTTATAATAGAATGCCGAGGAAGACTTTTTAAATTTATAATTTCATTATTTTAAGTGTTAATGTTTAATCTGTGGCAGATACTTTTTGTCTCATTGACGTAACACCAGAATGATATATAATACATTGACGCTTATTACTGTTACCTTAAACATTAATGTTTTCCCTGTCACTCGGACAAAACAGATACTTATGCCCCTCAATCACACTAAAAGAGGCTTAACTTTCATTAAAGTTGTTTTTAACTCGTTAAAGGTTGTATCATTTTCAAGAAAACGGCCATGAAAGTGCCTATTTTTTATTCAAGAAAATTATATCAGAAAAAGTGGGTGTACATTATATGCATTCATTTTAAGATTTTGGACATTTTTTTAGCATGAAGTATGAAGAAAATAACTATTTGGAAAATCCAACAATTAGGGTTATTTTAACTGAATGTGGGTTTTGCATTAAGCAGAGAAAAAAGAAAAATATACGTTTTAAACATCAAATGAGATTTTTTTAAAACTTAATTCATAACGTAAATAAATATTAGTAAATTCTTCTTCAAACTAAAGTAAAGAGGTGAGCTAAGATTCCAAAATGCATATCACAAATACGCATATTTTAGTAGTGCTACCATATGTTTTATCCAAGTAAGTTGTAAAAAAAGTCTGGTACCGCCATCTGTTGTATAAACGAAATATAAAAAAATTAAATGTATATGAATTGATATTCTCTCATCTTTCTTGTGCCTAACTTTTGAACACTCCTGCCCCGAAATATTACGGGCAAAAGAAAAAAAAAAAAAAAAAAAAAATAGAGGGAGAATGCTCTGCTCATAATTCGGGCGGGAGCAGAAAGGAAGTGGGAAAATTAGCATTATAAAAAGAATTATTTTACTATTTTAGAGACTCATTAAATATATGTTTAAACATTTGGTAAAGATATAAGAAAAATTCAAAAGAAAAATTATTAAATTTATCCAGAACAAAAATTACGTAGTTTTCCTAACATTTTTATTTTAGAAAAATACATTATAGTTATTCCAGGAGCTTTTTAAAGAAAATAAATTCATAGCGTGCTTTTTCGTAAAGGGACCGTTGGTGAGATATGAGTTTATTTGAAACAAAAGAGTAAAAAGAGAAAAAATATAATTAAATCTCTGTAATATTTAAAACTTATTTTGTAAAAATAAAGGTGAAAGTTTGAAAAAGAATTTGCAATGTTTTTATGAATATTTTTAAAGCAATCATACGCTAATCTTTATTAAATCTGCCTGTATGCTTAAAAATCACAGAGCAAGAAATGTTTTACACATTTAAAGGAAACAACGCAGTCATTGCAATATATTTCACTAATAGTTAATGTTTAAACACTTTTTAAACGATATTAAATGTCATAGGGCTTTTTATTAATCTTTTTGCGTGGGATAAAACTTGGAAAAGATATACAGACCTTAAACTTCAATCCTATACGCCGAAAAAAAATATCCTCATATATTTAAGCAATTTTAATGCATGATTTACCTTTACTGATTAAACAAATTTGTTTGTAATGACTTTATTACTTCGATAAATGCGCAGTAATTCGTTAAACACTAGGAAAGAATTTTTACGAGAAAAGACTTTCCACAAAAGCAATTTTCTTTTCGTTTAAACGTTACGTTTAACGGCGTTGGTTAATAGCCTGATTGTATATTTCAATTAATCTTTTAAAGCGAGGCGGGTTTTACAGCTGAACACCTCATTTGGAGAATTTAGGTGACAGTATTTTATGTTTAATAGTTTAAAAGAAAAGTAGATGTGCTTGAGTATAAATATATGTGATGATCGCACGCTACAGTTTGGAAGAGCATGAAAAGATGAATCTTGAAGACTTTAAAATTGTCAAAATATTATATTAAACTATATATATATAATACACAGAAATTTTAAAATGATTAGACAGATGAAAGTTGTTTCGAATTTGAATACGTAAACTTTTCACAACTTTTATACGCATTATCGATTTTTGTGAAAAGTTACTTTTATTTTTAAGTGAACAATGGGGTGTTTTAAAAACTTGAATTTCTGTTACCAAATGTTGAACTATTTCTCTTGTTTAATACATAAAATGCAATTTTTCCGTTGCTCTATTGTATGGATGTCTGCACTAATAAAATTTGTTTTTCTGAGTACACTTTTGTTAACCTTCCCTGAGTTTAATAAAAGTTCTATATAAAAAAATTTAAATGAATAAATTTCTGAGCCAAACATTACTTTCATGAAATACTTTTATGTGTTTAACATTACTTTTATGTGTTTTTAGCAACATAATTATAAAATTAAGCACATAAAAAGTATATCTTTAATACCCAGTTTAATCTCAAATATAAAATAACTGAAACATGTTGATAGTTTCAATTATTACGAATGAATTCCCCTTACTTTTTTTTCTAATTCTATACCTGCATTTTCCAGTTATCCAGTTCGATGCATTCTTGAAATCCATGAACTTTAATAGAGATTGAAGTACATATTTCCATCGTCCTCCTGCATCATGCATAACAGATTTCAGACGCTTATGATGATTTCGATCAATGATGGATTACCTGCTAAACTGAAACTCTTGGCTGATCAAGATCGAGTTATTGAAGTGGAACAAATCACAAAATGCAAAGTATGAATATATGAGCTCTGCCTGACTTTTCAGCAAGCTCAGCAAAAAAGATCTCGCCTTATCAATTTAATGTTATTTACATCACGACCTCTGAATCGATTAAATAACTTGCTTTATTAGCTTCTGAAATTTAAAAGCTATGAGTAAAGAAGGATAAGCCATCTAGGTAAGATGGAAAAATCTTAAAATAAAATGCTTCAGAGTGAATGAGCGCATTATTGAATTCATATTATACACTTTTTTCTTTGAAATAACAATGAAATGGAACAAAATACAAAATTTGCTCAAATTTGATTAAATGAGTTTTATTCAGCAACCCATAATTACAATAAAAAAATGAAATACACAGCGATTCACAAAATATTCGTCAAACTTGCGTGCTAATGTTTTCTCGATTCTAGTCAGCAAATTTCGTCTATTAAACAGCATAAGAATTAAAACCGTGCATGCGGGATAACTTGAGCTAGATGAAATTCTTGTAAATTAAAGTAAATAAAAAAACTTTGTGAAAAACACACATAAGATGTTACAGGTTAAGTTGATACGTACGTTTCGGCCAAAAATTGTTTTGGCCTTCCTCAGTCAAAGCCCTTCGACATACGGAGCAGAAGGAACTGAAGCAGTTCCTTCTGCCCGTATCAACTTAACCTGTAACATCTTATGTGTGTTTTTTAAAAAGTTTTTTTATTTACTTTATCGTTTAACACGAGTAATTTGAGTGTTTTTTCCGCTACTTGTAAATTAATTTGCATATTTATCTTCTGGTCTCTATCTATCCACTCTAACATTTACAGAAAGACAAATAAAATAAAATTATCTGTGCGTTGTTTTTATTTTGTTTACATTTATCCCGCTTTCTCTCAATTACCTTGGATTCGAAGGGGGGTCATTCCACGTCAAATCAAACACAAAACTGGAGAAAGTTCACCACACCAACTTAGATTTTCCTCAAATTTTATATAGATAATATATAGGCTAAGACATCAACAAATCTCAATTTTGAAGGTTCTACGATAATTAATTACCGAGAAATTAATTATGAAAATTTTTAAGTTTTCTGCAAGATGCGCCAACTTTTTCTCAATTCCTTAAATAACTACTTACCTGTAAAAGTTACTGAAGTGAAAATTTGTTTCTAGGAGTAACTTTTTACGCTGATTCCAAAAATGTTATCGAAATTTGCGTATCTTCTATAGTTTATGCATGAGCAGTACATTTGCTAAAAAACATCATGAATTTTTTTCGGCATGTCTGATCACAGACACATGTTTTAAATTTTTATATGTTGTTAAGTTGTAATAATCCTACATCCCAAAATAATTTCATCTTGGCTTTCTGCTCAGGAGCAGAGAAAAAAAAATTGTATGTATGTACCTATATATGAGGATTTTTCATATGCAATATTTATACTGAAGATGAGAAAATTCAGAAGCGTTAGTCAATTTTCCTGTGTCTTTTAAATTGATATCTGAAGTTTAACTACTACTCCAGGCATTTGCAAAAACTAGACAGTACATAAAAGTGCTTGTATCGGAAAACGTAAAACAAACAAACAACAAAAAATGCATGTCACACACAGTGTTAAATTAAAAAAAATTCTAAAGTTAAAATTTTGAATTACTTTTAATTTAACCCTGTTGTTTTTGGCAATGATCCATCAGCCAATAAATCTTTGTAATTCTGTATGACATTCAAGTCAATAGAAGGAACAAAGTTTATTGAAAGAATTGAATTCCTGTAAGTTACAGTATTTATTTACCTTTAACAGAATGCGAACAAAATTGTGCTTTGGCTAGTTTTGTGGATACAGCAATTTGAAATAGGTTTTACTGTATACTGTATTAAATTTTTATTGTTACAACAACTAGCATAGCAATGTCAGGCACATTGTCAAATTGCACATTTTGTGATATATTGCAGAATAAATGTCATGTAACCAGTTATTCACGGCAAACTTTTACGTCTACCCTCCTAGGAGGATTATATTCGAAATGTTCTGAAATCGATTTTTAGGCATTCTTGAGTGTTGTGTATTTTACAGCAAGAATTTTATCGATATCTCTTTTCTTCTTTGAGATCCCGCAGAATGTGTGAAAAGAACATTTTGGGCCTTTATACTCTATAAATTACGAATTTTTGAAAATACTCTCTAATCTAGCACCTACGCTATAAAATCCCACTCGTGCTAAATTTCGTGTTATTAGCTTCAGTAGTTTTGGCTAGGCAAAATATTGCATACGGAAAATGGATAGAACTTTCCGGTAGACCTAATATATATATATATATATATATATATATATATATATATATATATATATATATATATATATATGTTTTATTAAACATTGTTATTTCTTTTGAGTTCAATATCATGCAGAATTCCAAAGCTTTATTGGCTGATGGATGATTGCCAAAAACAACAGGGTTAAATTAAAAGTAATTCAAAATTTTAACTTTAGAATTTTTTTTAATTTAACACTGTGTGTGACATGCATTTTTTGCTGTTTGTTTGTTTTACGTTTTCCGATACAAGCACTTTTATGTATTTTCTAGTTTTTGCAAATGCCTGGAGTAGTAGTTAATTTTCAGATATCAATTTAAAAGACATAGGAAAATTGACTAACGCTTCTGAATTTTCTCATCTTCAGTATAAATATTGCATATGAAAATCCTCATATGTAGGTACATACATACAATTTTTTTTCTCTGCTCCTGAGCAGAAAGCCAAGATGAAATTATTTTGGGATGTAGGATTATTCCATCTTAACAACATATAAAAATTTAAAACATGTGTCTGTGATCAGACATGCCGAAAAAAATTCATGATGTTTTTTAGCAAATGTACTGCTCATGCATAAACTATAGAAGATACGAAAATTTCGATAACATTTTTGGAATCAGCGTAAAAAGTTACTCCTAGAAACAAATTTTCACTTCAGTAACTTTTACAGGTAAGGAGTTATTTAAGGAATTGAGAAAAAAGTTGGCGCATCTTGCAGAAAACTTAAAAATTTGCATAATTAATTTCTCGATAATTAATTATCGTAGAACCTTCGAAATTGAGATTTGTTGATGTCTTAGCCTATAAATCATCTATATAAAATTTGAGAAAAATCCGAGTTGATGTGGTGAACTGCACTGTTTGATCTGACGTTGAATGACCCAGGGGTGATTGGAATGCCGATCCCCTCCCCGTCACTCTCTCACACACACATACACACACACACACACACACACACACAATCTTACAGGGCTAATGGCTGTCTATCAAATGTTTTGTCAAAGCTGTTGGTGAGGCACCAAAAAAGTTTTAACCGTTCTAAAACCTTATTTACAACTACACCGATTTGAATTACTTCATACTATCTAATTTATTTAATTGAAATAAAATAGACCACTTTTATAGGTGAATTATTAATAAGATTTAATATTTTATAAGATTGCATAGCTGAAAAAAAGCTTATCTTTTACCCATATGGTATTATTTTAAATGCATTTAATTCGTCAAATGGCTTAGTAAAGTTCAATAAACCAGAATATTTAACTCAACACCCTAAATTTAATAAAACTAAAATATCTCAATGGTTTACCAATTTTAATTTATTTTCTAACATTTATAATCGTGAAAACTTTTCCCTAGACTGCATAAAATAGTCGAAACAGCACAAACGAATAGAAAATGAACAACCCAAGCTCAAGTTTTGAAGTCTAACTTTCGCAAACATAATAAATTGTAGGTTAGCTAAAGAAATTTATTTGATTGAAATTCTTTTTATGCTAGCATGGGAAAACCATTATGCAAATATTTTACTTGGAAATTTTGCTCTGAGATAGTAAGGGTATCGAGTTCCAAGTAAATTATTCTAGCTAAGTACTACTTGAAGCTTTAATTTCCTGTGTGAATCAACAGAACGAAACAAATAGTTTGTATTTTATTAGATAAAGTATTGATCAGTTTAATCTATACGTATACTTAAGCAGTTTTGACTTCATTCACTCTTTGGAGGTCAATATAATATAAAAATATATAAGGGTTTTTTTTTATCTTATGTATTTTTTTGAGTTGTAAAGTGCTCTTTATAGCAAAACAGGCTTTCAATATATTTTAGGAAACATGTTCGAAATGCATTATCTTGTTTTATCTGTGAACTTACTACATGGAGTTGTTTCTTTTCTATTGAGTAAAAGAGCATTTTTATAGTTACTTACGAAGCAACAGCCAATTTCCGAAAAAGAATAACTTTTCTCCGAGTACAAAAATATGTTTAGTATTTCTATTAGTAGTATTTAGTGCATAGAAACAACTTTCAATCGGCCAAACTGATATTATTCATTTCTGTGTGCAAAAACTGGAAAAAGATTTTATGACATTCAACAACGCTTAATCATATTTTACAGAGACAGTTACCTGTTTTGGAGTATATACTTACATTATTAGTCACATAAAGTGTAAAAAGGGATGTTACATTTCGTGAATTTAAGGGAGAAGATGGATTTGTCTGGACAGACGTCAACAATTCCAAACCTTCTAACTCCAGTTGGCCTTATTAATTATATGTTAATTAGTAGAAGCAACTAAACTTTTATTGTACAATCCCAAAGCATATGCATGAAAGATTCAATGCTATTACCCTGCTCAATCTGGATAATTCAATAAAATGTTTTAGTTATTGAAAATTTTATAATTAGAGTCTGTGCGAATGAGCGAAATCTTGAACAGTTTTCTTCAGATTCAATGTTCATACTGCCCAGGACACCTTACAAAGTCATCACGCGTATGATGCCGCCTAGGTGATGTAGTTACTTAACCCCTTGCTTGTGACGCCCGAACTCCAGGTCGGGCAACTATAACGTTTTTTGAAATGTATTCCACCGGCAAGGGATTAAAAAACATCCTATCATGCCCTGGTTCCGAGTTCAAATCCCAACATGGGCATTACTGTGGCCCGAAAATGCACTTTTGTATACCGATTTTCGAAATCGATGAGACCCTAGTGCAGAAAATTTGTCCCTTAGGTTGGTTAGTAACTGTGTGATTTTTTTTTAATTGGACAATATCTTCAGTCTGCGCCGGCGCCTTTAAAATAGGGATTTTGGGCCAAAATAGACATTTTTTTCCCGAAAACACAAGTTTTGCGAATTTTCGAAATCGATATCAGTCGAGTGCGGAAAAGTTGTCTCTAGGATTGTTTAATAACCGTGTATTTTTTTTTTCGGAGAATATCTTCAGGGGGCGCAGGCGCCTTTAAAATCGGGACTTTGGGCCGAAATAGACATTTTTTTCCGAAAACACAATTTTTTCGAATTTTTGAAATCGATTGCAGCCGAGTGCGGAAACGTTCTTTGCATGATACACTCTAAAGATAAGAAGCAACTTTACCTCTCGGCCGTTAACGATTTCCAAAATCCGGTAAATTTTACTTTCGGGGGGGGGAAAGTCAGTTTTGGCCAAAATCCCCGATTTAAATGGTACCAGCGCCACATGAAGATATTGTCTGATTTCAAAAAAAAAAAAAAAAAATGCACAGTTATTAAACAACCCAAGAAATAAATTTTATGCAATCGGTTGATATCGATTTCGGAAATTCGCAAAAATTGCGTTTTCAAGGGGGGAAATGTGTGTTTTGGCCCAAATTCCCGATTTTAAAGGCACCGGCTCCAACTGAAGATAGTGTCCGACTTTTAAAAAAAATTACACAGTTATTAATCAACCCAAGGGACAACTTATCCTCACTAGGCTCTCATCGATTTCGAAAATCGGTGCAAAAGTGCACCGATTTTTGCTAAATGAAGCAATGAAATTCTGGAAAAAGAAAAAAATCAGTACAAAGTCATAAAAAAGTAGTTTAAGTATTTCAATGAGATAAAATTTTATTCAGAATAAAAGTAAACTTAAACAATAAAGAAAAACACATTAAAAAAAAACATTGTAAGTAATTAGAAATTTATAATTACAGACTTTCAAATGTATTTACCTTTTGATTCAAATTTTCTTCCTCAAACTACTTTCTGAGTTTAATGAAATGAAATTAAAAAAATAATTTAATATTCCTTTTGTCAACACATTGCCGCAAGAAACAGCTTTCAGGCCCTTCCTAATGGGAATGAATGTTCAATTGTCTGACACCGCCCACTGGGTCGTTCATTGGGTGCCCCCCCCCCCGTGAAAAAAAAAATCAGGAGTACACGACGACACCCACGAACAAATGACTTCATGTTAAAGAAGCACTCAAAAAAGTTATTCTTAGAATCAAGTTAAATTCATAATTTTGTATTAAACAAGCATATCAGTAGTTAAAACCCACACGTAAGTAGTAAAGCAAACAAACAAATCCTACCTGTGTGTGAACTGAGACTGATAAAAGAGGAACTTTTGTACCTTCTGAAACGTTACATCTAGCAGTTTTTACTGCGATTCTGTGTGTTTTACACTAAATTATTAATTTTTTCTCAAATGTATTGACGCATACTTCAATTTGTGGAGATTCATTCGCTATTTTATTTTTCGAAATTAGAAAAGAAAAATTAAATAATACAATGAATAGCGTTCTGTCATTGAGAAACTTTCTTTACAGAACTAGCATTATTACAATGTATGCTTTTACAAAAATAGTCTGAACAAAATTAAAATAGAACAATCTCCTACGAAGTCTATGCTTAAGATTTTGAACTAGAACTGTAATCTTTAAATAAAGAAGAGAGAGCAAGTTTCTTTGCTAAATGAAGCAATGAAATTCTGGAAAAAGAAAAAAATCAGTACAAAGTCATAAAAAAGTAGTTTAAGTATTCCAATGAGATAAAATTTTATTCAGAATAAAAGTAAACTTAAACAATAAAGAAAAACACATTCTAAAAAACATTGTAAGTAATTAGAAATTTATAATTACAGACTTTCAAATATATTTGCCTTTTGATTCAAATTTTCTTCCTCAAACTACTTTCTGAGTTTAATGAAATGAAATAAAAAAAATAATTTAATATTCCTTTTGTCAACACATTGCCGCAAGAAACAGCTTTCAGGGAAATTTTTTTTAATTATCTTTGTGATTTCTGTATGTAACTGAAAAGCACGTGAAAGAAGTTTTTGTGATTCTTTAAAGTATATTTTTAAATTGAGTTTTGCTAATTAAAATAGATGAAAAGTCTAATTTGTTTTATTGTACATATCTTGAATTAATCGGTTGACTTGAGGATGATGCTCAGCATATTTAAGTGGGGTATTAAATTAAAAAGTGTTGTGGAAGACGAAAATTATGAAAGTATATATATATATATAATATATATATATATATATATATATATATATATATATATATATTTAAGAGGATTGAAAACGAAGAACTTAATGTCATTTGCATAGTAATGGACAAATACACTGCAGGTTGTACAGTAGTTTATCTGTAGTATTGCACAGTACGCAGTAAAATTTTAAATCGGTTCAAGAAAAAGCTTAAAATTCTTCTGAGACATCAGAACTTTTTTACTCGGTCATATTCTAAACTATTTTGACCACCTGAAAGCAGGTCATTTTTTTTTGTTTCCTATTTTAAATCATTTTAGTTGCTATGCCTGCTGGTCATCGTGTAAAAAATATTTTTTAAAGCTCAAAATTCATTTTACTAGAACATTTCTGTTTGATCGAAAATATGGGTGCTAGTAAAAATAGAACACTCTGCAACAAAATTATTCTAGGAAAATGACGAAAGAATTGCATGTTTAAAGAAAAGTAAAATAACATTAATTAAAAATTGCTTTTTTGACCTGCTTATTATCGATTGGTTCTGAGAAGATTATTGTTTCAGTCAATATAAATTTAACAGTCTAGTTATTTTTCTCTATAATGGGTTATGTGCTGTTGCAAGCTGATTATATTTGTAGTGCAGTGTATTTGTTTAAATACTGAATTTAAAAGTTAAATGCAGATGAACGATAAAAAACTTTTCGTTTTCCTCCAAAAAATACATTACTATAAAAAGATATGATAAGCATTTTATCACATCCAGCTAGATTTATCAAATATAAAAATTTTCTTTATTGAAAAGGCGTAACAAAATCATTTTATTTATAATCATTTTAAACTGAAATGAATTTTCAAGACAGCCAGTATGAAAGTTTTGCTTTGATAAAGCTGCACACATGAGTATAACGCATAAATTGATAACATCATTAATACATATTACAAAACTTCCTAAAATATACCCATGGTGAAACGAATCGAAGAAACTTTCGTGCTCCCAAAAATATATTTCGGAAACTTAAATTTATAAATGCATCCACGCTTTCTGAGCTTATTCTTCTCGCCACGACAAAGAATAACACCGTAGTCAAAATTTTATATAATTTGTCATTTAGCTTTTTTCCTCGCAAAGCCCTGCAACAATTTAAATTTGAAGGAACGGCAGCTAAACGCTTTATTAATATAAACAATTCATTTTAAATTTCACAGTATAAACAGTTCGTCGACAAATTTGAAATGCCATGAGAATTAAAGAAATAAACTCTCTTATCTCTCATTTATATATATTTTTTTCAGGTCCTTAAGGAAAAGCAACTGAAAATTCACAGCAAAGCAATCGGTATAGAGAAACAAGAAAATGTTTCCCCCACCAGTTTCGTCAATGAGTCGTGAGAAGCTTCAGGCATTACGAGGCATTTAATGAAAGAAGGGGAAAGAACCTGAAGAGTGGAAAGAGCCTGAATAAAATATAATTGGAGAGTTGGACCTGCCCCGTTTAAATTGAATGATGATGGAATTTTAGCTCCGGGACATTTTGACGAACAAATTTATGAAGAATTGTTCTTCAACCATTTCCCCTCCTTTTTCTTTTCAAATTTTTTTAACTTCATTTTTTCTACTTCCCTTGTTCAGACAATTTTGTACTAGAGGGGGTTTTGTCCACATTTTAAAACGGATAACTGTAGCTCATGCTGTGACACACAGTTCGACTGAACGTCAGAAATGTTACTCTGTGTTCACGTTGTTTGATGCTGTTTATTTCTTGCATGCTTCAGGCGTGTCTGCTCCGTCGCTAACGGCCGTATTCACCAAGTACTTGACACCCATGTTAACCCATCAAAACGAGGGTCAGACGTCGAATAGATGTATATTTGATGTCTATTAAACGTCTGGAGAGGTCAACACGGGTGTCAAATACTTGGTGAATACGGCTGTAAGACTTTTGTAGGCATCAGTACATAGTTTATCTCTTCATCAGCGGTAAATATCGAATCTCGAACTCTTCTAAATCATACTACATGAGAGTACTTACAAGCTTTACTTATTTAGGTTTTACGTGCAGCGTTTCCGAAGGTAGTTACCAGTCATACTGTAGCCAATCCAGACAGATCTACAGTATGATTGCACTACAACTGGTCTATTACGGACTTTTCCCATCTACTTTAACACTTTGAATAGGTAAAGTTAGTAACACAGATTACCTGGATAAATCACTCTTGTTTGAATGGCATATAAAACTATAAAAACACACATGAACTATTCTCAAGCATTTGTCAAGTGAAAATTATTAAGACAGACATTTCAAGATTTTTTTTTCTCTTTTCCATCCTTCGTTCTAAAGAAATCTATTACCCCAGAGAGTGAAAAAAAAAAACCACTCAATTTCAAATACGTTCTTAAATTTGAAAAGTTTTTAAATACCGCTGTGAGTTCATAAGGTGTGTAGTCATAAATCTGCAAAAGCTCAGCCAGTCTAGTAGAAATGATCCTGCATTACTAATTTTAGTTAAAACACTTAATATAATCCTTTGTATCATCGTCTTGAAGATCTGAAACATACCAATTAAAGCTGTATAAATTAATCAGACTGTATTAAAAAATATTTGAATGGCTGCTTTTTCTAGAATAGCATGAACATAAAATATTTTTTAAAATCTGAAAAGTTCGTGATATTTAATTAATGTTGTTACATAAAACTGTAGTACCAGGTTACCGAGCCATGCTCAGGATCTAAAGGCATGTAAAATAATGAGTACGTAAATGCCTTGGAACGCATCAATAATCTTCATTGTTGCCAAAGATTTTCATCGCTGTCGGATCACTCATACATTAATCAGGTAAGCTTTGGTCGGCATTCAATGTTACAATGGCATATACTTTGTTTTGAAGAGGGATGCTAAATATTCGATGGTCGGTGCCATCAGAGTTGAGCAAAAAGTAGTTTAACGTAAGGTGCCTCCTTTCCTTCTGTAGCAAATCAGCGAGGGTATCAGCGAAGATCTTGGGCGATGCATTCACTAACAGCGTCTTCATTACTTCAGAAATATATCTGTCCATATTGAGGACGTTCAAATTCAGCATCAAGTATTTGAGTTGGTTGAACTGTCAGATGAATGAGTTTATAAAAAAAATTCATCAAGTCTGTTATACACTGTTCGCAACGTAGCAGTACACACCAAAATCGTTAATAGTTTCACTCGTCATATACTGTGAACAAAGCCATTGTAAAGTATGCATTCAAATTTCGAATTCTTTTATGAAATTCTTTGAAATGTGGGTGACATCGAAGAAACAACCACACCAATTCATTAGGAAATTCGGAATGTCCTACATCAATCTTACAGTCCCCAAAATGGTTTCGGTTAATTTTTGTTTTTACTCTTCAGAAAAATGCAAAGCTCCACGGTGAATGCAATCCATGTTAAAAAGTTTTCAACTATGATAGTAAGTATCCACATTTGTGGCAGCTTTGTAGATACTTAGACTGTTTACCCGAAGTATTTGTTGACGTCTAGCTGTTCTATGTCGTTCTCCTTCCAAATACTAATCATCTGTTTCATCTGCTTGTGTTTGAACTGCACGTTCACACATTTGGGCCAAGTGCTGCTGCCGGTGATCAAATGCTCGTTTCCACAGCTCGTTTTTGAGCTACACTTTCATGCATTTACGTCTCTATAATACATCTATGATGATAATTCTTTGCTTAAATATCTTTACATAAATATGCTTTGAACATAATTCTATTTTATAAACTCACGCTTAAGAAAAGAAAAAGTGTAACGCAATTTAAATTATTAGTACAAAAGGACACTTCGAAATCATAAATCAAAAACAGAATAGATCAAAAATATTCTTTTATAATAGCCCTAACAACTACTTAAACGTTGACAATAATAGAACAAACGGATGGACTGAATAAAATGACTTCTAACCTCGAATAAATCAAAAATACATCGTTCCTACATAGTTACGCCGATCCCTGACTCTGTCAAAATTCCAGTTCAACCACTCAAAATAAAACATTTACATCATTAATCCAAAGAGATTAAAAATGTATTGTCTAATAACTTAAAATTTACACGGTTCGTTGTAAATTTTAAGGTCCAAATCATTTTCCCGATCAGCCTGAAAATTATCTTAATTATCTAAAAAAAAAAAAGAGAGAAAAAGGAAAAAGAAAAAATCTGATAATCCACCCGTTCCCTGATTTTTAAGCGGTTTTTTTTTTTTTTGGGGGGGGGGTATTTTCAGCTCTATTTCATTTAAGAGAATAAAGAAAGCTAATCATTTGAGTGTCAGAATTATCTAGCAAGTGACATTGACGTTACATTGAAGTCACGGTTATCAGGCTTTGGAGGGAAAATTACGATTCCAATTCGCTTAAGATAGCTTTTCTAAATTACTACTCAGTTTAACTTTTTTTCATAAATAAAATGGTTTTCTATGCATTAAGCATGGATATAGGAGAGGATGTTGATACCAAACGAAATGTTTCGAATACGAAATGTTTCTGCAGATTATACAATTCGAATTTCGATATATAATAAAAATTGAATATGAAGTTATTTGATTTTAAGTGGGTAAATATTAAATATTCTGAGTGTAGACATTCTATCACCCGCTGTAATTGTCTCCACAAAGGCCTTTATCCTTTAGTTTAATGATAGTACACAACACAAAACAACACAGTCTAATCCACGTCTAAATAAGAATTGAAAATTTATTAGAAAAAATCTAAACCAGATTTTAGCCTCTCAATTTACTGCTTCCACATATGGGCAACCTCCAGCCTGTGGCCGGATGGGGCCCGCCATGTCTGTTGGACCAGCCCGCAGAACAAGTCAAAACCCTGTATAAAACCTATATAAAACATTCAAACTTCCATATAAATCCGAATTATACGGCCCGCGATTTCGCTAACATCCTGAAGTCAATCCCAGGTGTTCGCTAATATCGTAAAGTTCTGCCAGCAACTTTTCAAAGGTTGTCCATACGATGATAAAATAAATGAGTTGAAATCATCAACTGCAGTGAATGAAAACTAAACTGTTGGCTGATCACCTGCAAAATTAATTTGAATATCGGCTGCGAGCGCAATTTAGGAATCGATTGTGTCATTATAAATTTTTTCATCGGAGTTTCAAAGATCGTTTCATTATAAACGGCTGTCCCTTTAAAAAAAAAATCGTCAGGGTAACTATATTTAAATATTTATCGTCAACTTGACGGAATAAGGCAGTTAAAGTAGAATTCAACCTAGTGCCGTTATTTAAAAAAAAGAAAGAAAGAAAGAAAGAAAGAAATGGAATTTTCATGTTACGTCACAGGATCTTTTTTCTTACTGTGAATGACTGAAAAGGGTGTCATTTTCATTTAAATTATTCGGCTAAGCTGAAACTTTAATGCACTGTTGAAATTCGCATCATATGGATCAATAAAATACATGAAAAATCTTTATTGTTTTAGTATATACGCGAAAATACATTTAGCTTTACGTTAGTTACAAAAGCATAATTGTGAAAAATTCAGGCAATTTTTCACATAAGATTTACGAATAGTTTTGTATTAATAACTATGAATTAAAAATAATTAAATTATTTGCGTATATTCCATCAAGGTGCTTGCGCGGATGGCAACGAAGATTCTTTTCTCTTCTTCTTTGACTGGTTGCCATGACGATAGTTTGAAATAAAAATAACTTTTTAATTCTAAACAAATTTATGTAGCTGAAAGGTGTAATATATCTAGTTACTAAAATATTTATTTGTCTGTGTACTGGATATCAAGTTCCATTTATTTTGTTTCTTTGCGAAATTAATTTTTACTATTATATATCGATGCCGTGTATTTTTTAATCCGCCCCAAACATATTTGAGCGTCCCTTTTAGGAAGATTCCATCAACTATGTTTTTCAAACGCTCAATAGATGGCGCTACCATCCAAAAATTTTTAATTTTAAATTTTGAGCGTTTTAGAGTTTTCTCAATCACGTGACCAAGCTCAATCGTTTCAGGGGCCCAAAAAAAACCCAGGTACGAAATTAAAAAAGAATCCTTAGAGCAGTTTTCGAGATCACTCGGACATACACACAAACATTCCTCGTTTAATATAAGAGCAGATTTTGTCCGTCAGCAGTCGCACTATTGGTAATTGCAGCATTTAACAGTGTTTCTTCGTAGATCAACCTAATAAGAACGTTAATGACTTTTTAAAAAGTTCTCAGCTTAAACTGTTCACAAACACTTCAGCAACCCTTTGGTATACTACAGATATATTTTCAAATAATACAAAAACAAAAATAACCGTTTTATTGAACTCTAGAACAAACACATTTTGGTCAATAAATTTTACATAAATTACAAAACAGGAAAATAAAAACTTTCAGTACGTTTAAGATCTGTATTTGCACACTGCAGTGTAAAAAAAAAATTAATTTCAGTTGGTGAGGTAAACAGGATTAAGATTATTATTTAGTGATTGTATTACTAATTATTACTAAATTAATAATAATTACTAAATAAATAATAATTACTAAATAAATAATAATTATTATTACTAATTATTACTAAAAATTCATCAATATTTAAATGCAATCTATTACTTTAAGTTATAAAATATCGAACGTTAATAATTATCTCTTGATGTGTATCTATATTAACTGCATGCATAATTATGCATAATATATGATTGTGTAACGTAGTATTTTCAAATACACATGACCTCATCTACAATCGTGGCTGACCCTCGAAGAGTCATGTGACATAGGGGTAGGGGTGCGTCCATCTTACCCTGGTTATCTCGGAATAAGATAGCCACACCCTCTGTGTCACATGACTCTTCGGGTGCAAAGGGCGCAGCCAAAATATCAGCACCGTTGCTTGTATATTCCATCAGCCGTGATCTACAAAGTAACAACAACTGAGTGACCAGGAATGAGAACAAACTAGAAAAAAAAAAAAAAAAAAAAAAAAAACACAACTTTATTTACCTTATCAGTTACTACCACAACTTATCAGTTCTTTTTCTGGCGAATTTAAGTTATATATGTGATTTCAGGGTTATTCTAGACGGGGCCTTCGCAATTAGTAACGGGCCTGCGCGTGTATTTTGATGAGCCATCCAAAGAGGCCTACGGATGCTCGAGTCTTCACGTATACATCAGGCATTTCTTAAGCTTCCAAGTGCTTTCAAACGTTATTTAATGTAGTTTTACGTAGTAATTGTGTTACTAATTCAAGTACGAACTCATGATTAATTTGTTTGCTATGATACATATTTACATAAAGAAAATAGATGCATATAATTTGAAGGAAAAACAAAGTAGCGTTTATTCTCCTGATTCACGATTGCTTATTTTAGTTTCACAAGTGGATATTTAATATACTTTAAAATAACTAAATAAACAAATGAGAAAGACATTTTTATAATGAATATTTCATGAACGTAGTCGTATTTCCTACGTTATTTTAAACAATTCAAGATTAATCTTTAACAAACGATGTATTAAAGCGCATTTCAGTGTTTTCGGGATATCCTGTATATTGGAGAAAATTGATAAAATACGCTCTATAGCGCGATCCCTAAATTAATTATTCTTTAATAAAGACATTTCATGTAGTATATATTATTCTTTTGTCGCTTTCTCAATCGAACTTAGGAATTGAGCAAGCATAAGGAACGCTTGTACAAAATATCAGGTTGTAACGAAAGTTTTCCGCCAAATTAGCTTTGACTAGCTCATACGGTACCCAGCGATTAACCTTATATGCGATGCCTAGCTCGACTAATGGAAATGGCACTAAACTCCTTTACCTAGCTCTCGAGCGGATGAATATTTTATCTTTTTCCACAAATTCTCGTAGGCGGGCCTCATCAGCATCAGTAGGCCGGCCAGAGCGCTCTGCTTCTTAAATGTCATAGTCCTCGTTTTTGAACTTTCGGTACCAAACCTACACAGTTTCATATGATGCAATAGTAGTACTTTAAGCTGTACACATGATTCGGTGTCATTCTGTAGCAGACTGAGAATAAATGATGGCTCAATCTAGTAGCGTGATAGTTCCATTTCAGGCACCTTATACTTAATCACAACGGTATTGTTTTACAGATTTCACAGCACAGTGCTCTAAAACAAGGCTTTTTCTTTCAAATAACAAAAATCGTTTGACAAAATATTGGCAAACACACCAACCCGAACTGTTTGTGTAGACAATACTTGCAGTGGCGGAAAACTTTCGTTACAACCTAATATTAACTACATTTGAAGTTTCTACATAAACGGGCAAAAATCAATAATTTATAATTTACTGTATTTCTGCACTGTACCAGATGTAAGTCTTAATCACATAATCAAGGCATATATAACTGATAAATAACATTTTCAACTGGCAAAATTAAATTGTCTAAATAGTATCACAACGTCATGCTTATTTACAAGAATAAAAACTACTCAAGTAATACGATTTCTGATTAAAATAATTTATTTATAAATAACACATGAGTGATTATTCACAAAACATAATTTACATACATATTTTTAGAATTTCTAAATACATTATAAGCGTTCACTTACCTTTACATTCAGAGCAAAATGTTCGAATTTTAGGATAAATTTTCATGAAAGAAAATGGCGCAAGATTCACAAAACGATTACCTACATCTAAAGTTCTTTAGTACGGCAAAAGTATAAAAAAATTGTTTTAAAATAATAAAATAATATAACATTTATAATACTTAGAATAATAAAATAGAATACTGTGACTGGGGAAAACAGGCCTCAATGATAAACACAATTTTAGCGATGGCAACTCATAAGCAGGCTCGTTGCTTAGCGATGACCCCGGTCTAGACGGACAAGAAAGTAAACTCTAAACTAGTTAGATACAAATTGTTGATTCAAAAACCAGCTTTATCGATTTATATACAATCGTACTGAAGAATTCTAACGGATAAGCTGTACCATTCAACCAGTCAAGAATCATTTCACGAATAAATATCTCATCATGAAACAGAATGAACTTCCTCAAAAGTCTGTTTTATCAGCTTATTTGTCAACTGTCCAATGTAATAACAAGTCTGAGATGATGACAGATAGTTGTTGCGTGCATTGTCTATAGCAAAGCTTTAGATAAATCGTATTTATGCAGTTTATAAATGATATCAAGAGCATTTTGTGTGCTCGTAAAAAGACAACCAGTCTTTTTTTCACTTATCAAGTAATTTTATTGCATGATTTTTTCATCTAACGGGTGAAGGAGTTTTGCGAAGAATTAAAATTAAAGATCATGATACTATCGTAACCATAATCTTAAACAAAATTAACTCAATGGCAATATATGTATATGTCTTTTTAACACACCTCTTATATATATATATATATATATATATATATATATATACAGTAAAACCTGTGTTGAACGACCCCCGTATTTAACGACCACCTGGTCTTGACGACCATGTCTTAGCGGTCCCGAGTACCATATAATTATAAATAATGGTTTATTTTCCTTATTGAACGACCACCTGCCTGACGCGACCAACGACCGCTATGTATAAGAAACAAATTTATTTAAAATTCTATTTTAACGACCGCAAATTCTTTAAAAAATTCTTATTTTCCTCTATTTGAGTAAGTTCGTTGTTCGGATGATCAGCAATCACGGGTACGATAAAAACGAAAGTTGACATTTGTATATAGTTGAGTTGTAACACAGCTTCCAGTCACTAAATAATCCACGGAGTCACTGTACGCAATAGCGGGATGCACGCATTTACTTGTGTTACTGCTTCTTGGAGGATATTTATTGAAAATATAATTTTATGCATTTAGACATTACAGTGAATCGTCCACTGTGTGCCCTGAAGATGAGAGGGATAATGATTTCAATAATTCCATCTAGAAAATAATGTCCATAATTATGATAATTTAGCCCATGAATTATTTGTTTGTGATTACAACTTTTTCTGTAGTGTCACTAAAGAATACACTACTCATGAACAATTTAGTACATCAGTGACGGAATCTGAAAATAAGAATGAACAAACTGTTTGCAGGGAAAATATATCATCTTCTGATGAAGACACATCACAAAAAACTGCAATCACTTTCAATGAAGCAAAAGAAGGCTTTAACACTTTGCTTAATTATTCCGTTCAGGTGGGGGATGATGAACTATTTAAGCATCTGATATGTGTACAGAAGCGATTAAACAATCTGTTATAATAAAGTACCTACCATGCAAAGCAAAATTTTATTATATTTTTCAATTTTTAAAAATTTAAACATATTCAAATTTCATATATTAAAATATATAAAACATCTCACTGTCTTTCTCTACATTTTATAAAAAAGTAAATACATAGATGCTTTTTATTAATTATATCTATATAATATAATCTATATTAATTATATCTATATAAATATTATATCTATATATTAATTATATCTATATAATCCAAATAAATTCCCATTCTATTGATAAAATTAAGTACGCTTAAAATTTTGTCAAAATGTATCGTATTACCTGAATTCAAAGACCGACCCTCCTTAAAGACCACATTTTCTTGGTCCCAGTGGTGGTCTTTAAAAATAGGTTTCACTGTGTAGCAAGTAAACTTCTATTAAAGATACTGTCTGTTATGCATGAGTATTATATAAAACGTAATGATTACTCTATCTCTATAGGAAATAGTTATGATCTACGCAATACAATATGTACTATTAGTAATATTACCTCTTTATATACCGATGATTTTAAAGATCTATTCAACAATATTCCTCTTGACGACCTTTACAATGTAATTAATGAATTATTTGAAACTTGTGTTAACAATATTCAGCTCCCTTCCCATGTTGATGTAACATATTTCAGTTGTCTATCTAAATTTATTATCTATAATAATTTTATTCTACATAACAATAAAATATATCTACAAAATCATGGTATACCACAAGGTGGTTCAGCATCTAGCTACCTTGCAGATCTTTACTTATATTACTATGAAAAAGAATATACTAATACACACATCATTCTTAAACGATATATAGATGATATCTTACTTGTAAACACTACTAATAATAATAACATTATCTTCCCCATAAAATATCCATCTGCTCTGGAATTAATTAAAAATGATATGCTTAACAATTCTGTTAGTTTTCTAGATCTAAGAATCTCCATCACTCCTAGTAATAGCCTTAGTTTCAATATATATGATAAGCGTAAAGATTTTAGCTTTAAAGTAAATAGCTTTACTCATTTTTCCTCCTGCTTACATAAATCTGTATTTCGCAATATCATCTATAATCACTACTGTAGAATCAAGTTTCTATGTTCTGATGATTTCAAAGTCTCCAATTTTAAATCTCTATTTCTGTCAGCTAGACAATACAACTATCCCACTAAGTTCCTAAAATCCATTATATACAATTCTTGAAAATGATGTGTCTATTGTCTTTGTTAATTTACTGGAGGTTGGGTGGGGTTTTGGTCTTAAGGTTGTAATTGGATGGTTGGGTCGGGCGGAGGAAGTTTTTCTCTTATATTAAAAAAAAAAAAAAAAGTAATATGTTTAAAAACAATTTGGATGTGTTTATGCATGCATATATATATCTGGAGGAATTAAAAAAAAAAAAAAAAAAAAACGGGGTTCCTATATTGTGATTATTCTGTTCTAAACATTATTTTTTTCTTATTTACTAGATTAATCTTCTGTCATACAATAACTTATTATACATACTTAGTCAATAATAATAATCATTATATTTTTTAAACAATATGTTATATTTAATTTTGCTATAATATTTATTTTATTCAATCTTTTAAATTTTATTAATATTCAATATATATTTATTATAATTAATATACCTGGATAATCTTAAAAATTTAATAAATATTAACCAATTAGTATTGTGGCAACTCCTAAACTTTCGTTCTTTCCACTTTTACACCTTTATTTAGTGGCAACATACCATTTTTCGACTTTTTACAATTCTTAGCATTGGCAACACATATCAAACTGTTCCAAATAAAATTGCCATGTGCTCAAGGTTCTGGTATGTAAAATTATCCTTCTCTAATAATTTTAGTTATCTTTTTTGATTTCTTTCTTTCCTTATAAAGTAGGGTAGGGCCCAGATGTGTGGAGTTAATATCTCTTTCTGATTATGCCGACACAAACCGAAACCCTAACTATTTGGTTTACTGTAAATTATAATCCCATTGTTTGTTTGGCCCCTGAAGAGTGGTGACAGTGGTTATAATTTCCGTCTCATTAGACTATCACAATAATTCTTGCATTACTTTTATTTGGATTCAAAATCTGGTTTCCTAATTTCCTTGATAATAGCTGTTACTTTTATGCGAGAATATGTATCTGTATTTGTAGTATGTTTTTGTGTTTTAACTTGTTAGTTTATATTCTATTCTGTATTTTGTCATAAGCTTGCAATTGTGCGCGTTACAAATAGGATATCTACTAAATAAACTAAAGTTAAATTGAAGGATGTTTGATTTGACTTTAAATGCCCATTTTTGCATGTGGCTAGATACTTTTATAAATCTTCTTACAAGCTATAATTTTGCTGGCAAGTGCGCATTTATAGTTCATGTAATTTCTCCTAGTTACTACCTGTCAGTTAGCATTCCTTTTCAAGTCAGCATCTATGATTTTATCTAAATATTCATTTTGAATCTACTTTGTAAAAGACTGCTATCTTAATTTAGACTATCTCACTTTCTATTTTTATTTTAATATTCCCAACATTTTTAACAATAATGTTCACACATCTACTTCTGCCTAGTGCTATGGTGTTGCTAGCTGCTTGCTGTTTTTATTTAATCAGTGTAAAAAACAACATCTTTTTTTCAGTATATTTGGATTACTTAATTTAGTTACAATTATCTACAGATTTGTACAGTTGCTAACAACCTTTAGCTTTTGGCTTGACGACCGCTTTTTATTATAATGTAGCTGCCCATCTATTGGCAATGCTTACGAGGTTATTTCCACTCTTGGTAACCACACTACAGCGACTTGTTTTTAAATATAAAAATAATATAGTACTTAGACATTGATGTATTGTACAGCTAATAAGCCGATTCTTTTATTAGAAGACCTTAATACTTAATTAATGTTACTCAGTTTATTCTAGTTTTCCCCGCTAGTAAATTTTTTGGCTCTTATATTTACTCAAGTTACTCTCAGCCTGTATTTTATTTATTTTTTTACATTCATATTTCTACTTATATTGTACATGTGGTAAAGTAATATTTTCCTATTTTTCATTTTGTAAATATATTATTCTACTAGCCAGAACTTTCATACAATTTACTTTTAATGTGTTTGTGTTACTGTTTATAAGAAATTATTGCTAGCTTTAGTTTTTTCACTTAAAATTTAGTATGTACCCCTCACGTATTTTATGAATGGTAGATTCTAGAAGAATTTAGGCGGCGTCCTGGCAAACAAAGAAAATAATATTTTTCCTTTAAGCTCGGACCATAGAAAATTAATGATGATAAGGATTATCTTGGATCGAAAGAGCCTGCGACCTTATCATCACCCACCTACTAATAATACATCAATTGCCACTCTAAATTTATAAAATGCACACCTACTCAGCTGTAAAACTTTTGTCCTTTAGCTGATACACAACAAATATTATGTACTAGTCGGTCAAATTTAAAGCACATTTTGCAGAAAGAAGAAAGTATACAACTGTATCTATATGGTAAGCCTGTACTCAATGTAAAATAGCTTATATTGTGCCAAACTAAGTAATCCTTTTACACCTTCGTTATTTAATCTACATCTGAAATCAATGTTTTAAGAAACTATCCTAGTAATCTTTCAGGTAATAACTAAACTTTGGAATATGAACATTTCATATGCAATGGTTCAGATAAAATTAATATCACTATTCTATCAATAAAGAATGAACCATAATGAACGTGTTATTTTTTAGAAAATTACTTCAACCAATTTCATAATACTAGTTTCCCGTATGGTACTAAACCAATAGTACATAATAAAACAATTAATATATTATACTAGCACGTACTAAACATAAAAAAATATTCTCCAATCCTAGAATACTTTAAGACCTTGTCTCTATATAGATAAATAAAACAATTTAGAACTTCTAGAGGTAAACGTAAAAAGGTGTACTAGTCCTAAGTATTCTAATACCTAAGTATTCTAATAGTTATATAAAATCTGCTATTTTAAAATTATATAATTACTATACCAGTACTTATAATTGGATTTAATATACGTACGTTCATTTACTCCATTATAAAAAGAAACTTTTAGTTAAGTATTTTTTCTATTTGTGTCAAATCTTAACATTTCGGACATTTTTTCCTCGACCTTATTCTTCGATCTCTATTGTTGCACGAGCCACTGCACTCTACCGTAAACCTAACCAATAAAGAGTAATAATACAACCTCTGAATTCTAGACTTATTAATTACTTTCCACACAAATCCTGCATTCAATAACTTAAACTTCAAAAGGGTGGATCAATATTTTCTAATAATAACACTTACTTTCCCCATCAAATAATGTCATTATTAAAAAGTCCTTTACATATCCCCTACCCTTTGGTAGGAAACAATTTAACTATAACTCCTGTTTCAAAAACATATAACCCTGCTGATACAACACCACCCTGTATATGCAATGATAATCACTATAGGACCTTCATTAATAGGGATTATGGACACAATCATTATGGACACTCAGGACTGAGATCTAGCTATCGTAAAAGATATTAGGCTAAAAAAACTCATGCAGAAGGGCTCTAAACACCTGTATTCCTTCAAAACACTCTCTTAGTGCATTGTAACACAATTCCACTATATGATTTAGATTTTTAACATATAATAAGACTGCCCTAAAATACAGCACTCCTATTGAAGGCCTTCACTACCTGGAAAGTAAAAGTACTTTCATTCATTAAGGCAAAATATTGCTAAATAGTGTAAAATATAGTTCACGCTGTCAATAGACAATTTCAATACTCAAATAGACTTTATAAACGCAGTATGTATCATAATTACTGTATGTAGATAAATCAAACCAGATAACTATGCCTTTATTTGTAAACAGTTATATCATAGCTTGTTAGCCTCTACAATTGTAGGGTAACAGTATCTATTCCTCTACTAATTGTGTCTAACTTGTAGTGTGTTAACTAAAAAATATTCTGGCTTTCTATATAACTTCTCGAAACCCTACAACATAATACTCTACACTATCCTTATATTTGTACTAACTAATCCCTTAAATTTCAATAAATCGCCTTTAAAGTTTCGAACTGGTACAAATAGGATGGTATACATATACAATGTAGGCAAGTAAACTTCTATTAAAGATACTGTCTGTTTATGCATTGAGTATTATAGTAAAACGTAATGAATTACGCTATCTCTATAGAGAAATAGTTATGATCTACGTCAATACAATATGTACTAATAGTAGATAATTACCTCTTTAAATACCTATGATTTTAAAGATCTATTCAAGCAATATTTCCTACTTTGACGACCTTTACAATGTAATTAATGAATTATTTGAAACTTGTGTTAGACAAGATTCAGCTACCCTTCCCATGTTGAGGTAACATAATTCAGTTGTTCTATCTAAATTTATTAGCTATAATAATTTTATTCTACATAACAATAAAAATATATCTACAAAATCATGGTAGACCACAAGGTGGTTCATGCATCTAGCTAACCTTGCAGATCTTTACTTATATTACTAATGAAAAAGAAAATACTAATGACACATCATCATCTTAAACGATATATTATGAGATGATATCGGTACTTTGTAAACACTACTAATCATAATAACATTAATCTTGCCCCATAAAATATCCCATCTGCCTCAGGTAATTAATTAAAAATGATATGCCTAACATAGTCTGGTAAGTTTTCTAGATCTAAGTATCTCCATCACTCCTAGTAAGACCTTTAGTTTGCACAATATATATGATAAGCGTAAAGATTTTAGCTTTAAAGTAAATAGCTTTACACTCCATTTTTCCTCCTGCTTACATAAATTCTGTATTTCGCAATATCATCTATAATCACTAAACTGTAGAAGTCAAGTTTTCTAGTGTTCTGATGATTTCAAAGTCTCCAATTTTAAATCTTCTATTTCTGTCAGCTAGACAATACAACTATCCGCCACTACGTTCCTAAAATCCATTATGAGAGCAGATGTCCTTGAAAATGATGTGTCTATTGTCTTTGTTTAATTTACATGGAGGTTGAGTGGGGTTTTGGGTCTTAAGGTTGTAGATTGGATGGTTGGGGGGTCGGGCGGAGGAGAGTTTTTCTCTTAATATTTAAATTTTTCTCTTATATTTAAAAAAAAAAAAAAAAAAAAGTAAATATGTATTAAAAAACAATTTGGATGTGTTATTATGCATGGCAGTATATAAGATCTCTGAGGAATTTAAAAAAATAAAAAAAAAAAACGGGGTTCCTATAGTTGTGATTATTCTGTTCGAGAACATTAATTTTTTTCTTAGTTACTATGATTAGTCTCTGCTGTCCATACAATAACTTATTATACCATACTATAGTCAATAATAATAATCATTTTATATTTTTTAAACAATATGTTTATATTTTAATTTTGCTTATAATATTTATTTTTATTTCAATCTTTTAAATTTATTAATATTCAAAAGTAGTAATGTTATTATATTAATATAACCTGGATATTCTTATAATTTAATAATATTAACCTAGTTAGTATTTTTTGGACGAACTCCTAAAACTTTCTTCTTTCCACTTTTACACTGTTTATTTAGTGGCTACCTACCATTATTCACTTTTTTTACCATTCGTTAGCATTGGCAACACATATCGAACTGTTTCAAAATAAAAATTTCCACTGTGATGGCTCAAGGTAGGGTATGAAAAGAATTATCTATTCTAATTTTTGTTATCTTTTTGATTTCTTCTTTCCTTATATAGGTAGGGTAGGGCCCAGATGTGTTGGAGTTAATAAATCTCTCTGATATGCCCAAACAACCGAAACCCCTAACGTATTTGGTTTACTGTAAATTATAATCCATTGTTTGTGGCCCCGTGAAGAATGGGTGACAGTGGTGTATAAATTTTCCGTTCCATTATACTATACACAATAATTCTTGCACTTTAGTTTGGATTCAAAATCTGGTTTCTAATTCTTGATAATAGCTGTTTACTTTTTATGCGAGATCTGTCTTATTTTGTAGGATGTTTTTAGTGTTTTACTGATTGAGTTTAATATTATATGACTATATATATATAATATATATAGTATATATAGATTTGTGATTTTTTTTTTTTTTTTTTTTTTTTTTATTTTGTTGCTCTCCACGACAAAAGTGGCAGATTGGCATAGCGCGTACTGTTAAGCCCCAATTAAATTTGCGCGTGCATGCAGACATTAGAAGCTAAATGTTCAGAATTTAGAAGCTAAATAATTTTATTAGAACTTACGGTGGGATTACGGATGTTCATACATGTGATGTTTCAAAACTTCGGCATCAATTGCGTCATGGTAAAAATTATTTTTTTTTTCCAAGATAAATCCGCCCGTGTTAAAATTCGATAGACATTTTATTTATGCAAGTTATCCTCACGGCAATATGAAAGACCATAAAACGGTTATAAATAAAAACACTTTGAGAACGTTTGTACAGAATGAAAGTATAAGTTATTTTTCCTTTCTTTCTTTCTTTCATATAAAGGAACTTATTTCATAACGTAATCAAAATATGTTGGAAACATTTACTGTAATATGTTTGGGACCACGTATCCGCTTTTTAACACAATTTTTTAAATAAAAATTGAGTTTTAAGTAAATGAAATATCATTTTCATGTTAGGAAACATTTTATAATCAGTTTGTTACTAGTGAATGTTTTATCTACATTTTTAAACATAATGCGTTCCCTTTCTCTCTGTATATATATGCAAGGGCGGATTAAAGGGGGGCGGAGGGCGCACCGCCTCCGCCCCACACACCCCCCTCGCCCCGCCCCCCCCGCCCCCCCAAGAAGCAGGAAATTAATGTACAAAGATGCCTATTTTTACTTCCCATAAAATGGGTGTATATATCTAAACTTCTACCTAACCGCCCCCCCGACAAAATGGCGCACTAATGCCCGCGCACTTGTATATATGTGTGTGTGAGTGTGTGTGTGTATACACCCGAAGTAGCTATTACATTAGGACAAACCCCCACAGTTTGACAGGATGGGGAGGGGTGCGTGTGCGAGGGGGTGGAGTGTGAGCAGGGGGGGGTGGAGGGGAGCCCGTAAATAAGTGGGGAATGGTATTGTTAACTGTGGCTGGAACAAGGTAAGAGAAATCATTCTTGCACTTTCGTGGTGCGAGTGCGGAGATGAGGAAAGGCTGTTGAAAAAAGTGAATTAATGAGAGTGAAATGAGCAATGGAACGCGCAAGATTTTTGGGTGTGATTAGTGGTGCTCACGCAGATCCATCAATTAGACCCGAGGACGCTCCCGGAGACTGTCCCGCATAGGATACAGTAAAAATCGAGCGAACAGACAGTGCTCAGCTGTACAGCCCAATACAAGGGTAAGTCCAAGTACAAGTGTTGCTCAGGGAAACACACAATTCCAACTGGATGATTGGGGGGATAAGGGGCTCGGAGAGCATGTAACGGGCCATGGGGCCTCGGCTTTACCAAGGTGCATTTGGGGTGCTTACTACGCCTACAGTGGGCATCGGGATACATCGACGCTAGACTAGCGTAGTTAGTGAAGAGAGTTGATGAGTAGGATGAATCCCGTTTCTCCTTCATGCACGCGGATGAACGGATGTCAGGTACGCTGTCGGTCCAGGGGAAGCGGTCGATGCTCCCCTAATTCCATGAGGCAGAACAGAGCGCAAACACGGATGCCATGTGATATCCATATGTCATGGGGACTTGGTAGGGTAGGGCCGGCGAGAGGATTATTGGTGGCGGCTATGTCTGCCAGAATGATTCGACCAAGAACTCGGTGGCATCCGTGGCCTTAGAGGCGAGGGCAGCAGCTGTTTTTTAAAGGCCCAGGGCGGCTGAAATCGCGTTATTGAGTGGCTGGAACGCGTTAGGAGTGGATGGTCATAATGTAATGGCTCTTTAGAGCATATATATATATGTGTGTGTGTGTGTGTAAAAGGGGACAACCGGTCGGGAGAGACACTTGCTTTCAGCTCTCAGCTAGGCTCGTTCGTAATTTCGCTAGTGTGAAGGTCCCGGGTTCGGGTCCCATCGCGCGGCTGTCGATCTAACGCTCTGGAGTTTTGGTAGGCTTTCTCCAGATCTAACATGAATACGCCCCTTAGAAAATCCTCCTAACAAGGCAACCCCCATCCTTGGCAAATCGCCCTAGTGTAGCGTTGCCATAATCACACACAACAACAACTTTATTTCGTTAAGTCGTGATGAACGTGATATGTTTAAATATAACCAGTCGCCACTCGTTGGTGTAGTAATCTGGCCGAAGATTTACGAAAGTCCGCGGGTTGGCTGCGGCAGTCGAAATCCTACTGTCTGTCTGCCGACGTATTAAAGAAATACTCCTGGTTTAGAACATATCGTTTATTTTAACAGCTTTTCACACAGTTTTATCTGACAACAGAAGTCACTAAAAGTCCTCTCTCTCAACCCTGTTTACACTTTTATTACCTAGGGTCACATTATTCATAAGCTAATCACATGGTTCATAAAAAGTATTTATTGGCTATTAATATGCCCAGATCTCATAGTCGCTATAAATTCTTAAAAGCTGTGGCGATTATGAGACCGGAGAACGAGGGAGAGATTCATCAAGGTGGCCCCCCTTTATAAATAGTATAGTATATAGTATATAATAATATATATAAATATATAGTAATAGTCCACTATTCCCGCCATGGTTCAACTTTATCCTCTTTACTTAAATTCGCTCTAATGAAAATTAAATTTTACATCATATCCGTTAACATTTATCGATAATTTTCGAAAGCATAATGAATCTCAGAACTCATTACCAATATATTATCACGAGTTTATATTTTTGCTTTTGGCACTAAATGTAATTACATTTCGGGCTTTCGGGCGTCTTCTATAAACCAGTACTTGCCGCATTCCCGTCTTCTCTGAAACCAGTACTTGCCGCATTCCCAACGCCTTTTTCGTGTTTCGCATTAAACATATAAGGAAGACGATTTGTCTCGATTTTCTCTTAGAGAAGGAGGACCTCGTAAAATTCGCAAATTCTCTTCTCTAATAATTAATACTTTAAAAGGCGTGAAATTCTTGCCCCTAAATTGTAATTACTTCTTGCTGATGGATAAAAAGAGATTGACATTTAGAAGCAAGTACTTCCAGGAGTTAAGCTGAATATTTTTTTAATTGATCCAAAGATTGCAACTAAAAAATCTTTTAAAAGGATGAACTTCTGATATTTTCGAACTGTATGATATGTTAATGGATACAAAATGATCTGAGCTACTGTTACATCTTCAATTTTTCATATTCTGTTGCTTATATATGTGTGTTTATTGTACAGGGTGGGGGTGGGGGAGGTTTTTCTTAATTTTGAATAAGCAAACAACTTTTATTGTCTTTTAGACAAAATTATGAAAGTTTTCTGATAATCTAAAATTGTATGAAATTTAAAGGGAAAAATTGATTTTAATTTAAAATTTCACAAAATTTTTTTTTTAAACATTCAAGCAACTTGTTTTCTTAAAATCTTTCCCCAATAAGATAACATTTTCATGTTGAGCATAGTACTGCATTGCGGATTGTACTGTAGTTGAAGTTCGCAGGAGTATTCCAAGTCTATCGTAAAAAAAAAAAAATAGTACATTAGATATATATAGTATATATATATATATATATAGATATAGTATATATATAGTATAAAATGAATCGACATGAAAACCCCGTGAGCAGGTGCATTTTTAGAGACACATAAAGGACACATAAATTTAGATCTTCATTTAATTCATCTCACAATATTTGTATCAGTGGCGTATATAGGTTTGCATTTCAGCGCGACCTAATTCAATATTTGGCTTTTCTTTTAGTTCGGAGAGGAACATTATCTGAACGAAAATTGTTTGAAAAGAAAGAGTTTTCGACTTTATTAAACTATCAGGAAAATGAGGAACTCAGTAATTTTTAAATTAATAGTAATAAATATAAAAGAATTCATCATTGCAATGAAAAATTACTTATATTGGAGTCAATTAAAATCGGGTAATGCTTCCTAACTAAATAATATTAGGGCTTATGACGTTTTAAAGTGGGATTATTTTAAATATTATTGTTACTATAGGTGAAAAAATGTTTCACAATCACAGTAATGTTTTTTAGAATAATTTTATATTTTCGGGAGGAGCCTGTGTCCCTCTGCTTTCTACCCCCTTAAATACGCCATGTTTAAACAGTTTAATCACAGGTTCACTATTCGGAAAATTGTTCTGTAAACTTGTAGTCAAAGATGCAAGGTTTGATGTACATAACCGCGTCTATATATAAAGTAAAAGCATTCTACTACCTACGAATATGTACAATATAGCATACTGCTGAGATATATGTAGGGTACAAGTCAAGTTATGATAATCTACGAGGGCAGTTTGATAAGTCTGCGCAAAGTCTAAACGGTATCTCAATCTCCACTAGACCGTTTCACGGCTATATACGTTTTCTAACGGTCTTTGGAGATTAGTTAATGAAGTTTCTTCTGTATGTAGACATTTTTGGATAAAAATTTCCCAAACGGGCACATTCTCTCAGTCCCACGCCACACACACACACACCCTCACCCTGCACAGTAGAGAATCAGTAGAAGAATCTTCACCTCTGCGACTTTGTAATGCGGAAAGGGAAGTTGTTTTGGACATAACCACTAGAGATGAGACGGGCTTAGCCCGAACCCGAAAGCCCGAGAAAATCGTGAATTACAGAGCCCGGGCCCGACTCGGGCTCGGGCTCTGTAATTCACGATTGCGTTCGGGCTCGGGCTCGTGAAAAATTTCTCCTTTGTTGAACATACTCCTTGAAACAGATTTTAAAAAGTGATTCATGGGATAAATAGACGTACTTATTTAAAAAAATAGAGGCACGGGGGACTAGAAGGTGTGTGAAGCTCCAAAATTTATTGTATCCTATTAATGAAGTAGTTAATTTTATTTGTCTTTAGCTGAAATTTCGGGCTCGGGCTCCAACTTTAATAATATTGCTCGGGCTCTGGCGGGCTCGGATTAACAGTCTTCGGGGTCGGGCGGGCTCGGGCTTTAAAAAATGAGTCCGAACTCATCTCTAATAACCCCTTGCTTTTCTACGTTACAAAGACGCAGGGTTGAAGATTCTTCTACTGTGAAAACTGTTTAAGTTTACTAAACTGGAAACTGTCAAAATGCAGAATAAAAAAAGTAAGTTCACCTTAAGATCCTTTGACAATTCTACTTAGATGGTATATATATTGTAATAAATTATACCCTAAATCAAATCTCAGAATGTTGGGTATAGTATTTCAACGTTCAAAAATTGGCACATAAAGTGTGTATCAATATACAGGAGCTAGATGAAAATTATTATGGTTAGCGCACCACATTCTAATACTACGAGCTCAAGTTCTTCTCCCTGATTGGACATGGTTGTCAGTTCGCCCGGTTTTGAAGGGGACAACGATGTCCTTCATATAGCTTGTCTTATAATATTGCGGCCAACACATCAAGTCTCAGGCCCGCGTTTGAAAGGGAAATGTCTGTTCTTAGAACTTACTCAAATTTTATCAACAACTTAATTTACTGAATGTTCTAAAACTTACTTACGTTACTCCATTTTAAACCCAAAGATAATCCTCAATGTAGGAGTGCCATTCTACTACTTTACTGTAATAAATATCGGTAACAGGAAAAAACAATGTTTTTTTCATTAGTCCTATGTATACCAGGTTTTATTCGACCAGGTTGGATAAAACAAAATACTCGTAAAATCCCCCCACACACACACACAAAAAAAAAAATAATAATAATAATATACACTCCAAAATATATATTTATTTCACATTAAAAATTATTTTTCACTAAAATATTAAGAAGTTTTATGTGAGCAAAAACTGATCTGAAATCTGCTAAATTCTGTAATCTGTAGAATCCTCAGTGTGAACCAGTACGGATTAGAGAGAGTGTACTGTATTCTTACTTTAGTCTTTTGTGTCTTTCTTTCTTCTTCTTCTTCTTTTTTTATAAGTGCATTAGGCGCATTAACTTATCTCTAAGGTGCGTATTGAAAAGTAAGACGAGTTAATATTGTCAAAAGCTGTCCTTTGTTAAGAAGCTATTGTTTCTGTTATTTTTAAAGTAACATTTAATACCTTAATTTCTTCTTCTTCACGGACAAAAAACGTCTTAAAAATATCTAAAAGCTGAAATATTCTCCAGTGTATCCACAGATAAGACAAAATATGAATACCTTTAGAATTTTTGCCTCAATAAGGGAGCTCCATAACTATGTAATCTGTGGTACTTAAAATTTTTTTGGAAATATATACTTCTTATATCTCGTCATTTTGTCATAAAAGGAAATGTTTGCTTCTTTCGTTTCTAAAGTCATCTTGTGATTGAGGGATCAAATAAAACGTAAGAAGAATTTCTTTGAATAAAATGTCAAACATATAGAGAGAAGAAATAATGATCTAAAAAAATAATGATCTAAAGAAATCGTAACGCTGAAAGATATCCAAGGAATAACAAAAGAAGCATAAAAATTCCAGCCGGTTAGACAGCAGTTGAATGACGTGTTGCAATATCAAATAAATGGCATAGTTTTAAAAGAAAGGATAGACTTATGTATGTGATGCCAAAAATGGGATTATTTAGTCAAATTTTACAAAAAATAAAGTTATGAAGAAAGACTTTTAAATTGAGCTTTTCCTTTTTTGCAATAGTGCGCTAGTTCCCCTTCAAGATGTTCTTCATCAAGGCATTCCACCTTCGTACCTACTTAACTGGCCTTGTTAAACAACGTCAACATGGTTTGTTGAATTAATAATCACTATTATTATACAATAATCCTTTGCGATTTTTTTGTTGTAGTTGCCTTTCCGGCTGAAGTTATCACGATCTGAACTGAAATGGACAAAACTGTCCTGGATGTTGTCACTATCATTCTGAAGAGTGTCTGGTTCTCTCAGAATACCATAATTACCTGCATATCCTCTCGTGTAATTACCACACCATATACAAATACCGCTTCTTTTGTAATAACAATTTTCTTGGATAGTTGGCAGATGATAATGAGTTCGAGGCCTTGCCAAAATACAATAGCGTCTTCCATCACTTATCATGTTAAACCGAGACTTCTTCTTATTGAGAACAGTCTTCCAATATTCAATATTGCAATAAACTTGGCGAAGTGCCTTACTAAAAGATAATCTCCAAGGGGAGAGAGGGGAGGTTAATTCATTGCTTTGTATAGAAAACCTTAATCTGTTACACAGAAGTAATAGCTGACCTCAGGCTTCGGATGATTGCAGCAGGACATCATTTAAGCTGTTTTCTCCTACTCGCATACTTGAAAAAAAGCTTGCTTTTATGCCGACGCTTCTAGGTCCAATGTTACTTTTTTGAGGTTACAGTACATACAGTCATTCATCCACTTCAAATTCTAACTACCTCTGTTCTATCATCAGCACTCCATTGTATCTTAAGAAATTGATGCCTTGAAGTCATCTGAATAGAACTGGAGATTGCAAATTTCTTATATTAATGTCATAAGGAGACATGCAGACTTAAACACAGACATTCAATATTTCAATGCTACTCGCATTTGACATATTCCTATTTAAGAGATAATATTTTAATAATAAAGTTTTATTGAGTACCACTTAGTGTCACATTCAAATGATATATCTTTTCCTACCCATTTTGTACTGATGTTGCGTTTTCGCAACATAAAGTAAAATAAAGTTGAAAATTAATAATCGGCTTTCAAAATTGCCTCTATATTGACACTTATTTCAACTACGACGACTACTACGACGTTAAAAAAACTTAAATTTTCGTTTAATTTAATATTATCTGCTTATTTGCATCATGAGCATATGTATATGCTCATTGTGTTTGAAAACAAACAATAACGATTTATTAAGGATTATTAAAGAACATTCCGATTTCAATTTTCTGAATAAGCGAATCATATTCACTGACAGTGGCGGCTCGTCATTAAGGGCCAGAGGGGCCCGGCCCCACCGACTAAGCACCGTCTAAATCAAAGTATCTTCCTATTATGTAAGGCAGTTCTTTCAATAATTTACCTTCATTAAAAAAGTACACGCGTTTTACTCTATTTTAATACTACCCATTGAAAAACAGACTTAAAAAAGCGATAGTTATACGATTTTCCCCCTATCTAAACCATGCATGGGCCATGGGCTAGCTTGACCTGAATTGGGCGTCTCTTCTCCGTTCACCGGGTTGACATATTTGGCATTGAGCACAAAAGCCATACTGACGCGGAATTAACTTGGCATCCAAACGGCTTATTTGGCGTTGCCTTCTGGGCCCAGATCTTTGGGCCCTCGCACGGTGATCTACACGACCGTACGGGGAAATTTCGGCAATCGGTAGCTATTGGCGAAATTTTCTGCTTAGGAGGAACTCATTTTTAATTTGCGTGATCGTATTTTTTCAGTGCAGTCAGATATTTTTTGTTTTGTTTTCTTGATTTCCGAAAAGCGATGTATAAATGTATTTTTTATATATGTTGATATTTATTTTAAAATAAATAAATCATCTAAAAATTATGAACAGGCAACTATAAAGAACATAAATATTAAATATTTAAATGCGGCTTTTTGTTTAGTAATAAAGTAAACTTTCCAATTTAACATAACTAGGTAAAAAATAGCAAAAGTTGTATAGTAAATTCGATAATTATTCGTGATTTGAGAAATTTTAAATATTTACGCTGTGTGCACGTGGGGATAGGTTGTTCTATATGTATATATATTTTCGCGATTTTAATTGGCACTATTTTTTTTTCGGGCCCCCACCACTGAAACGGGTCACAAGCCTCCACTGTTCACTGAAAATGTATGTTTAAAACGAGGGTTAAATTCTAAGATTAAATTTTGATTGATGTTTTTCATTGATCAAAATATATATTTAAAGAAATCAAGGTAGAAAATATAAATAATGAATATTTTATGCTTATTGTTTAAACAAACATAAAAGTTGTTAAAAAAGATTTTACTGTCTTATTTATTCATTAGTCTGTCTTACAAGTCATTATCAATGACTTTGAAGAATTCACATGCGGTCCTTAATGGGGTAAGAATTCTTTTCTTTAGCTTATGGAGACGAGTGTAATTGAATTACTTTTCATTACGCGCATGCTTACTAGCATAAAATCAAAAATTCCATTGCAGCTGTACATAAAATATTTTTAATAATTCTACATGCGTGTTAAACTGAGCTACCACGTCATCTGTCTTCGTACGCGAATTCTACACGGCAATTCTTTTTGCAGGAAGATAAAAAAAAGCGAACTAAAAGCTCAGATTTTGGTTATGAAAATGCATATAACCGTATTTCTTGAAATTTCAAAAGCATTATGCCTAGAAAGATTATTTCCCTGGGAGATTTTTCTTTACTGCATGAACTTATGTTAAAAATATATACAAAAATATTTTACAGTTTATGGACTTGAAAAATACTTTTTGATAAGAAACTCTTGTTTTATTCGTATCTAAAAAATTCAACGGGGACTAAACAAACTTTATACATTTTTTTTTCATTTTTAGTGCTGAAATTTCACGGTGCTATTATGAAGCTGTAATACTCTCTTGTGGATGGTAAAGATAAGACAAAAATAAGAATTTTTTCTGATAGAAGCCTTTTACCAAAAAAACGACGACGTGTCTAAATGATTTTACATTCTGCTCCAAAGATTTTGATAACTATATGCTTTTCACAACAAATCTGGAACTTCCCGTCAAGACATTTAGAAGTTTACTCATATTAATAACATATATTTTGATTAAACGGTTGAACTGATAAAAAATTGAAACAGATAATTTTAAGAAAATTCTTTCTGTGTATGTAGAGGAATATTTAAAACCAAGTATTCAATTAATTTCAAATAGTCATTGCGAATTCAAATTAGTGTGCATTGAGCGAATGTATTACTGATAAAGTGCTTAAATCAAGGAATGTGCTCATTACATAGATAATCTATCGATAAACTAGGCTGATCCCTTAAACTGTTGTTTAGTATCTCAGATTACCTAGTAAATCGACATATTAACTACTAGATACACATAAAATTGAAAAAAAAGATCGTTGTTCAAACAACAGCATGCTTTATTCATTTACATTAATGCTCAAACAAATAACGTTATAATATTAAGAACTACAGATTGAAAAACATCCTACATTGTTTTGTTGCGTAAAGTTTTAATAATTTCAGTTAAGAAAAGGTTTTATCGCTTCGAAAAATAGCTTGAAAAAAAATCAAATTTCCTTTTTAAGTATTAAATACATACGTACATAGATAGATAGATAGGTATAGATAGATTAAAGTTATTGTTTGAAATTCTCCAGGAAGATAATAAAAAACGTTCATATACGATAAAAAATACCTTTTAAAATATTTTTAAAACCACCAAATAATTAAAAATAAATTTTAATATATTTTCAGAATAAGTCACACTGTTACAGGCAGGATCCTAATAACTTGAGATAAAAAAGTAATGTAATTTTACAAGAGATAGGCGTTTGAGAATATTTATTAATAGTTATGTAATATGAAAAAATAAAGTCTACGAAGAAATTACTTTATTTAGGAGCAGTACTTTAAATCCCCGAAAACATTTATTAATTATTTTATAAACATTTCCTTTGTGATAAAAAAACTTCAAAAATTAAATTTTGTAATGATTTCAAAGTTTTAGTTTTCTAGTAAGCAATGCCACCTAAGCTATATTTTGTCGAACACAAATGTAAAAAGAAAAGTTCAGCGATTGATTCAAGAATCGGTAGAACAATGTAGAGAAACGGTACTACAGGGCTAAATTTACATAAATGAAGTTCGATTCGACATGACATGACAAACTTTACGTTCTCTCAGACCCTTCAAGGCGACATTTCCAATTTTATACTTTAGAATATTTTTTTAATTTTTACAATCATTAAATATATGCATCAAGTCAAATCAGGAAAAACAAGTTTATGTACAGTAGATGTAAGAAAAGAATAATATATATATAAATAAATGGGGTAACGATAGATATGAATAACTTATGAACATACTATACGAAAATATAAACCGCACAATAACAGTATGTAAAATAAATGATGGAAGGCTCTTAATCGCTGTCTTTTTTCGGTTTGTTCCTTCTCATAAGTCCTTCTCATAAGTAATTGTCGGACAGTTCGGCTGCAGGTTCTCTTGGAAAATTATACAGGTTTTCAAAGAAACTCTGACCAGTATCACGGACTAGTGTTCTAAATGAAGGTATTCTGAGATCACGCATTACAATATTTGTGAGATATCTGTGGCCGTGACGAATTCGACAAAGAATTACATTGTGTTTATGAGATAAAATTCTTCCTTTTCCGCCAAATATCTTTGAAACACTGAACCGTGATATTGGTTTACTGATTTTTTTTCACATAGCAATTGTTTTTCGATTGTTACTACCTTAAAAATGCTTCATAATAATGCGGAATGATAATTATCATGGAAAATGCATTATAATCTTTATGCCTATTTTTTTTTAGAAATTTCCTCATATGTAATTTTTAGAAAAATACATTGGTCATAATTCCCCCCACCTGACCTTATACATCTGTTTTACTTGATTTGAATTCATCGGATTCACTGGGGCGCCCGGTATATTTCATGAATTTTAAAAAAAGTATTGTAATATATATATATGTAGTTAGAAATGTAGTCTCGGATAACTTTTGAGTTCTATGAATTACAGTTTGCCATGTCATACCTAACTATCAAATGTCATCGCAAGGTTCACTGTACGGTGTTTCCCCACACTCGCACGTATTTACTTGTAGAGATATCAGATATCACACTAGCTCCCTGAATATGATTGTTTCCTATTCGTAATTCAATCACGTAGCAAATCAATTAATTTAATTCAACTTTCATTACAGTTTCTGGTTGGCAAATCAGTGATTTGATAACACAGAATTTTATACTTTTGAGTAATCAATTCCAAAGGTAAAGTTTGAAAATCGGTAAAAAATGAAATTTAATTTTGTTGGAATCATGAATTTAAGAAAAATGGAAAGGTATGAATAGGAATTTTCAATTTCACTTAAGTGGTCCTTAAAAAAATTGATTTCTTTAAATCCATATGAATTTTTTTACGGTTTCTTTTTAAAATGTCCATCGTTTTTTAGAAATACTTCAGTTTGATTTATCGTTATAACTCCCCTACATCGAGCATCTGTGAAACCACTGACTGGTTCAAAGTATCCTTTGTTTGCAGCAAGAACATCAGAAAAGTTCAAAAAGAAAATTCTCAAAAGTCGCGCCAACATTCTTTCAAAATTTTCCACGTACTCTAGTTAACGACACTCCTAAATTTTGAAATACCGCAAGTTTCCTGTACGGAACTGCAAATGGGGATTCCTTTAAAAACATTTGCTATTACTTATGGTCACGGATTCAAATCAATAGAACCTGCAATTTTGAGCCCTATCAAGGGAAAAAAACTATCTGTTCCACATTCCACAAAAGCTGAAGAGGTTCTATCGTCGCGTGGTCTAGGGGTGGTAATTCTTTTTAGCTACTCTTTGCTTTTATATTGAGAGTAAACTTTCGTCTATCCAACCTGATCTGGCGCATGCGTAAGCCGGCCAATAAAGAAGCCATGCAGGTCAGAGTTCTACCAATATTTACTCTGTCCTTCCCCGCCGTGATATTAAAACACATGCTACAAAGTTCTTCTGATTTGTTCAGTAATTTTTTTTTTTCTGGCCGACTCCTCTTCTTCACCCTAGGTTCCCAGCCACTCACCCTTAATTTTTTGTTCTGTCTTCTTTCTTTTCTCTCTTTCTGTTTTTCAATCTGATTCATTCGTTTTACTTGATTTCACTTGACTGTGCTTCACTGGAAAACCTCCCAGTGAACGTGAACAGAGATCCTCAGATCCTCCGTGGCCTGTCTTCCTCGTGAACAGAGATCCTCCGTGGTTCACGAGAAAGACAGGCCACGGTACTGACAATTTGGTCACATTCTTTTGCCCTCTAAGACTCACGTGACCTAGGGGTTGTGGCCATCTTTGTCCGAGACAGCCACAGCCCTTAGGTCACATGGCTTTTAGCGGGCAAAAGGGTGTGATCAAAATGTCAGCACCGCAGCCTGTCTTTCTCGTCAGCCACGCAGGATCTGTGTAACGACAGAGAAAAAGGAAAAGAAATAAAAAGGTTGCAAGATGTATAAATCGGAAATGTACCTTAAGTGGCCTAGGTTTTCCGTATAATAAAATTTGTCATATCAATTTAAATGATGCAAAGAGGAGTGGAATGCAACTGAGGCCGACTCAACGTGAAGTAGTCCGATTTTTTAAAAAGTTTCTTCAATCAATATGTGTGAGGTCTAGATTTCGAAATTTACGCCATTTTTTCCACTGAGGTAATGATGGTTATTTTTTCTTCCTCTGTTCTAAATGTATATATATTGTGTTATTTATACACGGTCATTACGATAGTAGCTCCGCATTTTAGTAGAGCATTAGGAACTTCGTGATCAACACTTAAATTGACCAATTTATTTCCACAAAACAAATGTGGATAAGACTACTGAACATTAATCGATGCCTGAAGTATGAAGGTTAGGGTTCGAACCTTCTACGCGGCTGCCGATGTAACGGTCCTCAGTTTTGGGCACCTTCCTCCGGATACAAAGTCAATACTCGTTATAATCCCTTAAACAGTCTTCCACCCAAAGCATCTCCAACTTTAGGAAGACAGCCCTCGTGTAGCTCTGCATTAACCACAATAACCAATAACCAATCAGAAAAGACACCGATTTCTGTCATTATATGTGATGATGGCTTTTTAGAACTCAGGAAACGTCAAATTTAAACACAGTCAAAGAAAACATTGCTTAAAGTTTTCATTTCAGAGGCGAAGTTCTGTTGAACATCGGTTTTATTTAATTTCAATGACATATTAAAACGCAATGTGCGACTTGGCGCAAACAAATGCATGGCAGTCCACTCTGGCATTTAAATATTCACGTAAGGGTTAGACACCTTAAAACAAACAACAGTAATATATATAAGTAGTATGGAAAAGGGATAAGTTACACTCTGAGAGAGGGGTTGCAAAGAGATTTCTCTTCTCTCCCCTCATCGTTAACATTAAATAATACGCCACACCCTGTGTAGTAAAATCACACGGTGGAACTGCTTTTCATATTGAGGTAGTATTAAGGTAGCTTCTAATTAGTTAACACTACTGTAACTTCTAATTAGAAATTTGACTCTAGTAAAAAAAGTGATTTATACACTAGCAGAAACTGCAAAGTATATGTGCGATAAACAGCGAATCAGCTATTCGAAAGGTTTGCCTGCATTCAAGAGTTTCCTTTTCTATCTAGTTACATTCTTAAAGCTGGGAGGAACTCAGATAAGATTTAAGTGACACTTTCAAAAACGATCTGCCTTGACTCCTAAATACACAGTATTTCGACGTAACGTTTCACTTACGTCATATGAGTGACACCGTGACTGTCGAGAAAGACAGGCTGCGATGTTGACTTTTGGTTACACCCCTTTTGCCCTCGAAGAGTCATGTGACTTAGAAATTGTGACTATCCCAGGCAGCACATAAGCTTAAATCAAGCTTGACATTTCTTTGAATTTGAAGTATTAATACAAGCTTGACAGTTCAACTCATTTTAAGCTGGCAGCAAGCTTGCAGGAGTCAAGTTGAATTGTCAAGCTTAAATACAGCTTGATTTAAGCTTGACAATTAATACTCGCTTGATTTTTCTTTGAAAGCGAGCGTTGATGCCGCCATCTGTGAAAGAGAATAGACATTAATTGTCTTAACGTTTCTCAAATTTGCTCAATAAAGAAAAGTTCGTAAAAGTTGTGTTTTATTTTATTATAACACGAGGGGAGTTTTAGTTTTATTTACATCTAATTAACATTAGTAATTCCATTAACTAATAAATTAGCCTAAAAATAAATTTTAATATAATTAACACAATTTAGTTAGTTAATATACTTCACTTTATGGGTGGTAGAATGAGGCGTAATCCGGCCTCCACAAAATAATTAATCAGTCATAAATGTAAGACCATAGAATTAAAAAAAAAAGATTCTATATTTCCAAATATGGAAATTCTTCAAAATAAAATACAATTATACGACGAAATTGATTTCAAAATCAGTCATTTGTCTCGATTTTGGCCAGCAGCCCTATTAGTAGAGTCTATAAATCACACATAACATTATTTAAATTTTGATTCATCCCAAGGAAAAATAAAAGAAACTTATCAGCATCACCCATACTTATCGATCTGGCGTGACAACAGTCACTTCAAACTTTAGTCACAGTTGCCCGTGGCATAATGGCCGAGCGGTTAGCACGTGGGTCTTCTAGCCTAAAGTTCCCGGGATCGAACCCAGCCGCCGACGTTTGATGGAACAAAATAAAATAACTTAAAATTTCAGCATAGAGAGGGAAAATGCGCGGAAAAACTTGCATTAAACTTGCTATGTCAAGCTTAATGCAAGCTTGAATCAAGTGTTCTAGTTTACGCTTACACGCTTGAAATTTTCAAGCTTAATTCAAGTTTATTGACTTGATAAATCAAGCTTGCTGCAAGTTTGATGCAAGTTTGCTGCGCTGTCTGGCATCTTGGTCCGAGGTAACCACAGTAAGATTGCCACACACCCTAGGTCGTATGATTCTTCGAGGGCAAAAGGGATTAGCACCGCAGCCTGTCTTTTTCGCCAGCCACGGTGACAACCGATTGCGCGTCCTGACTGAGCAGATATTGCCATTGTATTCCTGTTGTATAAAACACTGAAAAAGGGTGTTAGAAACATCAGTTTCAGTTATCCATAAAACATAATATGCCGATGGAAAATTCAAGTCAAAGATTTGCTTAACCTATACAATTCATTGCAGTCACCCAATAACTTGAATTTAATTCCGTTTCTTAATTTTGAAAATCGCGTGGCTCACATTGAAATTCATTAGGAGAGAAGCTTGTGGGTCACGCAGAGGCAGTTGTTAAAAAGATTGCTAGGTTCGTCAGAATGCTCTATAAAGTTTCTTACCCTTTCTATTCAAACAAATTTTCAGTCAATAGTTACAATCTCTAAATACAGATACTTCTCGTATTTCTGTGCATGTTTTTAATACGTTAATTAAGAATATATCAGATTCTCAATTGCTACCTCTTTTGACTGTTCAATGCTTCTACTTTCCGATAAATCTTCCATGGTTTGCAAAAAGTTTAATGCGAATGAAAATAAAACTCATATTCAATTCATTTGATTTAATGTCTTTAATTACAAAATATCCAAATTACTTTATTAAATATTAGTATTAAAATAAAATACGCTTATTCCTTTTCTCATTGAAACATTCGAAAAGGAAATTTTAATTTATTCCCTTTCAAGAAAACACATTTTAATGAAAAGCAATAAATTGAACGTAGTTTTAAAAAAAAAATAGCTGGAATTACTTGCCTCTTGATCCTTAAAAATGAAGTTTCTGAAAATAAAATCTTGCCCACATTAATTAATTCAGGAAGAGACTTCCGAAATGAAAGTCAGTAAGCTAAATAAAACTGGATAGAAAATCATTTAAATCCGAAACTCAAGCCAGATAATTTTTTATCGGCTACTTTGAATTCCTCGCGATGTTATAATCAAAATTTTACGCCCCAAAGCGTAAACAATTAATTACGCTTCTTTAATTTTTAAGTATGTTTCATCTTTTAAAAAAAAGACCACCTGGGATTATTTCATTAGTCAAATCAAAATTAGCATTTATGAAACGAGTTAAAATTCGCTGGAGGTTCCGTTCCAACTCTAATCTAAAATGTCCAAACGCTGCTGAATAACGCAAAAATAATTGCGTTCTCACTTGCATACAGCTGAAATGGTGAAAAATTGCATTCATTTTACGTACCAACGATTTTCTTAAGAAAACGAAACTTTTGAATTCCTTTTTCGACAAAAGAAAGAAAAAACAACTGTCAGAAGACTTATTTTTAAACGTTGAATGCTGTAATGTTTCTTTGTATTTTCTGCTTGATTACTCGTAATGTATAAAGATTAAGTCTACATTATGTAATAAAAATGTTTTCTTGGAATCCCATATGCCTGGAAGTTGTTTCTGGAAGGAGGCAAAGGGTGAAAAAAGATTATCTAAAAGTAAAGTGTGGAAATTTTATCAAAGTACTAAGAGTAACTTTTTGATGTGCTTCTTAAAATGTACAGCCTGACGTAGGAATAATGCTGAGTAAAGAAATTTATCTGTGGATTGTAAAAAGCACATTTAAGGCGCATTCATTGCGAGGCTAGTGTTTGATAACTGCAAAAAAATGATACTTTAAAATTTCATTTGGTTACAGTTAGCTGCATCTTTTATGTCGCTATCATGGTTATGGTTGACTTAAAAATTTAAGATCAAAATGAATAAAGGTTTCACCAGTATTTCGATTTTAACTCAGCGTAACTGTAAAACTAGCAGCTATGGTTCCAGTGTCGTTTGTTACCTACAAAGAGCAAATAAGTTTCTGTTTAATGAAACTTAGATACAATGCTTTGCTTTCAGAAAAAAGATTCCAAAACTTTAATTCATTTCAAAATCTCACGCAATGCGTCCCTTCACATAGCATAAATATTCTCAAAAAACGTAAATTGAATGTTGGCGAGAATAAAAATTGTTTAATGGACATAGCTGCCAACTATTACGAAATAGAATTAACCACTGTTCTCACACAGAAGCATTTGGTTTAAAATATCGCAAAAATATCGAACGTGGCAAGTGGGCTGGCTACTATCTCGAAAAAATACAAAAATTTACCATTTGCAAAAAGTTCCCATTATATTCCAGAATAGTTGTCAGACATGTTAATGGGTCACAATCATAGCTGCTAACCTTTACGAAATATAACCACTTTTTTTTAAACAAAAATTTTGGGATAGAATATAGCTGATTTTCATTTAATTTGGCGTGCGAGTTTGTTGCTATTTAAAAAAAAATACTCAAAATATTTGTTTAGATAAAGTGGATAATTATGGTCCGTAAATGTTAGCAGTTATGCGCAGCTAACTCTGAGAGCACAATTTTTTGCATTCTAAATATAGCTAGAGAACTAAATACTTACCTGTCTGGGAGTTGCTAACCGTCACGGAACATAATTAACCACTTTCTGTAATACACTTTTTTGAGTATATTTTCAAAATACTTACCAGCTCCCACGGGAACTTCGAACTTTTGATATAATTTAAGTCGAAAATTACTGTTTACAATATGTAATTGTATTAAGTAAAGTTTGGCTACTCTTCTATATTAATCTTATGTCGCTGAAAATTTTTGGTTAACAAACTTACAGAATAAAGAGTGACTGGGGTCAGTTGTAACATTTTGTACATATTGATCAGCATTTACATAACTTACTGGAAAAACCCAATGTAAATTTGAGCTAGAGCTGAGGTACAAACCTTTGTAAACATTTGCGTATACGACGTTTAATCATAAAATTTGATTCATAAGTCGAATTTTAATACATTCATCAGTGCATCTTATTATTTTCCCTATCTTGGGTCAATTATCACTTTAATAGAGGGCTGGAATGTAAAAGTAACTTTTTATAACTGAAACTGTAAATGTATATTGCCTAATATTTCTAAGCGTGTTTCTTAAAGCTCGCTTACTAGTATATATGCTATCCAATGAGCTCCATAACAGAGAAAAAATACTGAGTAATACATAGAATTTATAACGGTAAATAATTAAATACTCTTAAACTAAAAATTATTCCGGTCAAAAAAACATAAAATTGTCTAATATGTTTTGTACGATACTAGAAAAATAAGAGCAAGAAAAGCAGATCAATGCCGATGGGGATAATTATTCAATTTGGACAGCATTTATATTAAGAGGGCTGGGACATAAATGTAAAAATTTATCTACAGGGTTATTACAGTTGCAATTAAACTTTCAAAATGGTGTAAAACCACTGCTTAGCTTGATCTAAAATTTGAACTGAATACACCCGAAGAAGGGGGAATTGTTATGATATGAAACAAAAGTGCCAAATTTTACCAATAGATAGAACTAATATACAAGGTCATAATATACAAAATAAAAGACTTGTCGTGCACAGAACACATGCATTTGTTATAGAAACGCTGAGTACATGGTGGTTGCCATATACTTCGGCAAGAGGTGAGCCAAGGCGTTACTTTCGCAGGTGCACTTTATTGTCCATGACTTGGATTTTAACTATACTTTCTCAAGACTCCCTGAATCACAAATTGCGTTCTGCTTGTGAAGCTCTTTCTCTAGAATAGTGACTGTGTAGCAATAGATCTATAAAATTTCAGGTTTCTAAAAGAAAAATCTGTGGTCCAATATCTGCAACCCAGACAGCACAGCAAACTTGCAGCAAGCTTGATTTATCAAGTCAATAAGCTTGAATTAAGCTTGAAAGTTCCAAGCGTGTAAGCTTGATGCAAGCTTGAATCAAGTGTTCTAGTTTACACTTGCCCAGCTTGCATTAAGCTTGACAAATTTTCCAAATACACGGGCGCCCGCTGGCTAACGCGCCCCACATAATTTATTTTTCCGCGCATTTTACCCCTCTACGCTGAAATTTCAATTTAATTTAATCTGTTTCCACCGAGTGTTCGTCGCTGGGATAGAACCCGGGCCCTTTGGCTTGGCAGTCGAGCACGCTATCCATTCCGCCACCGGAGCCTTGTACAGCTATGACTAAAGTTTGAAGTGACTTACCACGCTGTTTTCTCGCCAGATTGATAAGTGGGCGATGTGTTATTTGTTTCTTTTATTTTTCCATGGGATGCATCAAAATTAAAATAATGCATCAAAATAAATTAAATTAAAATAAAAATTAAAATAAAAAAACACGTTTTAAAACTTTCAGTACCGCAACACTCATGAAGCAATACTGCTGGCCAAAATCGAGACAAACGACTGATTTTGAAATCAATTTCGTACTATAATTGTATTTTATTTTGAAGAATTTCCATATTTGGAAATATAGAATGGGTTTACTTAACACAAATTTTGTGTTAAGTAATCTGAAATGAAAGAAACAGATAGTTAAACGTTACTTCGAAATGCTATATCACAGTTACTAACATGTATGGAATACAAACACTTTAGTCATTTTTGTAAATATTTCTTAAAATAACAAATAACTGAAAAATTTTGCTATTTTTTAACGCTAAAAATTCTCTTTACAAATGTAGTTATTTTCCTACATATCGGTATGCTATATTGATATAGAGCATTTCGAAGAATTAAAAATAAGTTTAAATTAATTTATACAAATGTAAATGTGAATTATTTTCATTGTTCATACTTTATAATTAAAAAAATTATTTAACTTCTGAATTTTTTTATCCTTTGTAATTTTATTTTAAAATTACAAAAGTGTAAGATGTAAGATTTTTGGGCCCTAAAATCTGTAGGCCCTGGGCAGTTGCCCCGTTTGCCCTGCCGGTAATATGGCACTGGTAATATAAAATAAAACACATCTGTTACGAACTTTCAGCAAATTTGAGGACGCTAGACAATTAATGTCCATTCTCTTTCACAGATGGCGCCATCAACGCTCCTTTAAAAAGGAAAAATCACGCGAGTATCAATTTTCAAGCTTAAATCAAGCTGTATTTAAGCTTGACAATTCAACTTGACTCCTGCAAGCTTGCTGCCAGCTTAGAATGAGTTGAACTGTCAAGCTTGCATTAATGCGTCAAATTCAAAGAAATGTCAAACTTGATTTAAGCTTATGTGCTGCCTGGGAAAGAATTTGCTAAGAGGTTCTTTTAAGGTGAAATTTGGCACACCACGAGTTACATAACTTCATAAAAAGAAAAAAATTACATAACTTCACAAAAAGAAAAAAATTACATGTACACTGTTCATTGGGTTTCGATTTTTAGTGAATAGGGAATTACTGAAACTAGCGTAATTTCTGTAAAATTAGTTATCAGAAATCTACAGTAGGAGCTTCATCAACCTTAGAATATGTCCCCTATAGTTTTGCATTGCGCTGAAACTGGGATTATTTAGGAGGGATTCAAATTTTATAGAAGTTACGATGATTTGGCCACGCCCCTTTTCATCCGAAAAATCATGTGACTAGCGGGGTGTGACCATCTAAATTCAAGATAAGCATAGTAAGGTCACACTCCCTAGGTCGCATGGTATTATTCCATTCCACACTAGGTTTTATTCCATTTTTAATTCTTCATTTTTCAATACTGCACTATCGAGAAAGCACCCTGTTGCGTTTGCACCCACTAACCCTTTTCTAAACCACAGTGCTGAAATATTGCGAATTTTGCTCCTTTTGTTTTCGTGGCTGACGAGATATACGGGCTACGATGCTGACATCCCTTGGCGGCATCCCTTTTGGCGACATCCCTTTTCACCCGAAGAATCATGTGACTAACGGGGCGTGGCCATCTAAATCCTAGATAACCATAGTAAGAAGGTCACACTCCCTAGGTCACATCGCCCTTCGAGTGCAAAAGGTTGTGACCAAAATAACAGCTCCGCACCTGTATTATCTCGTCAGCCACTTTTTTTTTGATAATGAAGTAGTGCGTGGTACCTTAAGAGTGTTATTAGTAAAGAGTATCTGTTACTTAATTTTATCCCATATTTTCACGAGACTAGGTATACTTCTTTGGCTATCTGATTATTTATTCCTATCTTGTTTGTCCTATATCGTTTAACGATTGTTAAATTTGTATTTTTGCTGTTTTGCATGTATAATCCATAATATACTCTCCTAGATGAAATTGGGAAAACTTAGGTGATTTATTTTTAAAAATATAATAATAAATGTGTAGTTCTTTCTATCAGAGGAAAAATTCCAAAGAACACATACTTTTAGATCAATGTAGAAAATTATTTAATAATGAAACCAAATTACATCACATCTGTTAGTCTTCAGAAAACAAATTTGTAAACAACCAGCCTGCTAACTATTACTTTAAAAACCGTGATATAATATGCTTGAACTATGAAAGAGTTCTTTTAAGTAATCAGAATGAAACACTACAAGTTTTCTGAACAGAAAAATGTTGAAAGCCCGCTAATCGCTCCCACAAGCCGTTGACAATCAGTGAACTGAAGTGCACCACCATGTACAGCTGCGGAAAAAAAAAGTCCTACTTGTACTTTTTTCGGCCGTCGTTCGTCGTACAGCAAAGTTACAGATACTAATCGTTTACGATTGACGTACACTTTAATTTGCTATGCATAAAAATTGCATAAGGGGCCATCTGCATATTAAAATTCGCACCAACTTTTTTTTTCTCAATAGCAACCCCTAGATTTCACTTCATATTTCAAAAATTTAGCTCATTTTAACCCCGGACACCAATTTTCAATAAATTTGGACTGAAAATGAGTGAGTTATGAGCACCCAAAATCCCCCTCCCCCTATATTAAAATATTTTTTCATACTTCAATTCATATGTCATATAAAATTGATAGCAAGAAGCTGATTTTTATTCGTACTATTAGAACTAAACGACCCAAACATAATTTAATGTTTTTATGATTTTTAATAAATTATTAATATGAATTATGAATTATTAAATTAATATTCAAGAAAATTATGAATAGCGACCTTGCCAAATTTCGATGGAAATAGATGCAGAAATTAATATTACATGGCTGTGCAAATTTTCAAATTTTTACGTTCAGTAGTTTAATTTATATTAAATAAAATGTGTTATTTTCATGAGTTAAGGGACCATATATAAATTTATTAAGTGAAATTTTTTTTTTAAATTGCATAAAATAAACGTAAATTAGATTTATTTTGTGCAAAAACACAGTAAAAGATACCAGTATTAAAAATATCAAATTTTGAAGCAAATAAATTAGAGGTTTTTACATATTGTTGGGGATTCTATAAAGCGTGTATTGTTGCGTCCGCTAACATATTCCCCCAAATAAAATATTTTCCAGCTATAGAATTAGATGCAGTAGATGTATGTCTTCTAATACAACGTCCTATTTCTGAAAAACTAACATCCTCAACTTTCCAGGCATGAATGTGACCTTTTTTAATATCGGAAAAATTAGGTCTTTGGAATTCCCCATACTTTATCAAACATTCAAAATCACGTTTTTCTGTAAAAAATTTTCATCTAACTATAAATTAAAATACCGCCAAAAGTCTTAAGAATATTGCACATTGCAGGCGATAGTATTAAATGAAGAAAGTTAAATAACAAACACAGTGATAATATTGGGTCGGCAAAAAAGTTATTGCGTTTTTTACATGAAATTCAAACAAATAAATTTTCAATCATGAAACCATTCTTTAAGTTCGACCATAGCTGAGTCAAGCAATAGTCATGCTTTTAGTCAGAAGAGCAGGGAGCAGCCTCTAACTCCTGCCAACATTTCAGCTGTCTAAGAGAAACATCAACGGAAACACTGAATAACAATTTCAAATTCCTTAGCAGTCATTTTGCATTTTTCCCTTAAATCATGTGTACGAACCAAGGAAGTTATGAACTCACGGGTCATTTGGACCACAGACTAAATATTCTATTCTACCCTTGATATTCTCAGTACAAAAAACTTTAAGAGAGATGGGAACAATATTTTCCTTGAAAATAATATTAATTTCTTTTAATTCTCGCGAGCGAAATAAATGAAAGGCGAAAAGTTCGGAACCTACAAATAGCGTTTTTCAATTTGCAGAAAGTCCCTTAAAAACGCGCAAAAAATGAATTCGCAATATCTCCGGAAATTATCGTAGAAAATTGGTGAAAATTTATATTTAGGGTAATTTGAAGGTTTTCTTTCGTTTAATAAAGTCAAAATAGGGGGTTGCCATTGAGAAAAACGAAGTTGATGCAGAATTAAATATGAAGACGGCCCCTTATGCAAATTAAATTAATAGTAAATTAAAGTACGCGTTATTTGCAAACGAATGGTATATATAACTTTACTATACAACGAACGATGGCGAAATAAAGAGCAAGTGGGCCTTTTTTTTCCCGCAGCTGTACACATGTACTATACATAAAAACCATTCATCAATACATAATTTGACTACTCCTGTTCATCATTTATCATTTTCAGTATTTCCGTGCGTACAAAGGTGTCTGTGGAAGATTTTAATTTTGTTTGAACTGGCACCTGAAAAACAGACTCATTTTAGAAAGTCTGTTTTAAAAAGAAAGTCTGTTACAAAAGAAAGTCTGTAGTCAATTTCTTTTGTAATATCTCACTATGGCTTTTTGTATTGGTTAAATTCTACTACACAATTGTTTTGAATTTCGAAAATAGTTGGCATCAATATACGCCATTGATATCTTTTTAATATCAATATAAAAGAAATTAATTACCAATATATTTTCTTGGTAAATTTTATAGAGGCGATAAATGTGTGTTTTTTCAGTTATGTTTATATATTTTTCTTCGCGTAAAATTATGAATAATAGTCAAGCTTTCTCTTCATTAAGAAGTAACACTGTCAGAACATAAATAACGAAGGGGGTCACTCGTTGAGAAGATAAATGAATTTTGTTATCTGTGAGGATCTTGGTCGGATGACTCTTTAAGGGGTTCTAACGCGTATTCACGTTACATCTGCAGAAAACCGACCAAAATTAAGACCGTTAGATCGACAGGCCCGTGATATTTCCGATTGTGGGACCTTCAAATTGCAACCATCTACCATGTTCAATATCTTATGCACTCGGCCATGATGAGGTCCGTTTTTTTTTTTTTTTTTTGTTCAAATGTTCGTCTGACTATGAGTGTGACTTTATAAAAGAACATTTTTCTTACGTAATAAGTGGCTGTGGCTTTTGCTCTAGCTAAGATTGTATTTGAAATTTTGATTTTAATTTTGTTAAACATTCCTGTTCGCTTGTTGTTGGAACGTGTATTCGGATTTGTTCACGAGGAACCGCTTATAAATTCACGTCAAAGAAAGGACAAGCACAAGGGAGGGGGGGCAAATACCTTATGTGAGGACTTTTTTCTGGGTATCTAGCACGTATTCACGTTACATCTGGAGAAAACCGCACAAAACTCCAGACCGCTAGACCGACGGCCCCGCGAGAGGACAGAACCATGTTCCTCCACTTCAGCCATCTACCAATGTCAGTGGCTTTAACCTTGCTATAGTAGCTGCACAAATCGTACATTTAAAGTTTAATGCTTCAGCAGCATTATCTTTACTAACAAGATGTAGCTCAGTAAAAAGTACTGAATATTGTAATTTGTTTTTGAAGTTTAAACAAACTAATTGTAGCAGTTAGAAGTCAAATCACAACTTAGCGTTCATAACTTTTCTCATCAATCCCAAAATGTTATATAAGTAATAATAATGATCCCAATAGCATCTTAATTCAGTATATGCGACATAAATATTTGAAGTCTTAAGTAATTTGAAACAAAGAAAAGTGAAAGTTTACATGGTGGGAAAATTCCTTCACGGTAAATCTGTAACTCAATGTCTTATGTATAACGCCTTCTATAAAGCTTCGAACTGTGTGTATAAGTCTGTTTAATAAGTAAAGGACTTTGCTTTCTGAAGAATAACAAATTTTAAACTTAAATAAAATTTTAATCCTAATAAATTTTTAAAAAAACCATTGTTAATTTTGCTCCCTTTCTTTATGCACATCAGAATGATTAAAAAGCATTATACAAATGTAATTTAATATATTCACTGAATTTTGTTGAAAGCTAGAGTGATTAATAAAGAAAAGAAAACACTTCTATCAACTTCACTATTCAGGCAAATTTCGATGTTCAACATCTTCATGTGAAAAGAGCTGGGAAAAGGATGAAAATTTTTGATACGAAATTTTCAAATGAGTTCAATAGCCGTCATTCCTCCAGCAGAGAATTTGGAACTGTGTGACAGTGGTTGGGTATGGGAATTGTATAGACGCAGGCAGAGGCGTAGCCAAGGGGGGGGATAGGGGGTCACAACCCTCCCCCCCCCCCATGAGAAACTTTTTTCCATACAAAATGCATATTATTCACTCCCTTATCGCACACACGTATACATATATGTGAGTTGAAGTAGTCGTAACCCCCATGAAAAATTTCTGGCTACGCCACTGGACGCAGGACGTCCGAGGGCATCTCCAAGATTTTCAGTGAGATTCAGATCACTCAGATCTCTTCTTCCTCATATAAAGCTTACTGCATGTGACCATTCATTCCATGAGGGGATCAACCACACTCCAGAATCCAATAATCGTCATTCTTCCAGTAGAGCAGATTGGAACTGTGTGAGGTGGGGTGGGAATTATATAGACAGGGGACGGCCAAGGGTATCCCACGGCATTTTCAGTGAGTTTCAGGTCAGGCGATTACGTTCACCAGTCCATATGAGCCCCCCTTTAACTGTCGACAATGCCAGATCTATGGGGATGTGCATTATCGTCCTTTAAACGAATGAAGGACCAACTGCTGCAGTGTACTGTCTTTGGTGGAAACTTATATTTAAGGTAATTTGAAGGTTTTCTTTGGTTTAATAAATTCAAAATTGGGTGATACTATTGAAGAGAATGAAGTTGATGCAGAATTAAATGTGAAGACATTCCCTTATGCAAATTGTGCTATAGGAAGATGAAGTATACGTTATTTTCAAACAAATGGTATATATAACTTTTCTGTACGGTCGAATGAAGGGCACGCCCAGACAGCACAGCAAACTTGCATCAAACTTGCAGCAAGCTTGATTTATCAAGTCAATAAACTTGAATTAAGCTTGAAAATTTCAAGCGTGTAAGCTTAATACAATCTTGAATCAAGTGTTCAAGTTTACACTTGCCCAGCTTGCATTAAGCTTGACATTTCAAGATTAAATCAAGCTTGACATAGCAAGCTTAATTTTAAGCTTAAAAAATTTTCCTAAAAAAAATTACTTAGATACACGGGGCGCCCGTCGGCGAACTCGCCCCACATATTTTATTTTTCCACGCATTTCCCCCCTCTATGCTGAAATTTCTAGTTAATTTAATCTGTTTCCATCAAGCTTCCGCGGCTGGGATCGAACTTGGAACCTAAGGGTTGGGAAGCTAGCGTCCTAACCATTCCGCCAATCTGCCTCGCGCTGGCATGACTAAAGTTTGAAGTGACTGATATGGTTGTCACGCCGTTTTCTGGCGAGATCGATCAGTGCCCGATGCCGATCTGTTTCTTACATTTTTCCATGGGCTGAATCAAAATTAAAATAATGTTATGTCTGATTTATACACTCTACTTATAGGGAAATAAGCATAATATAAACTTAAAAGCAGCACACGTTTTAAAACTTTCAATATCACGACACTCATGTTGGGCAATATTGGCTAAAATCGAGACAAACGACTGATTTTGAAATCAATTTCGTAGTATAATTGTATTTTATTTTGAAGAATTTCCATATTTGGAACTATAGAATCTTTTTTTTTTTTAATTCTATGGTCAAGTACATTTATGACTGATGATAAATTATTTGTTATGCGGATGTGGCTTTCCAAATCAAGCAGTAATCAAGTTGTATTCAAGCTTGACAGTTCAAATGACTTCTCCAAGCTTGCTGCAAGCTTAAAATGAATTGAACTGTCAAGCTTGAATTAATACGTCAAATTGAAAGAAATGTGAAGCTTGATTTAAGCTTATGTGCTGTCTGGGAACCACCCCCACCGACAAACTAACCGCCCCCCCCCCCGAAACACTTGCATTAATCCGCCACTGCAATGCTCTTGCAAATTTGAATGTCCATGCTTCTTAAAAGATAGCTATTTTTTACGAAAATTAATTTCGGTTTCAAATTCTCTGTAGTTCCCAGTTAGAGCAGTATGTGAATTGTCTCTTACACCAAATGCAGTCTCAACCTTTCACTACAAGGTATGCCAGAAATGGCAAAAACTAATAAAACCTTTTAATTTACAATAAATCTTAAATACACGTTGTCTGAGCTTTGAAAAATATCTGATTTTGATATCTGAAATTATTTGTTATGTGGATGCGGCTTTCCAAATCAAGCAGTAATCAAGTTGTATTTAAGCTTGACAGTTCAAATGACTTCTCCAAGCTGGCTGCAAGTTTAAAATGAATTGAACTGTCAAGCTTGTATTAATACGTCAAATTCAAAGAAATGTCAAGCTTGATTTAAGCTTGTGTGCTGTCTGGGAGTGAGCCTTTTTTTCCCGGAGCTACACATAACATTTAATTTACAGCAGCAAAACAATTCACCAATGAGTTTCAAATCATTAGTCTTTTATTTACAAATTCTGTTTAAAACTGTAGTCGTGTTTATCGCTATTGAGCTATGTAGCACATATTATAATAGTTACAAACAAGTGTAATTAATCCTACTAAATAAACCTGGCTAATTAGTTATCTCTACTATGCTTGAAGGCAATCTTTTGTTTTGTAGTGCCACTGACGAGTTGTCTGTAAAAGCTAATCTATCTTATTTTGGCAGTCTTCTGGCAGTTTCCTTGCGAATAAGCTTGCACTTAAGGTTGTGCAGAGATAAATATGTGTCGGCAGGTTTTAAATACTTTAATCCGCGCATTAGAAAATTTCTACAACCTTTAGGGATTTTTAAAAAGATTTTGCAATTGTACGAATTTTTAAAATAAACATGGTTTACTTGCTGTATTATAAATTGTGCAGTTAAGAATTAAGAAAATAAAGTTCTTTTTTTTTCCATAACATGGTGTTTTGATTTCGAAAGTTGTTAATATTTTAACTTTTGTGTGTATTTGTGTCTGTGTGCGTTCTGCATACTTTATCTTATAATACAAAGTATGTGTTAAAACGATATTAGGCAAAAATACTTCAGGAAGAAAGGAAGAAAAGCTTGGGTATTAAACATGCTATTAAAGGTTGTTTGCTGAAAAATAATTTAATTATTAAAGAGGGTGAAATTGCCAAACAGAAATTTTTTAAAAATCCATATTAAATAAGAAAAAAAAGAAAGTTAAAAAATTATTTTTACTGTCATGTTTATGTTTCTTTTATTGAATTTTTATGACTAATTATCCGTTTACTACGTAGTTAGTTTTATCTAATTAAGTAAACAGTCGAAAGTCTCGGTGGTAAAACCATAACGTATGAACAATATGGATCCGTATATAATGTTGAATCTATCATTTATGATCTAATATACAGGGTGTACAAAATGTCCCTGACACATTTCAAAATTAAATATAAAATCAACTGATTGGGTTACGAGATTGCGGTTTGTACCAAAATGCTTCCTATGATGAAAAGTTTTGTTTATGCAAATAAAAAATAGTTCCAAATTTCACCCATAGATGGCGCTGTAGAAACAGTAAAAACAAAACTCACCATTAACTATTCAGCATTTTTATTTTGTGAAGCAGATACAGGCATAACCAGCTACCATACTTCAATATGTGCACCTGATGTAGCTCTAACCACATCCAAACGGTACTCAATTTCACTCCACGCATTTTGTAGCATTGCTTGTGGTTTTGATTGAATTACCTGTGTGATTCGCCTCTTCGTTTCTTCGATATCAGCCACAGGAGAGGAGTAAACTTTATCCTTCACATACCCCCACAGGAAGAAATCAAGAGGGGTTAAGTCTCAAATGAAATACATATTTGAACTTCATGCAAGGTCAGCAGCACCATCTATGTGTGAAATTTGGAACTATTTTTTTATTTGCTTAACCCCTTCGCGCCCATCGTACCCTATACGGTACGGGAAAATTATGCTCTCACCGGCCCATCGTTCCGTATTGGGAACTCGTTGCGAACGCTTGTTTCTGCCCATCGTTCCGTATAAGGAACCAAACTTTGGAACGTTTTTTTAGAATTTTTTAATGACACTAGATGGCAGTACTATACCGTAATTTTGAATTGTGGAGGTCATATGAGGTCTGAACTTTCAGCCTGTGTTTCTGTTATCGGAATTCCTACAGCTGGGAATGACTCAGGAGTTAACATAAACAAACACACGTGATTGCTTTGTGGAGTAGCATTAAAGAGCTGATCTCAAAGGCGTGTTTTGTGGGGAGTTTAATGTTTTTGTTTTTTATTGTGTTACGCGTGTGAAAGAACGCCGGTTTCAGAGAACGTATTATGAATGCAAAATTTGTGGAGTCGGGCTATGCGTAGAAGAGTGCTTTGAGAAGTATCATACTCTGCAAAACTTTTAAAATAACCTGGTTTTTAAGTTTTAAATTTCCTATAGTGTTGAAAGCATTGCATTTAGTATATATTTTTATATTTGTGTATAGTTCTATATTCGTACTTCTATTCTTTTGTAGTTAGAGTATTTGTGTTATTATTTTTATTTAAAAAGTTAAAAGTATTTTATTCATATTTTTTTAATATTTTATAAATGTTATTGATATGTAATTAAGCTACCATCATAATATTCTTATTTTCCACGTTTTGAATTAAAATTTTTAATTTGATTGAATTTTTACGATTTATTTGCTGAATTAGGCTTAACATCAAAAACTCTCCGGGCCGGGGGAAACATCTCGTCTGCGAAGAGCGCGGGCTGGTGGGAGCGCGTCGTTGCAGAACATTCTGGGCTTGAAGGGGTTAAACAAAACTTTTCATCATAGGAAGCATTTTGGTACAAACCGCAATCTCGTAACCCAATCAGTTGATTTTATATTTAATTTTGAAATGTGTCAGGGACTTTTTGTACACCCTATATATTTCTTCGTTTGGTTAAATGCAATTTATGATGATAATTGTCACACAGCGTTAAAAATTCTCTGAGGTTTTTTTCTTTTTAATAAATTAGGATCGCTTGATATAAGTAGGATATTATTCCTAAAAATGTCCCCCCCCCCCTTGTTTTTCATAATAGATATTTCTGTCACGTCTTTCACTTACTCGGAAGTATAAGCTAGCTGATTATTCAACTAACAAGCGTAATTCATAGACATTCTGAAAAGTGGCCCATCCTCAGTCATGAAACGTAGAACATTCTAATTCCAGCTTAATAAGCTTACATTTCCGCGAAATGCATATCTTATCTTGATAACACCTTTAAAATGCGAATGTTTTTAAGAAAGTTTTAAGGTTAAACTTATATTAATTAACAGATGGCTAGACGAGGAAATTAGAAATTTTCTCTAAATTAGAGAAGATATGTAATTATATTAGTTATTTTCAAATTAATTTATTATTATATATGTACTTATGTAAAATCTATAGTTAATATAGAAACGCATAAATTACTGTAAAATTAAAAGTTTTATTGTGATCTTACAAAAAAAAATGTAAAGTTTTTGTAAATCAGTCGGCAATTTTATTGAGAATTCAACCAATTTTCAACAGTACATTGCACTTTCTCTGCTAGGAGTTTTCATGGTCAACGAATGTAACAAACAATTTATTGGCAGCAAAATAATTTTTATGAATGAAAACTATACTTAAAAAATTAATCTGTTATTATTTTTCTAATATTACAGTTACCTTAATAACAAAATTCATTGTTCCAACTTTAAGTTGTAAAATTTAACAATCTAATGAAAACTGTATTCCTTTTCAGAGCTCTTGAATTCGGAAAATAAAAGTATATAAATATGAAGCAAATAGAACCGTAAAACCTTTACTCTTTAAAGGTGCTCAAAATTTTAATGCTATTTTAGCTATTTTTTGCTTTATTTCCTTCACATAAGGTGACATTTCCACGAAGTTCATTACTTGGGCTTGCGGTAACGCCAGTAACTCATAACGAACCGCACTTCTAAATATATATTTCACCCCTAGCAGAGGCAGCAGCATCTATCGCTGGAAAATTAGGAGCAGTTTTGAAAGTTTTATCTGGGTATATGATACATATCTTTAAATATTAATCCATGTACAATATATTGTCTAAAACGCATAGTTATATGTTAATGCATCTTTTAAATTAGATTAGTTTTCCTTATTTTTCAGAATGAATATTTTTTTTCTCACTTTTTTCTTAATAAATTTACATTTTTTAAAGTATCTTATATAATCTATAGAAAAAGAGCTTGAATATTCGGCATTCAATGTTCAGAAGCATACTTGTTCTTCAATATGTGATCAGCCCCTTTCAAGTCACTGGAAGCAGGGGTCCGAGTGGGCTAATGAACTGATTCTTTTCAAAGGAGCCCTGGGCTTCCCTTCGCTGCCGAAATGAGAATCGATGGCGAGTCAATAATTCTGTACTCCCACACAGCAGAATCGTTCATCCATCTCCTAAATTCGGGACAGCTCATTCCCCCCGCAGTTTCCGACAAAAAAAAAGACGAAAAAAAAACACTTAACTATTTCCGTAAATGTCCTTGGGGTGCGACTGAAGAATTTAAGGTGTCAACTTAACACAAACAAAAGCTACACTAAACATAAGGTGTTGCTGAAAAAGAATACTAATGCTTGCCCAGTCAAATAATTTTGTTGCGAGAAGATCATGAAATATTGGTTTATTTTTGTAGAAGTTTTTTATTTCCTCGGTAAATGCTGAGAAGATTTGATTTTCGGTTGCCACATCACGGTGAGAGAAGTTATATTCTTCAGTTTTTGTTATTGCCTCTGTGTTATTTAGAAAAAAGATTCTGGAAACTTGTTTACCGAAAAATAACAATATTTTAAAAATAAATAAATTGTAGAATAAAAAACAAAATTTAGTTATTGCTCATAATTTTATGTTCACATGCACAACACTTAATTTTATTTGAATTTTTCCCTCTTAAGACGATCTAATATCGTTTCTCTTTGTTAGGAAGGTTTTCGATACGTTTACATAACTTTAGATAACATTTACTAGAACGTTTTTTCTTGCAAAGTTTGATCTTTGAAAGGAAAGAATGTAAAAACTTTTCTCTAGAGCTCAATTCAAATATATAAAAATATATATTATGGAAAACGCATATAACATTTATTTTAACTTAAACATTTCAGTCGGAAGAAAGATATTTACTTCAGGTTAAACGTTTACATTAAGAGCAAAGTAAATTGGTTTGTAATTTAGATACACACACTGAAAGCTGTATTTTTTTTTTCAATATGTCATTTTAGTTAAGATTAAAATATTCTGTTGAATTAATACTGTTTTTCATAAACATATGCCACAATAGTGAAGTGACCGGCATGGACTCTCGTATGATTGTTTATAGGGTGGGGGTGGGGGCAAGTCAGGTGACCTGCCTTAGAAAGATACCACATTTTAGTATTGAACTACATCTACTACGTAAAACCAGTACGTAAATTATTACCGTAATATATATTTTTGGGGAGCTAGGTGGGGGGCATGATCCCTCCCTTCCCATAGGTATGGGCGCCCTTGGCGATAGGTAGAATAAGACTTGTGCTTACATATAAATATATATATACAGTAATGGAACAAAACTTAGCTTTTACACACCGTTAAATGAAAATATCAGTTAATTTTCCATATATAGTTTTATAACAAATTATTACTTTCTCTAAAGTTTGTATGATTCAAAATTAAAAAATCTGATGTGTCCAACACATGACTTCCTTGCACGTCCATTAGATCAAAAATATTTTCGACGCACTTCCTCTAAACTTATTTGTTTGAAAGAGATAAAATATCAATAATAGTAAGGTTTAGCGATTTCTAGACAAATATTTCGATATCGCCAAGCTGAGTTCAATTTGAAATATTTCCTTCTGACACTTTATTGGGCGATATTTCACCAAAAGCCGACAAACTTGAGATAGTCTGCGAGATTTTGGGGATAGCTAAAGTAGTCATTGACCACAGACTTTCAATGAATTGAATGCATCCATACACCTCAATGTATTTAAAGTCATTTGGCTCACCCTGTAAATAAATTCTCAGTCGATTGCTGTCAAAAAAGATATGGAAAACAGTTAGATATTACAATAGTTCTAAATACAAAAGTTCAAAAGTCTACGGGTTACAGTTTTAGTGTTATACAAAATACGAAATAATTTTTGGCGCCAAATTTGGCGATATTTCGGCGAAACTCGTCAATGTCGACGAAATTTGGCGAGATTTTAAGCATGAACCAAACAATGACAGATTATCGCCAAATTTGGCGATATTTCGCCAAAACTCGCCAAGAACGATGACAAATGGTGATACTTTGGGCATGGACCAAATGATTGACTATCGCCAAATTTGGCGATATTTCGCCAAAACTCGCCAAGGTCGAGGACAGACGGCGAGTTTTTGGGCATGTACCAAACAATGACTGTCTACAGTTGTATTATATTGAAGATGTCCATAGACATTAAAGTACTAAAATTCTTTTCGGTGGTCCTGTAAATAAACTCTCCAGTAGATTGGAACCAAAAATCGAGATACACAACTAGATGTTACAACATTCTTATATATGAAATTTCATAATAGTTTTTGAGATTTGAGAGTTAAATATGCACACACGTACACCAAAAGTCGCCAAGCTTGGCGACTTTTGGCATAGTTCTTGAGGGAGGCACGTGACCGTGTTCGGACCATTACCTAACTTATGTGGTAGGACGGTATTGTGCTTGAAATGGATGTATGCCCCTAAAATTGCCATTGACCGTAATGCATTGGAAATCTTTTGAGTGTTCCTGTAGCAGAACTACAAATGATAAAGACACTTTTTTTAATGGAGAAATTCATTTTCTAACTCTTTACAGCATACATCACTTCTGAGTCGTTTGAAATAGCCCAATACCTCTAAAAAAGGCTTTGATGAATTTCGGCCCATAGAGCGTAATGTATTTCGAATATTTTGGGCGGTTCTGTAGATAAACTATCCAGTCGAATGGAATCGAAAGGGGAGGTGCACAACTAGATGTTACAGCAATCCTAAATATAAAGTTTCAACATTCTACGCCTAATAGTTTTTGAGATATGCGAGTTTAATGAGTTTCGGCCCATTGAGCGTGATGTATTTCGAATCTTTTGGGCAGTCCTGTAGATAAACTATCCAGTCGAATGGAACCAAAAGGAGAGGTGCACAACTAGATGTTACGACTATCCAAAATATGAAGTTTCGACATTCTACGCCTAATAGCTTTCGAGTTAGGCGAGTTTAATGAATTTCGGCCCATAGAGCGTAATGTATTTCGAATCTTTTGGGCGGTCCTGTACATAAACTATCCATTCGATTGCCACCAAAAGGGGAGGTGCACAACTAGATCATAGAAGAATCCTAAATATCAAATCTCAACAGTCTACGACCAATAGTTTTTGAGATATGCGAGTTACATACATACGTACGTACGTACGTACAGACGGCATGGAAAAACTGGCCACAATAGACTGGCCGCTGGTCAAAATGAGTTGCAGACGCGTTAATATGATCGTGCATGCTAGCCTACGATAGGATACATCGCAAAAAATTTTAAAATTAAATTTAGAGGTAGTCAAAATCGGTTTTTTTGTCGAAATTTGGCCCCCAAAATTTTTCGGGATCACATTACTTCCTTATACTACGTACAAGGAAGTAATACTACTTATAACTAATTACTCAAGTGTAACTTTTTTTTTTTTCTAATGGCCGGTCGCTGCCTTGAAGGCTTTAGCCACAACAGGCCGGAATGGTTGATCTATTATGGGGACACCTAGTAGGTGGAAAAACGTCACCCCCTATGAAGGGACGGACTTGACAACCACGCCCAGTCGGGGATCGAACCCCGGCCGCCGGGAGTTGAAAACGAAACAGGAGTACGTGCTTTAACCACCATACAACTCGGTCGGCCTGAATTGTAACATATGAAATAAAAAAAACTCGCTGTACTTATAAAATATTGCTTTCTGTGCTATTATATTATTTGCTGTATAATTAAATCCTCTTTTAGCTTCTGTTACAGTTGTACGTTCCTTTTTTCTTTCTTTTTCAAAGTACTTTTTGTAAAATCGCTTAATAAACTATACCTTAGAAATGCGTACCTTATTCTAATAAGTATAATAAGGTTTACATAAATCTTTTATCTTCAATTATTGTTTTCGAAAGACATATCTTAATTTCTATTTTGTTTTGGAAATTTATATTATGCTTTTACTTTCAATTTTTCCTGCGCATTTATATGGATTAAATTACATTGAAAGTTTCACAAAGGTTGCTCCACAGAAAATTTAGATAAATTAGCTTTGTTCCATTGTATTAATTTGCTCCTTGATCTTCTCTTAGAAGATTTAGAGCTTCCTTATTAACTCTGCTAATTAGAGAAAAGGTGATTTATTAAATTATAGAATGTATCAATTTGAAAGACCTATAGTTAACTAACGTCTACATTTATTTTTCTTTGAGCTAATTTGACCTTTTCTGGGATTTGAAAGCTTTATTATTTCTCATATTACGAAATTCACAATAAAATACTTGATAGAATAATTTAATTCAAAACAAGTATCGGTATTTAATTTTTCTGGGAAATTGAATGCCTGGTTTTTAAAAATGGGTAAACTGGTTAGCGTTTTTCAACCTTACCTTATCATGTTATAACAATAAGCATAGATGCATATTATAACATGAATTATGCTTTTCACTACAAGAATTACAGAAGGCTGATTAAGATGAAATAAATAGTCTATCTTCCATTTATCAGTTTATGAGTTGTTTCCGAAAGTTCTCATCTCTGAGAGATTTGTAAAGCCATACATATATATATTTCATTCATTTGTAAAAATTGTTAAATGTGATTTTGCAATGCACCGAATTAATAAATAATCTATTTTGCATAATTTTAAATTAGTAGCTCTTCATTGAGTCACGTTTTTTGTAATACGAAAGTGCTTTTTTAAAAAGCAATGTAATCATACTTTAGTGGAAAATAACAACAGTTTCACATAAATTTTACAACGAAATTTAATGTTACAAAGAGATTTAAAGCTTCATAATGGTACATCAAAAACGAAAATTTTCGCTAAATTTCATGCTTTTAAGAGATTAGAATCTTTTTAATTTTTTTCCTAATTCCTCTATCTCTTTCAGAAATTTCTTTCATCTGGAAAATAAACTATTTGATACGTTTTCTTTACAAACTAGAAAACAGAACTTTGTTTGCATTTTGCTTCTAATAAATTGATTTTGTGCGTTTTGCGCGTGTCTGTTGTTTGCACTGCCACATTTAACGTGATATTTCACAATTCAATAAACTTTTAAGAAAAGAGGGTTTTCGTTTGTTTGATCTTCAGGTGCCATGAATCAAGTAAGCTATTTTTGTTACATAATAATAAGAAGAATTCGCATTCTTTTAAGTAGTTTTTATCTTAATAACTTACAAATAGAATTCTTTGAAACCTCAAAATAATCCAGATGTCTCTAAAAACTTTGCTTTCTAGAATTGGTGTTACCAGAGTTACCAACCTTTACGGAATATAATTAAATACATTTCGAAAACAGCAGTTTTCGACTTAAAAAGGAGCGATATTTCGTAAATTGAATTATGGGTTGGTTACTATGTTGAAAAAAGAAACTGTTCGTAAGAAAGAGGTTTTTTTTATAAACGTTTGCCACTGTGGTATCACGCAGTAGCATTCTTATTACGTATAATCGATATACGCGACCAATAGGAAGTGTCAGGGAATTGAAACGTGGTAGAGGTTAGTTGAATGTTCGCGAAGCATGTGCGGAATTTATAAATAAGACCAGTTTTTACCAATCACTTGAAACGAGTTCATATCTCTTCCCAGGAACCGGAATCCCTGAAAGGGTTTCCGTTTATCAAGTCAGATGGCAGCATCACATTATTTTTCCATTTTCGGTTCACTTTTCTTCTCTTTTCCTACTGGTCACTATGTGATCACATTGTGGGGTTAGAAAGTGAACGTCACGAGAGTAGGATATATTGACCTCACAGAGACTGCTCGTGACCGGATTGTGTCAATCACTTCGGGTCACTTACTTGGGAGCCACCGTGCTATCTGGGTAATTGTTTACCCATCACGTATAACACTTAAGCATATTGTTACGAATTTTTGCGGCAACCCGCTGTTCTGGGGCTTAAAATAGTTAAATATTCGTATTCTACGCTTCAAATAGATAAATTTTGCTTTTTGCTGCATCAAAATTGATCCACTGCCAAAGCTAATGGTTCGAGCGAGTCCGAGAAAGCGAACCAACTGGTCGCTTCCCTTAGTGGAGATGCAATTAACGTATTGCAAACGATTGGAGCGACGAAGATAGGAGATTTTGACGCCCTTGCAAGTGCCTTGGAGATGAAATTCGGAGAGAAGTGCCAGAAAGAATATAGTAGAATACAACTTAAAGAAAGGATGCAGAGATCTGGCGAGACTCTTCTAGAGCTGGCTTCCGACATAGATAGGTTGTGTCATCTAGCCTATGGCAGTTATCCTGATAACGTTACAGAAGAAGTTGAAGTGCAACATTTTATTGAAGGCGTCCAGGACTCTGAAATTCAGAAAGCATTGATCTTGGCGGATTATAAAGATCTCAGGTCCGCCCTCGTATTCGCCATGAAGCTAGCGGCAGCTCAGCTGGCCGTAAGAAAAGAGAGGCATAGTGTTAGAGCTGTGTCGTTCCAGGAGCCTACGGATGGAGAAAAGGAGAGAATAGTAAATAAATTAATGACCCTCGACAATCTGGTGGAACGACAAGTACAGTCAAAGCCAAGAAAAGTGAAATGCTGGAGGTGCTTCGGCGAGGGACATTTACGAAAATACTGTGACGCACAAAAGAACTCTCGTCGTAAAGATCGCAGTTATCAGTGCACCAGAGAAGCCCATGAAGGAAGACGTAAAAGAGATGACCTTGAGGAACGGAGGCTGCGGGATGTTCAAAAGCCTCATTTGAAAGTCTTGCAGATTTCCTCAGTGAATGGCGGCAGTAATGGACTCTTCGTACTTGGATACGTTAATGGATCCCCATCCCACATGGTGATTGATACTGAAGCTAATGCAACCATCATAAGGACAGATCTGGCCAAGAAATTAAATGTGAAGATTATCTGGACTCCGCCCTCGCTGACCCTCCAGACTTGACAGGTGACAAGATCGACGTGGGCGGAAAAGCTAGAGTGAAAATTACGTTTGGAAATGCCAGATACGACCATGTGGTGTATGTCGCCAATATTCTGGACTTTTTAAAATTACACAAATTTAATTTGGACATTAAAAATAATGAGCTTCGTTCAGATTCGGAAGAAATAGCTGCGTTCGACATTAAAAATGAAGCTGTTTTACCTGTTCAACAAATAATAGCCCAGACTGATATCACTCTTCCCCCAAGAACTGATTCAATAATTTCTGGAACAGTAAAAGAAAGCAATAAATTCCGTTTTGGATTAATCGAACACCCAAACAACAGTAATCCTGTCAGAGGAGTACTTGTGGGAGCAACACTTGTGGACTTGTCGAAAACTAACGTTCCTGTTAGAGTAGCTAACGTGACTGACAAGTCGAAAGTGATAAAGAAAAATGAAGTGTTGGTAACATGTACTCCTGTTACCTGCATTAATAAGAACTGCAATCTAACGACAGCTAAATAATCTGAGTGTCTGACGAAAGAATTATTACAGGACGTGGAGTTAACGGCAGAACAGAGAAGCGCTGCGGAGAAAGTAATAGCTGAATTTGAAGACCTATTCTCTCGTACTTCGGGTGACTTTGGCCGTACGAGCTTAACGGAACATAGAATAGACACAGGCAGCCATTTTCCCATCAAGCAACATCCTAGGCGACTGCCGTTTGCTAAGCAAGAAGAGGTGAGCAGACGTTTAGAGGAGATGCAACGTGATGACGTCATCAAGCCATCGACTAGTACCTGGGCCTCCCCAATTGTTTTGGTCCGAAAGAAGGATGGTTCCACCCGGTTCTGCGTTGACTATAGACGTCTGAATGATATTATCAAGAAAGACAGCTACCCTCTTCCCAGGATTGACGACATTGGACACTTTATCGGGAAAGAATGGTTTTCCACTCTGGATCTGAAGAGTGGCTAATGGCAAGTAGAAATTCATCCCGATGACCGTGAAAAGACTGCGTTCACCACGGGACGAGGATTGTGGCAGTTCAAAGTTATGCCTTTTGGACTCTGCAACGCACCGGCTACATTCAAGCGTCTAATGGAGACAGTGTTGAGAGGACTTTCCCACGAAGCATGTCTCATTTATTTGGACGATATCATCATAGTAGGAAAGACTTTCGAAGAGCATCTCGAGATCCGAAAGGTGCTGCAGAAATTAAAGGAAGCAAACTTGAAACTGAGTCCATCGAAGTGCAACTTGTTCCGTCGGGAAGTACGTTATCTCGGGTAAATAATATTTGCTCACGGAGTCCGAACCGATCCCGAAAAGACGTCCGCGGTCAAGAACTGGAGTCGTCCTGTGAATGTCCATGAGCTGCGAAGTTTTCGCGGACTGTGCACTTACTATCGGAAATTCGTGAAGGGTTTTTCTCAAATTACAAGACCATGTCACAAATTGACCGAGACTGGACAAAAATTTCTATGGACTGCAGAATGTGAGGATGCGTTCAATGAACTCAAGACGGCCCTAACATCTTCGCCGCTCCTGTCGTATCCTCACCCTGATAAGCCATTTATCCTGGACAGAGATGCGAGTAAGGAGAGTGTCGGAGCAGTTTTGTCCCAGGAGATAGATGGCCAAAAACATGTCATTGCCTACTGGAGCAAATGCATTTCGAAGGCAGAACGTAACTATTGTGTTACGAGAAAGGAACTTCTGGCTATCGTCAAGGCCGTAGAACATTTCCATTATTACCTGTACGGCCGAAAGTTCCTGATCCGAACGGACCATGCCTCTTTAACCTGGCTTCTAAATTTCAAGAATCCAGAGGGATAGCCAGGTGGATGCAGAGATTACAAGAATATGACATTGAGATACGTCATCGGAAAGTACAATCTCATGGAAATGCAGATGCTTTGTCGAGAAGGCCCTGCATAGACAGTTGTCGCTATTGCTCCAGGGCAGAGAAAAATCACCTTCTGAAACATCCTGTTGTCCGCCAAGTTACGTGTCATCGGCACTCAAGATCGCTGGAGTTACGAAAAAGTTCAGGCGGATAGCGACCTCAAACCTATTTGCAGATAGCGACCTCAAACCTATTGTGGAATTTATGGAAAAGTCCGGCGACAAACCCAGCTGGCAAGAAATATCATCTTGCAGTCCGGCTACAAAACAGTACTGGGCTTTATGGAATTCGCTTCGCCTGAGAAATGGAGTCCTGTATCGTAAATGGGAGTCGGACGACGGCAAAATGCTCCGTTGGCAGTTAGTACTCCCTCGTTGGAGAAGAATCTCTGCTAGTACAGTACGAAGACACCTTCACATCAACGCACGACGAAGAAAGGACCACTTATGTTGGATAAGAGAACACATCTCTTGGACCAGACATCTCTTGGACCAGATGGACTCTTCACAGACAAGTCCAGACTCACAGTGGAGAGCGATTCAGGACATCTACTGAACTAGAAGGAACAACGCACCAGATTCCGTCAATCCAAAGCTGTTGAAAGACACAGTTATAGAAGTGGTGCAATCATGGTTTGAGCAGTGATCTCACTCGGTTGTCACACTGACCTCCATGCGTTCCATGGAGGAACTCTGAATGGTGGGAGATATCGGGATGAGATCCTTGATTCATATGTCCGCTCATATGCCGGTGCTATTGGCAACTGTTTCATTCTGATAGGTGATAATGCACGATTTCACTGAACTGTGGTTGATAAGGACTTCCTTGGGGGTCATGGTTTGGAGCGAATGGAATGGCCAACTCAAACTCTACGCCTGAATCCGATAGAACATGTTTGGGACTATCTTCATAGACAGGTTGCTGCTTTAAGTTCTCTTCCAAGGTCGTCAGATGTGCTGGAACAAGGCTTACTCAGTGTGTGTTCTTCGTTTCGCATTTCGGTGTCCGACAACTTAATTGACTGCATGGGAAATCGATGCATTCAAGTTCGGAATAGATACATTCCTTATTAGAACTTTTTTTTCAATTCCAAATATAAACTTTTCCACCAAGATTGCTTTTTTTATTGTAAATAATTTTTGATTTTAACTTGTGTGAATTTCTATGTCGCATTCCATAAATAACTGTTTAGTGCACATTTCCTACAAATTTGTTGTTTCTACATTCATTCATTTGGAAGTTGGACGAAAAAATCGGGTTGTACCTAAACTTTTCTAGGCCAGTGTAGAATGAAATTTTCAATTATGTTAGATGGCAAGCTAACTGAAACCAAAATGTCAAACTTGTTTTAAGTATTTCATAAATTTTGAGATTTTGTGAAAATCATGTAAATATTTGTTCTCGCATCCCTCAAAGACAGCCTAAGACAACAGAATAAAATCTGCTAATAGGATCGGCAACGAATAAAGCAAAAAAAAAAGGTCACTTATTTTCAAAAATGTGAATAAATTGCATGAATGCAAAAACTGCAATTTTTTTTTGCAGAGGGGGTGGGGTGGGGGTGGAAAATATCACTCTTCATATACTACTTGGGTTTTAACTTAAAGAAATATCGTCAATTTTGACTTTTTTTAATGCTTATATTTTCTTTTTTACATTTTGTGAAAATTGTGCAAAATTTTCTTGAGGCATAGTATTAAAATATATATACAGTGAATTCAACAAAATTTTAAGTATAGGCGAGGATTGATCTCTTTAAAAGCTGAACTACTAAAATAAAACGTTGCTTTTGAAAAAAAATTGTTTTCTCTATTGGCAATTTCACTCAGCATTTAGTTACTTTCGAACCTGTAATCTTTTAACTGTACACAGACGTTAAAAAGCTTTAAAAAATCCTCGCCCAAAGCACCCTCCCCCCGCAGGTAGATGCCCCATGTGTAGGCTTGCCATAACACAAAACATTTAACAATACACAGAAGTTATAACTTTCCTATCTATACATTTGCAAATATATTCAAATTTCGTTCTTTGTACTGCTACAATGCGAAAGATAATTCAGGGTTTTTGAATATCTGCATTGCATTTCATTTTGAATATCTGCATCTGAAAAAAATATACATATAAACATCAATGATATATACTTTTTTCTTCAGCTTTTACTTACAGCTAGAATAATATTAACTTTTGATATTTCTTTGCAACTGTGCAATTTTAAAACAAATAATTTGTTACTAGCACAATTATTATGAGAGGAAATTCAGTTTACACTTTAATTTTTAAGGGGGGGGGGTTACGCCAATGCTTGAAATTTTGTAAAATAAAAATAAATAAATAAATAACGAAAAAACTCTTAATTTGTCTCTTTTAATACCATGCTTAGAGGGTTTCGTGGTGTGACTTATAAAGAGTGCAGAGAAGGCAAATTAATGAAATTTGTAGATTAATGAGCATATCTTTCGGTGAAAGAAGAATAAAAAATGCACCTGATCGAAGAGTTTTTACCTGGAGCCCCCACCTCCTCACTATTACGTCACAGCTGGGCATTCGTACTCCCCACAGCATCGCGGTGGACTTTTAACCAGAGTCTTAAACACTCGCACCGCTCTTTTCATTGTCAGCGCGGCGATAAGTACTGCTATACAGTACTTACACGGTAATAACTGCAGACCCTCAGCGTGGGCAGACCGTCATCGGCATTTTAGGGAATATAATAGACTTATAACGATGACATAATCCCCACAAAGAAGTCTTGGATTATTTGCAGTGCGGGAGAGCTGCCTGCCAGAGATGCATCGATTGGGTTGTCGCATCACCTGTTTCTGCTACATTGAAATTCAGATTAAAGCCTACGTAAGCTCATTAATTATACGTGGCCACTTTGCGCTCGGCTTGATTACACTCTCGCATACATTATGCATTCATAGATAGGAGCGTCGTAAATAATTTGGTTACATTCGAAGCTTCCGGCAATGTGCTAATAACAGAGATTAACGGGAGGAAGGCTTCGTGTGAGTTGGTCATTGCCGGAAGCACCTTAATCTTCCATTCACCCCCTGGACTCTGAAGGCCAAAAGCATAACTCATTTTCCCCGCTCCGTGTCTCGGGGGAAACGTTAGCGCTCGCCATCCCCAGGCCACCTGAATTCACGCAATTCGCAAATCCGAATAATGAAACTGAGATGGGAAAATTACCGAGTCTGTGTGTGCCGCGATATTTTTCTTCAGAGGATTCCGGAGCAATTAAATAAGACTCGGTTAGCTAGATGGGTTACTTTTAAGGATTATAACGGCATTTAAAATTTGAGAAATTGCTATGGTATACATCTAACATAGGCGCACCCACGGAGGGGCTATGGAGGCTCAATTCCCCCCCCCTTCCAAAAGGTGGAAATTTAGGAGTGAAGAGCATTAAAAATTGAAAATTGTCCCTAATGAATTAAATTTTTTCCTTTTGAATTTTTTTTAATTATTTCTAAAATACTTTTTACAAAAAAAGCTACTTTTTAAATACTTACAGTTAGAGAACGAAAAACAGTTAAACTTGGTTTCAACGATACTGAAAAGATTAGATAATTATTTGACAATAACGAGTTACATTGGTTCTGTGCATGTTGTTCTAAGTGCCAGTCAAGTGGCACAGTATATTTTGACGTTATAAGAGAGTTATAAGTACAATCGAGGTCACTATTACCGAGTTCAGCAGAATTTGTAGCCCAGCCCCCTCCCTAAACTAAAATCCTGGGTGCGCAACCGCACCTTAATTATTTGTCGTCTGATCAATAGTCTTGTTAGTGTAGAAACGTGTACGTTCATCGAGCTTTCTTAATTTATCTATGAAGAATAGTTACGATTGTCTGATAAAGCAAATGGTTCTGCATACAGAAATAGCTTACTAAAAATTCAAAACAAATTCAAGATTTACCACATAGCAAAGGAAACTTGAACACTTTTCGTTAAGTTTTTTGTGAAAATAATGCAGATGCAAACGACACGTAAAGAGCGTCTAACATAGCTGCCAATCTTCACAGAATGTAACAAACCACTTTTTGTGAACACTAATTTTCACCTTTGAATATAGTACAGTTTCTAAGACTATTTAACGATTTGGTTAATATCTTGACAAAGGAGTTTAAAGAAACAAACTTCTTTCGTTGGTTTCGTATATTCAAATTATTTACCGTAAAAACTAACAAAAAAAAAAGTTTGTACATTATTATTATTTTTCCTTTTTTATATCTAACTGTGCGTTTTTCAAAAACTAAGTATTTATTTACAAATCTTAAACAGGAAATTTCACTTGTATTCGAATACTTTTTTGAGAGAATGTGCAAAATGTGATTAATTATAATTCGTAAACTCAATAATTTTATTTATATAATGTCAAAAACATAATAATAAAACATTGTTCTTTTTATTATTATTATTAAGGTTGATAAATTAAGGAAATGTACAAATTCTAAATACACATATGTGAATCTTATTAAAAAAAATTAAGAAGTTTAATAGCAAATATGCAATTGCAAAGTAAATAGTGACAAGAATATAAATGAATCCTTAAGACATTAGAAGGAAGTCTGAAAAAATTGTGACAATGCAACAAGAAGCGAATGCACACGGCATCATAGGATTTTTCATAGTTTACCCATTCGACAACTAAAGAGACGAATTCCGAAACATGGCGACTGTTTCCATTGAAGTGGTGACGTTTTCTATTCCACTCGCTTAGCGTTGGCAGCTGTGACGTCTAGTGATTTCAACATTTAATAGTCTCATTCAAATTTCCAGTGAGAATGGGGAATGCTTTCGCCACATCATTAAGTGCTTTACTCTCATAACAAATTAAAATTTAAAATAAGTGACTTCCTATAGGCCCACATAAACAACAAACATAGGCCGCATTCGTAAATGCCAAACGAGTTGCACTCGTGCAACGAGTTTCTATCTAAGGTGTTCGTAAAGTAAATTGAGTGCATTCAATTTAAAAACTAGAGCGTTCGTATACAAAATTGAGTGCGATTAGTTTCAAACGAAGTAAATTGAAAGCGGATCAGGTTCGTTCAGTTGTTTAGAAGGTACACTTGCTGCACGCTATTGCTGTTTTCAAATGGCATCCGATGTTATGAAAATGTATGTTGTTGTGAAAAGTATTTTACGTTTGCTAAAGCTGCAAATATTATTTTTTTCGAGGAGGAAATTCATGCATACATTAGAAAATGCTATGAAGGTGCATAATTTTTCAAAGGTAATCATTTGCTTGTATTTTTCATTTTAGTAAATTCAGTGTTCAGATTGAAGTTTATTTAAACGATTATTAGCGAAATTTGAAAGTCTCTTGCTCAATACTTTTGAAAAAATGAAGTTTAAGCTGAAATTTCTAAATTTTGATCCGTGCACTTCAATTATGGCCACTCTTTCTTTTAAAAACCTTTTTCCTAACCATGTTTTCGAAACAACGGGTTTATTTAATCGATAAACAGTAGTTCAAAATCAAATGCAATTTATGATTATCTGTTTCATTTGAGGGCTTTTGTAAAAAAAGGTATTATTTATTAAAAAAACATAAAAAAATTGGATTAATTTTTCGCGGCTTAATTTAAAGTGATTAACTCGTAGGTGAAAACAAAATTTGTGATTACCTATATTTTTCATAGTAAGAAATAAATTTGTGATGCGAAATAAAATCCTCCCTGTATAGTTGATAGTAATCCACATAGTATAAACATCTACATTACTTTTATATATCGAGATCTTTTAATTTATCTCTTAATAATTATCATTACTTTGTTATCTTATTAGTATTACAGGGTGGCCATAATTAAACTGCAAGTGTTCAAGGGGTGCTACAGAGAGAAAACTACCGGGAATATTACAGTGAAATTTGGTATCCACACGTTTCAGAATATGCGCAATTCAAATATGCAAAAAAATCGCCATTTTCACCCTATAGATGGCGCTGTACCATATTTCAACGCTCACTGATGGCATATACAACTTCCAAAACCGATAGACACAGCATAATGACATTCTAAGAGGCATATAAAAATTTAAAACATTATTTACAGTTTATCAAAATTCCATACGATTCGCTTCAGTAATTAAATTTTTACAGTATCTTGTAATCAAAAATTAACGTAAATTAAAATTACAAATTAAACAATTCATAAAGACGTTTTGGAAAACAATTAAACCATTATTTATTCAATGAAGTTATCACATGATGTGCTCAATATGTGAACCACCAGAGGCAACCACATGCTGAAAACGTGAAACAGCATGGTCCACTGTCGCATTTAAAATCTCTAGTGTAACACATCTCACGTGTCTCGTTCTGCTAGATTTAAATTCAGCAACAGAAGCATGTCGTTCTCTATAAATCATATCTTTCAGATGTCCCACAGATAAAAATCGCAAGGATTAAGTTCCGGTGAACGTGGGGGCCAAGCGTTGTCGAAACCTCTGCTTATGACTCGGTCCGCACCAAAGGTATCATTTAGCAACATTTTAACAGCTTTAGCGATGTGAGGGGGTGCTCGTCCTGCATAAATACCGTGGTGCATAAATACAGCGCCATCTATAGGGTGGAAATGACGATTTTTTGCATATTTGAATAGCGCATGTTCTGAAACGTGTAGATACCAAATTTCACTGGAATATTCCCGGTAGTTTTCTCTCCAGCATCCCTTGAACGCTTGCAGTTTAATTATGGCCACCCTGTACTTGGTTTTTTCATACTCCTTCCTTCTGGCTTATTGTTCGGCATATACTACATTCATGCAAAATAAGAACAAAAAGCATCTTCTGTATTCAAATTTCGTTCAACTTGCGTTTATGAAAGTTTTAGACAGTTTCATTTTTAAAAATTCTCTCGCAAATACTTGTCATTTTACTTTTTATTACTATTTTAATTGATTTATTTATGTCACAAAATCTACTTAGATGTATATTACAAAGAGATTTAAAAATATAAATATCACAACAATCATTTTTAATTTAAAGAATAATTATTTAAATGATTTTATATGTTGTAAAACAATCATAGCTCTCCAACGTTCCTGCAATAGTATCCCATTGCAGTTAGGAAATTCTGCTTCGAAACTACTCATTAGTAAATTTTCTTTCAAGGTAAGATAGTTTGTTCCATCTATGAAGCTGTTCTCAGACATAAATGGATTTATTACTAAAGACTGGATACGCTCCAAATCCATTAATTGGCTGATTCTTCAATTGCATTAATTAATTTCTTAAATGATTTAATATTTCTCGAACGTTATTAGACATTTTATCCTACCATTTCATTAAGGTACACTTTTAATTAAAATCGCTCAGAGGGATTTACCAAAAGTTGGCTTTCATCAATTTAAAGTTCTTTTTTTTGGGGGGGAGGGGGGGCTTAGTAAAGATTAAAGAAAATAAATGCTTAAATGTAAGAACAAGATTTTTTCTTCACGAATTTTAAAATGTTTAAAAGCTACATGTGCCTTTGTATATGCTAAAAGTATGGTTATAGAGCACTGCATAAGAATCGCCCAAATATTGTGTTTGTTTGTGTGTGATTGTGGCAACGCTACAATAGGGCGATCTGCCAGGGTGGGGAGCCCTTGGTAGGAGGACTTTCTAAGGGGTTCTAACGCGTATTCACGTTACATCTGGAGAAAACGAATCGCCCAAATAAGAATTAGACAAGTGGAATTGTAAAAAAACAATTTATTGGAAATCAAAAGAAATCGCCAAGGTCGTTGTAACACAGATCCCATCGTTTTGGCAGCAGGTATATGCCTTTGCTATAGAAACACCATGGTTGATTCTTAAAAAAGAAACGCAGAGCTTCTTTCACTTCATCGTCCGAATGGAAATGTTTCCCTTTAGTGCTCTCTTAAATAACTGTAAGATGTGGAAGTCACAGGGCGAAAAATCCGGAGTGTACAGCGAATGTTCCAACCCTTCCCAATTGAATTTTGGGAATGCTCTATATTAATTTTACTTATTACCTTCTTTAAAATTACATACTATAAAATTAATTTTAAAAAATAATAAAGTATACGTATGTATGAAAAGCTCTAACAAAATGCAACAAAAGTGTTTTTTCAAAAATGTTTCACTGACTTGAATCTTTAAAAAAATCATGATTTTCAGAGTCCATCTTTTTTGAAGATGTTTTTATACAGAGGGTGTTTACACATTTTTAGAACGATTTCGATAAAGAATTAAAAAAAAAGTAAATGTTTCAGAATAAAAATTTTTGGCAACAGATTATTATTTGAAATGAGAAATATCGTCTGCTATTTTTAAATTTATTCTTCTTTCAAAATGTCATATGTAAACAAGCTGTGGATTGAAGGATATGTTTTCGCGCTTTCCGAAGAGAAATATTCTTATTCCATTATTCGAAAACGTTGTGAAATGCATAGTATTAAAATGTCTAAGTGCAAAATAAGCAACATTATTAATCGGCAAATTAAAAACTGTCAAACATCGTTTCTACATGGAAAGAAGACTCCAAACGAATATCCGAAAAAGGTACGTACTGTTTCAAACGTTTCTAAAGTGAAATCGCTGGTAAAAAAAAGAAAATCCGCCAACACAGAGATCAATTGCAAAGTCTTTAGATACATCTATAGCAACAATAAATAAAATAATAAACCAAGATTTACAACTTAAAAAAGCTAAAAAAATAATGTTCACCAGCTTTTTCCGAGACATGTGGCTCAACACAAGTCATATTTCGAAAACTACCACTGCATTCCTTGAAAAAATGAAGACTGATACAGATATTGCATATATACCTTTTCAACATATTCCTGCGAAGTCCTCTGACGTTTCACCTATGGACTATTGTGCCTTTGGTCTGTTAAAAAGAGATCTTTCTAAACGCAAACCCACCGCGATAGATGGAATCTGGAAGTAGTGGCAGAGGAATGGAAAGCAATACCCATGGAAATTTTACGAAAAGCTCTTCTATCCTGGAAATCACGATGCAGACTTATAGTCCAGAAAAAAGGCTATCAGATCGAACATTTAAAAAAATAGTCTTTGCATTTTAAACATTAATTAAACGGCCCCGAAATCGTTCTAAAAATGTGTAAACACCCTCTGTAGTAGCGTAAAAAGTCTCTTTTTTTCTCCTATTTGCTTCATAGTTACATTGTTTTTGAACTTGATAAGAGAAAATATAATGTATAAGGATGACTTGGCATAATTTACCTGTTTTGTAAAAAAATAAAAAGCTATAAAGTGAGTGACCATTATTATGAAACAGAGTGAGCAGTAATTTCCCCATATGACCCTACTTTAGAAATGACTTAAATGATTTTTGGACTTTCATGGACAAGGAACTTTCATGATTTAATATTTGCAGACCACAAATATGGCTCGATCAATGCTAATATTGTTTTATATTGTTTTATTGTTTATTATTATTTTTGTATTTTCATTGCCAAACCATATGAATGCTCGTGTTTTTCAATTGTCATATGCTTACCTCAAATACATTTTACAAAACAGTTTTAAAATATAGAATGTATATAAGAAAATGATAACTATTGTAATGTGTTCATTACAGATTAGAATTACATTCAATTCACATATTTTGTTTTATTTTCAGAAACCCATGTTGCAGTAAAGGGTCCTTCGAGAACAAGGTATGGTAAAACTACCATGTATGCAAAAATTGCAGCTTGGTGTCAAATTATCTGTTCAAAACTATTATCAGTTATTTGATATTTTTTCTTGTTTTGCGTTCATTAAATGTTTGTTTAATAACATAAGTTTGTTATAGCTTATTTTGTTTTAATATCAAAGGGCTACATTTGACAAATACCAGTTTTTCTGCTCCACAATGAGTTTATTTCATGAACATTGGGTTTACTTCATTTTTATTTCATGAAATCATAAATGAATTTCATTTCATAAGAATTTTAGTCATTCTCTGTTTATAGGAATTCTGTGTGTGACACTTTTGTATGTGATGGATTACTTCTCAGAAGCATAATTTTGATTGGAACGAAAGTGATTGTAATCTCATGGTGCAGTAAAAAGATGTTCAGTTCATCGTTTTTAAGTTTCGGTAAATTTTTGCAGTTTATTAAAAAATGACCAGGCATTAGTTTAGAACGTTAATATTCAGTTTGTATTCTCTACATTTTTTCGCTTTAAGGAACAAGAAAAATGCGTTAAAAAAAAAAGTTAAAATTGTTGATTAATGTGGCAACTGCCTAAATTTATTTTTTATTCGTTCGGCGCGAAACTCATTTTGACGCGGCCTTCTCTGTGAAAATCTGTTTCTCGTGCATGAACAAAAAAATTGTGATGAATAGAAATTTGTACAATTTAAAGTGTTTCAACTTCTTTCGCAAAGGGGCCAGCGCTGGCATATTTTCAAGGGGGCCCCCTGAAGCTATGGCCGGACAACTGATGATTTTTTGGTCTCGCAAAGGAGCCAGCGTTAGCATATTTTCGAGGGGGTGGGTCCCTTGAGGCGATGGCCGGACCCACTTATGTTTTTTTTTTTTTTTTGTCTCGCAAAGGGGCCAGCGTTAGCATATTTTCGAGGGGGCCCTCTGAAGCAATTCGGACCCACTGATGTTTTTTTAGGTCTCGCAAATGGGCCAGCGTTAGCATATTTTCGAAGGGGCCCCTTGAGGCGATGGCCGGACACACTAACGTTTTTTTTGGTCTCGCAAAGCTGCCGGTGTTAGCATATTTTCGAGGGGCCCTCTGAAGCGTTCGCCGTACCCACTGATTTTTTTGGGGTCTCGCAAAGGGCCAGCGTTAGCATATTTTCGAGAGGGCCCCCTGAAGCGATGGCCGGACCCACTGATTTTTTTTTTGGGTCTCGCAAAGGGGCCAGCACTGATTATACTGTATTATACGGAATTAAAATAGCTTTAAAAAAAACTTTATGATAATCTTTATTTTTGTACATTATTTAAAGTAAAGATGAGTTTCGCGCTGAAACGGCAGCGCCGAATAGTACCAAACCGGTCCAGCCTATAAAGCTGCGATACCAACCAGCTGAAAAAAATTGGATTTTTTATAGTAAAGGGGTTACTTTTACTGTGTTTATTCATCTTAATGAAAATAAGAATTCGATAAAGCGTTCCAACTTATTTAAATGTAAAAAGGGTGGTTATAACTAATCTTACCTACGCGTTTAAATCTATTGATTAAAACTAACACTCCTTTATTGATTAAATTTCTTATCGGCTGATTTAAATCCTTTTACGCTAAAAATTGCCGAAAAATACTCCTTAAAGACAGTAATTTGTAAACGCCTCCATTCGCCTCAATGCTCCCGATTCGCTAGATTCTATTTAGCTCCGTTTTCACTAAAATCTTGTCTATTTGAGAATTCTGTCTCTCCCCCACGAAAAGATGTCTGGTAAAATATCCTATTACTATCACGTGACCAATGCTCTTCAACGGAAAACGGTACATAGTCACAACGCGGGAATCGTGGCTTGCGTCGGGGTTTGAAGAACAAACATGTCGTTATCAAAATATGAATTTGCAAAAGAGTTTCTAAAGAGGATATTGGATGTATTTTATTTAATGCTAAGTCCTTTTGCGGTTGGTTATTAATTCTCGATGTATTCGCTGGTGATAATTTTCTTTTATATCCGAATACCAAATGCATCTTTTTTCATATTCAGAGTTGTGAAATAAATTCAACCTAAATGTGGAAAGGATGCTTTCGGTAAAAATTTTGTTTTAATGGACATAGTTTCTTACGATTGGATTATAAAATTCTCGTCGCTCTTGTAAAACAAATGAAGTTATGATATCTTCAGTCAAGTGAGTAAGTACTATTTTACCTTTTTCATGTAAATAAATTTGGTTGCTTCTTTAATTAAATCTCACAGCTGGTTTAACCATGATTGCATTTCTGTATTCTGACTGTACTCTGAATTCGTTTTATAACTAGATACTATAGTGAAATTATATTCTATTTATTAAAAAAATACATTTTATAGTGTATTAAAATATATGTAATGTATTTGCCTTGATTTAAAATTTATTTACTCGGGCTTATAATCATAGATTACAGCTCTGATAATAAAGAATGTAGAAAACGAATAATTCAATATATTAATCAAAAACATCAAATTTTCATAAAACACCCTTTTTCCAGCTTAAAATAATAATTCTCGTTGAGTACAGATATATAATTAAAAAAGGACCGATTTTGTAAAAACGCTCATTCTATAGCTTAAATAATAATCATAATTGAGTACAGTTATATTAATCAAAAACAGACAGATTTTGTAAAAACACTTCTCTTTTTTGATTATTATTTAGGCTAAATGGAGCTGTTGTATAATGCTCAAAAATTGAGAATTTTTCGCTCCATTGATTTTTGTCGATTAATGGAGCAAATTTTACTCAATCGGGAGAATGGCTGTTTGAAGTCAAAAATTGAGTAAAAATATGCTCCGTTTGATTATTATTTTACTCAGTAGATTTAAGCGTGAGGGTTTTACAGTAGTCGAAATGCGTGAAGGGATTGTAATCAAATTTCGTATACATGAGATTCTCTCAGGGCGAATTTGAAAAAAAAAATTCGTTCAAAAATAGGCTCTAGGTCCCTCTTTGCATGAAAAAACAGCAAATTTAGCTATGGAAATGGGTAACTCGAAATCTACAAACAATCTCCACACTTATTGAATAGTTTTGAGCATTTATTAACTAATTTGGGTCATTTTTTCATCTTTTCCTCATTCAAAGTGCCCCTTTTTGAACATTTTTAAAAATTAAATTTAAAAAAAAAACTTCCGTGAGCGCATCTCCTGTACAGTCCATATGCAAAATCTCGAGGCAATGGGCTCATTTATTTTAATTGCAAAATGAGGATTTAAAGGGAAGTATAATTATAACCAGCCTGTACCTATTTGTGATTTTTTTATACACAATGTCATTTTACCTAATAAAAAAAAATTCAGACTTCAAATTTCAAGCATTTAAATATATTTTTAAAAATAAGAAAGCTATTGGACTAGAAAAAAATAGGTATAATTTTACATCAATTATTAAATTTCCTTGCGGTACGTTGAGTTCTTAAATGAACATTTAATGTAACACGCAATGCCTATTGTAGAGAGCCGTACTTCTATATTTGTTTGTTGGCGGCTTTAAAACAGTTATTGGTAATGAAAAATAGCTGTAGACATAGTGAATTTTCTCATATCTTTCAAGTTAAGATTTTTTTTTGTACTTATATACTATGAACAACCACAAAATAGTTATGCTGATTGGAAACGTAGACAAGAAGGGCACTATGCATCTAACTTCTCCCCAAAGCAAATTTTGTAGACTTTTAATTCTTAACAAACCAATTTTTCCTTTTACTATAATAATTATCCCTCTAATTCCCACCCTCAGTCTTAAATTCTCTAATTCTTATAACGTTTACTTACCGAGCAGGGAGGGGATATAGAAATATAGCCACTTCCCACTCCTCAAAAATTTCGTTATCATGAGACTAAATTTTTAGCCGTGCAGTTAATTTCTTTACACAATCGTATTCCCTCTTCTTCCTCCCAGAAAAAAAATTTGGTGGAACGCCCTTGTTTGGTATAATTATTTAATTTTTATCATCAAATGCAATAGTTTTGATCATCAGCGAATTAAGAAGAAATTTAGTTTTTTCTTATACCACCTTGAATTAATATCAATATTACAGAACTTTTCCGCTGAAATTCTAAATAATCCCTTGCTGAACCCCGGCTTTTGAACCTTTTAGGTGCATTTTAGCCTCCAGTCTTCGTAGAAGCGTACATTTGACAAGAAAACATATTCTTAGTATCTAAAAGATGTGCACGTCCTGCGAAAAGTAATCGTAATTGTGTAGTAAATTTACTTAGGTGGTCCAATAAGATGTAAAAATGTACTGAGATGCGTTTAGAACAGGCTAGTAGAACCGTGAATTCAAATCAAAAAATGTAAATCCGGGCTAGGATCTCTTAAAATGTCCCTCACGGAGAGTTTTTCCCCTGTTGGCCTAGGACCTTAGTGCAGTCAATCGGCCTTAATGCATAAACACAAACACCAAAATCAAATAACGGTTCTTAAGGTCTTAATTCAAAACGCCAGTTTGCCGAATGAATAAGCAATGTTAAAAATCTACGGAACGAAACCGCTCACGCCATGTTTTTAAAATTTGAATACCTGTCATTTTATTAATTACAAAAAAAAAAAAAAAAAAAAAAAAGCGACAGTGTGAATTAATTCTTTACTTTGTCAGCTTTCTTCTTTCTATATTCCTTCATAAGGAGACAGTGTTTCTGTTTATATTCATTCTATGTCCCGTCTTGCTTTAATTATTCCCTGCGCTTTTTCCGTCTCTCTGCTGCTGTTGTTGATGCCATAGTTTAAAAACTTCCTATTATTAAAAAAATTCAACTTAGTGGTAATAACAAGTGGTAGTTATTTTTTAAACTTAGTGTGTTTACTAGAAAAACTGTAGTAAAATTACATTATTTAATTATATTTAGTGACAGTAATTAATCATATATAGGTGTGCATAGCAATAAAATCATCCTCATTTATTCAAAAGATAAAATTAGGATACATCAAAAGCCATTAAGAACTCTATTATCATTCAATACTAGCCGTGACTCACATTATATGTGACCCATATTACGAAATAAAATATCTTTATTCTTAAATAAAATATTTTTAAAATTGAAATTGATCAACAACTGTTTTTATTAAGATAAATAAGTAGGAGAAAAAGTAAAAAAAGTATAATTTACAGCTATAAAAAGTTATAAATAGTAAAAAGAAATGAATTTTTTGTGACTCACGTTACAAAGAATTCGATCGATATAAAAATTAACCCCTCTTATTTATTTTAAATATTAATTCTGAAATATCACTTTTATATTTGTCTTATAATATAATTCTTTAAGAAAATAGAATTATTTATCTATATAAATTTCTGAAACTTAGTAAAATACGTACCTTTAAATCTATTCAAAGCTAAGAAGAATTCACAAAAATAATGTTCTTTGCAGAACAAATCTTCCATGACAGAAAATGGTTAACCAGTTGTGTTGCCAGGCTCTAATTTTTGAACTTCATTAAATATACAACAAATAAAAAACAACGTTGAATATATAAAAAAAAAATTTCTTTTACTACTGCAGTTCCCGTGTTATGTGGTATTACCCTTATGTTGTTTTCGTTCGTTCTGAGAAGCCATATCGTGAAACGTGTTTGTAAATTCTATATTTCTGTGAATTCAAGATAGTTCGACGAGTTTCCAGAAGTTCGTGTTTCATCCTGATGACTCGACCGGTTCCTGAAACTTTCTAAGACACTCCGAACTTTGAATCATTCACACTTATGCGAATATGTCAATTCAACAGAGTTCCCACGACAGTATTTTTTAAGGTTGAATTACCCTATAAAAATTAAGCGTTAATCTTTACAAAGTTTCATAAATATTCGACGCGTTTTTTATAATATTTTTGGTGGCTTACATGTAAAACAAATAACTGAAATATAATAAATTAGAATGAAGATATGCTTCATTTATAAAAAAAAATGATTGTGTTTCACTGCGCCTTTATAATACATTGAAACCGTAATATCACATATAAAGACAATATTAAGAAATATATGTTTTAGAGTATTTTCAAATAATCAATCACAAAATTCCGCCGTTACCCGAGCCAAAATTAAAAGATTATAATACATTAATGAACATTTCTTTCAGAGCTCCTTTTCCAAACACTTCTCTAAAACATTGAAAAAACCCTAATAAAAAGATTTTGTTACACTGCGTCAGAATAGCTATGATAAAAATCTGCAATGTAATAAACGCAGAAAACCACTTTTAAATACTAAATTTTTAATGTCGCCAAGCAATCAATGAAATACTCCTCTCGAGCCAAGATTTTCCTATCACGGATATTGAAAATCTTTTTAATGGATTTTTTTGAAACCTAAACTTTAGATCCGAGCAAACATGTAACGTTTTTAAATATTTATGAACTCAATAAAATTGAAAACTTTTCACTCAATATCAACTGAGGATACTCCAGAAAATTTCGTCATTCGCAGATTAAAAGCTGAGAGCTAAAGCCACTTTTTAAATGATATACAATAGTTTTACACACAAAATATTGATTATTTTGAATTGCTTAAAGTAAAACATTTATTGAATCCCAGTCTTCTTGTAAGCATAATAAACAATTTTTTGTGCGTTCTAAATGCTGCGTGTGAAAAATTTAATCTGATTACTTTTGAACTTGCTTTCCTAGCGAACCAGAGACCAATCTGACTTAGTTTATATTTGTACTTTCCTTTTAAAATGTTAACTGCAATGTTTAAAAAGGTGTCTTAATTATAAATAAAAGTAACGATTCAAGGAAAGTTAAAAAGTATTTCTATGAGTAAATAATTGCAAAATTGTAAAACTCTAAATAATGATGAAAGTAAAAAACAAATTTTCATACTTTCTTAAATTCTTGCGCCAAATAATTATAATGATTTAATTTGTTCGCATACCAGACTATCAAGATAAAACCCTTTGAATAACGATAAAAACTGATTAAAAGAAAGCTGAAGTCGTCTAAACTAGGAGATAAAATCATCTAGAAGATAAACATCAGAACTACTATATTTTTTAAAACTCTAACATCAATTGAAATCGCTGAAAAATATCCAAATTGAACTGATGGTACTATAGCATTGCCTGGTATTCAGAATTCAGTTTAGAAGGAGGAATGTAAATGAATGAATCACTGTAATAAAAACAGAAAAGTGCCTGAAAGACTGTGGTTATTAGAAATGATTTCTATCTTATTTTGAAAGGAAACCGAGTAGACGTACCTAAGTCATCACCCGAAATTGAAGCTTAGTATCCAATTGCAGCCTGCTTGATTGCTTTAATGTCACAAGCAATGGCGTTTGGTGAAATTTAATAACGAACATTTTTTTAATTCAATACTCCAAGGGCGGATTAAAGGGGGTGGGGCGGAGGGGGCAATTGCCCCCCGAAACAAAAGAAATTAATGTAAACGTTCCCATTTTACTTCCATAAAATGGACGTATATGTCAATCTTCTAACTAACCCAGACAGCACAGCAAGCTTGATTTATCAAGTCAATAAGCTTGAATTAAGCTTGAAAATTTCAAGCGTGAAATCTTACACGCTTGATGCATCATCAATACATTCATGCATCAAGCTTGCATTAATGCAAGCTTGCTGTCTAAATGCAAGCTTGAATCAAGTGTTCAAGTTTACACTTGCCCAACTTGCATTAAGCTTGACATAGCAAGCTTAATTTTAAGCTTAAAAATTTTTCCTAAATACACGGGGCGCCTGTCGGCGAACTCGCCCCTCATATTTTATTTTTCCCCGCCTATGCTGAAATTTCAAGTTATTTTAATCTGTTTCCAACAAGCGTTCGCGGCTGGGATCGAACTCGGGACCAAAGGTTTGGGAAGCCAGCGTCCTAATCATTCAGCCATTCTGACACGTGCTGATTAGAGACCCTTTATTCCTAAGAGACTGGACAAGTGCAAGTCAGCCGCTGATTGGACAAGCAGCTTTTTTTACCACCCGAGGCGGTTTTGAGTCTTTCGTCAATGGGAGAAGCATAGCGCATGAAGGAGTTCGTGAAATAAAAGATTATTAACAGCAAAATAAAAATAAGATTCTTCAATTGTACCTTATTTTTGTTAAGATTTTTTTGCTTATTTCTATCGTATAAGTTTTATGTATTAAAATGACGAATTTAATTGAAAAAATACCAAATTTGTAGACATCCGAACACTTTGGGCGAAACGCTGTTCCTTCGTTTTGAGAGTTTTTCTCATTATTTTTAGTTAAAATGTAGTAAAACTATTGCATATACTCTAGAATTGATAGATTATACGTTTATGTAGGGTAATCTGTAAGTTTCCATCTTCATTTGAAAAGAAATTTCAAGTTTTTTGAGGTATTTGAGGAAGCGATTGATTGGCGAAATTTTCCTTGATGTTGGCTTAAAAGCTCCATTTTCGGCTGTCACCAAACTAAAGCTTGTGTTTGTAAACAAGCAAAAACATGCGCAGAAAGTAAATTAAATGCTCCGACAGGTAAGAAAACAAAAGTTCTAAGTAGTAAAACAGTATTTTTACATAACAATAAATGAAATCACGTGTTTTAAAATTGTAACTTTAACTAGTCAGTAATCAAAAACCATATGATTTCTTTCTTTTCTTTTCAATGGGGGTGTATCCTGTTGAAAATCTTGTTTTTGAAAAAATTACTCTACATATATAAATATGGAGAATTTGATTTTTTAACATAACTAAAACATTATTCAATCTGTATTCAATATTTACGCATCTAAACTAGTTTTCTAATACGTAGTTATACATATATTAGTGTGTAAAATACATCTTTACTTAATAGAAACACATTAAATACGGCTAATTACTTTAATAACTATTTAATCAAAGCCTTTGTATCAGAAGTAATTAAATGTAGAGTATTTAACTTATTAATATTATATTTAGTTTATTATTTATGCCAAGTTCAGGACAAATAATTTATACATTGTTCCTGTTTCATTACTTATTATTTTTATTCAAAAAGAGAATTTCTAAAATAATTTTAAATTAAAAAAAATATTATTAGTTATAATAATAAATGAAGACATCGTTAAATCTTTGGCATACACACTAAAAATTTAACTGTATTAATAGTTAACAAAAGTAAGTATATATTTCTTCAAGAGTGGTTTGCTTTACTTTCATTTTAATATATCTCCCTTAAGTTCAACTTTTGTTTCAGTCAAAGAAATGTATGTATATATGCAATCCTAGAACTATGAATTGGCTAATTTACTGAAAACTTTTGAATTGCTTTTATCTAAAGTGAAGACTTACTTTGTAAAATTACTTACTTTGTATAAATCAATAAATGTTATTAAAAATGTCTGATGTTGTTTTTATTTATTAGTTCTTTTTTTTTCCCAAAGAAAAGTTTAATTGCTGTGAGAAAAGATTAGTAACGTTTAAATATTTTTCAATCTGAGGAAGTACAGAAAAATGGGCAATGCTTTCTTTGTACAATTCATAAAAAAAAAAAAAATACAGCTTAACTAATTACTATTGTCCAGAGTGTTCTTAAAAGCAATCATTCTTCTACATGCCGTAACACTCAGTTACCGCAGCTGATTGAGTAAGGGGATAATAAAATATTGAACCTGTATCTGGAATCACCGGTTATTTCAAAACGATCGTAATTCTAGACTCGCGGGGGAGAGAAAAAACCGCGAGGCGAACGAAAAAATCGCCGATGAAGTGATATTACCGATGGGCTGGCACCAGTAGCAACCCCTAACTTGGTAAAAAAAAAAGCGGGCTAAGCATGCGCAGAGTGATCATTCTCCTTCATTGTCGCATCTCTACCCATAAAGGATCTCTAGTGCTGATATGACTAAAGTTTGAAGTGGCTGTTATGGTTGTCACGCCGTATTCTGGCGAGATTGATCAGTGGCCGATGCCCTGTTTCTTTTATTTTTCAATGGGTTGAATCAAAATTAAAATAATGTTATGTGTGATTTAAAGACTCAACTAATATGGAAATAAGCATAATATAAACTTAAAAGCAGCACACGTTTTAAAACTTTCAATATCGCGACACTCATGTTGGGCAATATTGGCTAAAATCGAGACAAACGACTGATTTTGAAATCAATTTCGTAGTATAATTATATTTTATTTTGAAGAATTTCCATATTTGGAACTATAGAATCTTTTTTTTTAATTCTATGGTCAAGTACATTTATGACTGATGATAAATTATTTGTCATGTGGATGCGGCTTTCCAAATCAAGCAGTAATCAAGTTGTATTCAAGCTTGACAGTTAAAATGACTTCTCCAAGCTTGCTGCAAGCTTAAAATGAATTGAACTGTCAAGCTTGTATTAATACGTCAAATTGAAAGAAATGTGAAGCTTGATTTAAGCTTATGTGCTGTCTGGTAATCACCCCCACCGACAAACTAACCCCCCCCCCCCACGAAACACTTGCATTAATCCGCCACTGCAATGCTCTTGCAAATTTGAATGTCCATGCTTCTTAAAAGATAGCTATTTTTTACGAAAATTAATTTCGGTTTCAAATTCTCTGCAGTTCCTAGTTAGAGCAGTATGTGAATTGTCTCTTACACCAAATGCAGTCTCAACCTTTCACTACAAGGTGTGCCAGAAATGGCAAAAACTAATAAAACCTTTTAATTTACAATAAATCTTAAATACACGTTGTCTGAGCTTTGAAAAATATCTGAAAAATAAAAACGAAGACTTTTATATCTGTTTTTCTCACTTATTTAACAGTACCGCATTATCTATTAGATTTATATTTCCTGAAAACATTTTGAACCAACGTCAGAAACAAGAAAAATGAAGCTAAGTTAATGAAGGGTTATCATACACGTCCATACTTTCTTTTTCAAGAAGATAACTCCGTTTATTATTACACAAAATTTCGATCAGTAAATTATTCAGATAAGTTATCTATAAAGTCCTAGACTATACATACGATAAAAAATTTGTAACTTAGTACTCATAATGACTGAAAGTAACATTAAAAATGCAATTAAACACTCCATTCTGAAATGTCGGAACAGCTACTAAAGCCCTCCACGCACACTATTTATTTATTTCATTTTCGAACAACTACATTTATTTCGCGTAAAACGTAAAATATTTTTTTCTTCTATTTTTAACATAGTGTTCAGTAAAAGTGAATTCTCGCAGAGCACGTGTCAATGGTGAACTATTGAGCTAGTCACGCTCTTGAGAACCCTCTGCTTAGGCTATGGTCACATCTATGATCCTGATTTTTAGTTAATTTACTACTGTAGCAATATTAGGAAGCTAGAGTTACCCCTATGAAAAGACGTAAGCAAGTCTAGTTTTAGAAATTTAAATCAGCACTTCATTTGCAAGGGAGCCGTACTGGTGACCTTGCAGGCTTAGCAACGAACAAAATAAGTTAAGCATAGATATTTTAAATACTTGTCTACCTCCCTGCGTATGCATATTTTTGGGGAAGCAAATATTATTTTAGAATTAAAGTATCGTATTGCATTTCATGCAATGAATCATTCTCTATAATTCTGCCTTTGAAAAAACAGCGCGGAAATTCAGTGTTTTTAGAGGATCCATTGCAAAGCATTTTTCACTAGAGCAATATCATTTCTACTAGTTTCTATACGGAGAAAAATCATAATAATATTCCCCTCCCTTAAAAATTTTAATATCAAAGCATGTGCATTCAAAAAAGAAAGCAAATTTCACTTCACATTTAGCTGCTTGTAAATTCAAGATGCATTATTTTCAAAATTGCTCACCCATAAAATATATAACGTTCAGCTTTCGTTCGGTGAACCATTTTTCCTCGCACCGCTAGAAACGTTTTGTCATGTTCAGCTACAGACTTCCCGGTAGATGAATAGCTTTTCGTTTCCTTTGCTTTTAGCTTTGTGCCAGAAATGCGTGAAGATTCCGAAGCATTAAAAAAAAGAAGACACGACTTTTCCTTCCATGGCCTTTGGATAACTTATGTCCTCCGCGTAGTTCATCTTCTGCGGGAATGAAAGACTATTCACACTTGTCTAGCGCCGTGGAAGTAGAAAGAGGACTTTTCTGACTTTGCTTCAAGATAAACTTGTCACTTAACACCAGGCTTAAAAGTCGATAAATTTAATTTTTTGGAAACAACCCTCCCACCCCCATGAACTTTTCTGCTCCTTTGGCCATGATGTTTACATGGAAGGTTTCGAAAAATGCTGATGAACATTAGTAAAATTGAAAACTAATTAGGTTTAAGCTGAAAGTAATGCTGCTTTGATTGATATGGTGGATGAAAAATGCTTTTTCGTGAACCACGACAGTTCTTTAAGTCGCATAAATGCATTCAGTCTGTCAGACGTAGTTATTTATACTATGCAGTCAGTGAACAAATGTTTATTTACCTGTAAAGCTGTTGAAATCACCCCTTTATTCTTTTAAGGAAAAACTTGCAGTTAAGTTAACATTAAGGAAAAGTTATAAGTTACACTACTGAATTTAAAATAGCGATCATTCTTCAAGATTTTGACTAAAATTGCGTACGCGAATTCTTTACAAAGCAATATTTATGTTGTAGTTTACCTAATGGCTCTCTCTCTAATAATGTAAATTATTATTTTTAACTTTTCTGAATGATTCAAACTATTAGCTTTAGTTTGACAGATAAAATGTGTGTGCGTGCTTTGTTTTCTAGAGTAGTCTTTAAAGTCACATAAATGCATTATGTTTGTCAAATTATTTCTCTGTAGTGTTTAAACAAGTGTTTATTTATATGGAAAAGTTTATAAATTGCACCAATATTCATTCTAAGAAAGACTTTTTAATGTTAATTGTATGAAGAGCTACGTGTTACCATCGTGCTATGCACTTGAAACATAATCTTCGTCAATGAGATAATCGATCAGTACAGGTAATACTCCGCTCGACAGAAATTTCAGGTATCGTTTTATTTTTGATAAAACACTTTTCGAAGAACAAATTCCTTATCTCTCAAACGGAAATACAAAACTTGACCAAAAGTTCGAAATTACCTTTTAATGACAGTTCACTACCACACATGAAGACGGCATATACGCTTGATTCAAGTATTATATGTTTCCTGTTTTTCTTTTTTTTTTTTCAGAACACTTTCGAAACAAATTTGGCTAAAAGCGATAGAAATATTTAAAATATACAAAAGCTATTTATCACAGTTGTTTTTTTAGGTATAGTCTGATTTTAGTAACAGACATTTTTTTTTTCAAAGAGTCCAGAATCCATTATAGGAATGTTAATGCCTAAAAGGCATTGTATGGAGTACACAGACTGAAAAATCTTTTTTTTTTTTTTTTTGCACTAAAAAAAAAAACTGCGAAAAGAAGAAATGCATAATAAAAACATTTTATGAGAACTAAGTCTTCTAAATTTATCCTTTTCATCCAGCACGGTCTTCGATATTGCATAAATATAAAACATGAATAAAATAACAGCGTTAATTCATTATTTCCATGCATCAAGATATTCGCCATTAATTTGTTAAAAGCCGGATAAATAAGTTAAGAATTCAGAGTGGCATTTTATGTTTCAGAGATTGGGGAATGATATATTATTTAAAATTTATTATCTTAAAATGATTATTTTACGATGCTAGGGAAAGACTGAATAATAAATAATTTCCAGCATTCGGTCTATATGTACTATTTCTATATAGTATCAAGTACACAATATTCATTTTTAATTTCTTCTCAATTTAATCCAATTAAGGCATGTTTTTCCCTTACTTTCATTCCGAATTTAATTTTTTAAGTACTTATGAATAGAAAGCATTAATTTATAAATAATATTTCATTTCTTCTTTTTCTTTGATATTCACAGCGCGATCTTAGCTGTGAAAATCAATATACTTCAATAATAGATGAAAACTATTCACAAAATATAAAATCGATTATTTGCCTACTGTTAAGTAAGGAAAGACAGGGTACAATGGAACAAAATTTACTCTTTTTTTTCCCTGTTCACAAATTTGCATGTACAAAATTAGAATTAATGAACACTTTTAACTTACTATTTTCCCCATCTAAATGAATTTTTATGGTATTTAATTAGCATCTTCATTTTTTTTTTAAATTGCAAAAGGTAAACGGGGTAAGAAATGACGGGGTAAAGTGTTTCATTGTACCCTGTATACCGAGGTACAATGAAACACATAATAATACTTCAGAAGCATTCAAATAATATAACTCAAAATTCAAATTTCAGCATATATATTTCATGTACATTTATAATAAACATTAGTGGCAACTTTAGGATTCACATTTCGCTTTCTACTTTCTAACTCTTCAACAAGAGTATTTTTATGGGTCTTGTTAAGTTTTTTTTTCGTTTTCCTGCTCTTCCTTCCTTTTTGTAGGCCAGCTTTCAGGTGAAGTTTTACCTCATGTGGAGAAATTTATTTCTTTTTAGAATTAAAAATAGTGTTTTCGTGTTCTATGGAGAAAATATTATTCTTATAAGTTTCAGAAGAAAAAAAATTAATTTATTATAATCTGAGTAACCTGACAAGAAAAATATGCAGAGTTTGCTTGTTAAAGAAATAACTGTTTGGCATTGATGTTGCAACTTCCTTTTTGTGAAAGTGTTGCTCTATGGAGATCTCAATCTACGCTGCAAAAAAAGTCTGTAAAATTTACAGAAAAAACTGTCCGCCAGGACGCCAATATTTATTTCCGGGTTTTTTTTTTTTTTTTTTTTTTTTTTTTTTTACAGAAATCTTCCGTAAATTTTACAGATTCTCAGTTTATTTTACATAAATCTTCCGTATACGGAAAAAATACGGAAGACTTCTGTAAAATATGCGGAAATAAACTTGCGTCCTGGCTGACAGTTTTTTTTTCTGTCAATTTAACAGACTTTTTTTTTTGCAGTGTAAATATTTCATAGTTAAGACTTTCATTTTAAGTGAACGAATTCACCCATGGTACAATAAAACATGTTTCATTGTACTCCGCATTGAGTCTACAAAATAGGGTCATATGGGGGAGAGAATTACGGATCACTCTGCTTCCGGTCAAACAATGGTCACTCCAGTGGCGGCTCGTGGGATACAGCAAGTACAGCCGGGCTGCACTTGAAATTATCAACACATACTTTAAAATAATTTATTCTACTAACTTTCTTAAATTCAGATTAGACTTATGGATTTTCTATGAAAAATTTTAAAAAAATCTGAAACAAAAACAAAAAACAACGTGTTGTAGTAACTGCCGGCTCGCTCATTCAGAAAAAAGCCCTTTAATCTTCCTGCAATTCAACTGTGAGTCTTGGTACAGCCGAGGCCTTCGAGAGAGGAGAAAGAATCGTTCTCCTTTCTCGGAGGCCTCGGTACAGCCCTCATAGCCGATCAAGAAATTGGCAGCACCGTTGCCTTGGCAACGATTTTGTAAGCAGTCTCTCCGGCACAGGGAGTAAGTAGCTAAGTACAGCTGATGAAAGATTTTCAAACGACGGCTGCAGTGAATTCGACTGACTGATTGGCTCGAGAAGTGAGGGAGGGGTACGGAGAATATATGTTCGGAAAACTCTCGACTTTATATTGCTGAATTCATCAAGAAGGTAAGCCTGGATAGACGCTTATGAATGGACAATTACCCATCAAAGCAGTATTGTTTTTAAGTAAGCAAGAACTGGCATTTAGAGGACATGGCGAGCGAGAAAATTCTTTAAAAATGGGAAATTTTAAAGAGCTTTTAAAATTATTGATATCTGAATTAAAACGACGATTTTTGATGAGGACATCAGTGACCGATTCGCAAGTTTAAAAGAAAGGAGGATTGATTTGACTTATAAAAAATAAGTAAGTTTTCTTTTTTTTTTTTTCTTTCCTTCTGAAGTTATCGTTACAAAAGAAAATTCTAAGGAAACTTCGAATCAGACACGGATTAATGCAATTTTGAGGATAAGAGCGGCTGGTTGAAATTTATGTAAATTTTATGGAAGTAAAATAGGATCTCTTGCATTTTTTATGTAATTTCTTTTCCCTCGGTGAGGACTTAATCCGCCAGTTTTCGAATTCAGTAACAAAGATTTTCCATTCTTGTGGGGAGGAAGGGGGGGAGCTCATATGCTTCCGGCTGCACCAACAGTTTTGACCACGGGCCGCCACTGGGTCACTCACTTTCTAGCATTACAAAAAAAAAATAAAATAAACTAATTATGCCAAGTCATGCTTAAACATTCTATTTTCTTATATCAAGTTCAAAAACAATGTAACTATAAAGCAAATAAGAGAAAAAATACTCTTTTACACAACTACAAAAATATCTTCAAAAAAGATTGTCTCTGAAAATAATGATTTTTTTTTAAGTTTCATGTCAGTGAAACATTTTTGATAAAATAATTTTGTTGTTGCTGTTTTTTACTTGCAGATGGTCTAAGCTTTTCATACGTGCATGTACTTTTTCTTCATTATTTTTAAAATTAATTTTAAAGTATGCCGATTGATACCCCAGTTACCCAGTAAACTTAATAATTAATATGTAATGGGTAATTTTTGACCAGTGATATTTTTTGATTTTATAGATGTTTTTAATTCATTTCCGTGTAAAAAATATTAGTAGTTACTTAAATGTTATACTTTGCTGTAAAATTATATTATACTTTAACTGGAAGATAAGGACAGTCCCCCAAACGTAAAACGAGCTAATTTGGAACTGCTTAGTGATAAAGAACTGTCTAATGGCAATGAAAATAAGATTGAAGAAGCTGCAATAAAATTCCTCCTTAGGAGATTCCGTGCTACAAGAAACTCATTATGTACATGAAGAGCAGAGATATTTTGCTGTGTAATATAATTAAGGAGACCAAACATTACTAGGAATGTCCGCAATTTCAGAACTTTTTCCAGTTTGCCCCCAAAATGTAAGACAACAATTGCTGACAAAATTTTAATTAAAACAGTTATCTCTTCCCAATTTAAAAAGAAATCAATCATGTTTCCTTTATTTTATGAATATCAATAACGCTGTAGTTGAATAAATAAAAGCTATTTTAAAAGGAGCACTGAATTTATAAAAATGTCCCCAATTTTTGTTTCAAAACTGGGGGCACAACGTTGATTTGTCCCCAAATTCTTTCGTGAAAAACAATCTTATTATTTTATTTTATTTTTTCTTAAATACAACTTATTAGACAAATAAAAAGCCTGTCTGTGTGCTAAATAATGATAATTTAGAATATTATTTACTTTTAATATGCATTACTATAAAAAAGGGGGGTTACCCGTATTTACCCCCACATTCCACATCTGACCCATATTTGCCCACATCTGCGCATAATTGCCCAATCAATAATTTAAATAAAATTAATAATAATTCAATTTCAGGTAAAGTGATTATTTGAATAATTTCTAAATTATTTAAGCTTACTTCATGTCAAATTAAATCATTTTATTTTTCATAATTTAAGAAAATATTAAGATGTTGTTGGTTTTTGACCCATAATTTCCCCCTATGATCCTAAATAAATTTTCACTAATTTCTAGTACTTATTTATTTTTTAATTCTGGCTTTGGTAATATGAAGACCATAACATAGTGATCTCAATATTTGAAAAATAAATTATTACACATACGAGAACAAGGGGGTAAAAAAAAATTACTTTTAGCATTGAAACTTACTTTCTATGGAGAAAATCCAATAATTTTGTTTTATCTTGTTACAAAAATGCGATTGTCTCTAAATCACACCAGTAACTCGAACATATATTTATATTTGTGTGCAAATTACAACTTTCTATGACAAATCCTACTGATTTTAGATATTATGTTTCATTGTACCCCATCTTCCCCAATTTAACTCATTACTTAGGGATCCAAGTAGATAACGTAAAAATTTGTTGGTTGGTAACTAAAATATGAGAACTAAATTCAGTTCGAAGCAATGCACATAGATTTTTTAAAATCATTTCCTTTTATGTTTATTTCTTGTAACAAAAGACAAACATAATCTATACCAACATAAAATGAGCTATAATTTAGGGCATGATTTGTTTATTTGTATATTTTAAATTTTGCAATTTTTAGTGGGCTTAAGATATAGTGTTTAGCAGTTTTGATTTACAGGAAAAGAAAATGTTTTCACCATTGTTGTTGTTGTTGTTGCTAATGCCCTCTGGCAACCGCGTTGCGGTGACAGATCCCCCTAAATAGGCAGGCGATGGGCCGAAGGAGCGGCTTCCATTTCAATGAGCCCCAGTGGGAGGAAGTCGGTCTTAGCTCGGGGTCCCGTAATTTTGAACCAATTCCAGAGGAGGGACCAACCCCCTGAAATCGGCACCCCCAGAGCAGGGCCCGATCATCACAATATTGGGCCCTGGGCAAATACAAATTTTTGGACCTCTGCACTCAAGAGAAATTGCATGATACGCATTTAACAGGGTGTCGACAGATCAGGGAAATCATGGAAAAATCAGGGTACATTATCAATCTGGAAAAATCATGTAAATATCAGGGAATTTTTCCAAATTGCATTTAAAAATCAGGGAACTTTTGCCTAGTGAACTAGATCATTTTTAATTGTCAATCTGATGCACGGCTCCGTTCTGGATCATACGATACTCAACTGATGCACAGATACAGACATTTTACGAATCCGAAACTAGAATACAGATCATTTTGTTCAAAATTTGTTGAAAAATACAACATTTTTGGGCCCTTGAAATTGGTGGGCCCAGGGCAAATGCCCCGGTTGCCCTGCCGATAAACGGGCCCTGCCCCAGAGGTATCGTTTAACAACTTGGAGGACTTTGGAGCCACGACGGATTTTACGTGCACCAGCTCCCATTAGCGTACACGGTTCCACAGCGGACGGGCCGAGAGGGGGAAGTCCCTCCCAAGCACTGGCCAAGCCAGATGCTGCTTCACTTGCCGTGTTCTTATGGGAACGGAGTTTAGCGCCCAGTCCACTGCGGGACACACCATTGTTAAAGGCCATAAAATAACAATGATTCGTGTATTTTGGCTACCTCGGTCATCGGTCCATGTAATATGATGCTAGTGCAAGGTAACGACTGTATCGTATGATTGTCAAGCATTATCAAAACAAAAACAAAAAATATTTGATGAATGGAGGCTATAATCTAAATTTCTATTCTAGCAAATAGGTATCACATAGAGACTTGTTCTTACTGCTTAAACTTTAGTCACAACGTTATTGTTCCCCGTTGACAAATATAAGCTTTTTTGCTAAACCACACTGCTGAAAATCGGGAAATCCAAAATCATCCAGATTCCACTTTATAAGCAACGCCCAGCCTTAGTGAAAGTTTAAAAAAAGTGAATTCAGTAGAGCAAAAAATGTATTTAGATCACTTAAAAAAAAAGAAGTAATAATTTTAAAAAATGAAAGTACTGTGCCTCTAATAAACTACTAACAATAATCAATCAGGAATAAAATGTAGATTACTACCGGAAAAAAAACATCCCTCGGCCAGTGGGAGTGGCTAAATGAAGCTACTCGCATCTTACTAGATGTTTTGTTGACCATACTGATATGCATTAATTTGTCACATAGAAAACGGATGTATTTTTACTGTATTTTATTTATAATATGCATTCATTTGTATTTTGTTTATAAAAATTACTATGCCGACTTTTAAAAATCTTGTCCACGCCCACATCTGGTAAAAAATAACTAAAAACGCCTGTCTCTTAAAAGTTTAAAATGACGTTTACAGTCATGGTTTTGTATGCAATTCTTGATCCTTGTGCATTATGTACCTTAAAATTTTTTACAGACCCTTTGGAAACACCCTTTAATTGATGTTGTATTCACTTGTTTTGCGGACGAACATGCAAGATTAATTTTCACTCGAGTAACACTTAAACGATGCCGAGCCTCACCATGGCACAGTGGTTATGCCACTGAAAATGGTAGATGGCCGAAGTATGAAGGTCCCGGGTTCGGGTCCCATCGCGCGGCTGTCGATCTAAGGGTCTGGAGTTTTGGTAGGTTTTCTCCAGATGTAACGTGAATACGCGTTAGAAACCCGTAGAAAGTCCTCCTACCAAGGCACCCTTCCCCTAGTGTAGCGTTGCCATAATCACACACAATTACAGTTACGATGCCGATTGGCAGTGGAGGCTCAAGACATGTCTCGAAAAGAAAATTCTCATGCACATTTTTTGTATTATTTCTTGCATACTAAATTGGAGGTAAAATTTTCGCAAAATTATTGAACAAAACGAATCAAAGTTAAAAATAGAAACTCCGGCTTCTAAGCCACGCCCATCGTCCCATCCCTTATTCAGAAGCTTCTTTAAATCATTTTAAACTGCAGAATTACAAATACATAAATTAATGAATAAAATATTGCATGTAAAGACAAAAGATTTAGATACAACTACTTTTAATAGAGATATTTCAAATTCAAAATAACTTAATGCCCATATATGGTGCTTTGGACTAAGATAACCAACTACAGTTTTTTACAAAAGGACTACTAGTAGAATTTCATCCGAAATGGTGATTAGACTTTTGAAGACGGAAAAAAAAAAAAAAAAAAAAAAAAAAAAAAAAAAAAAAACTGAATTTGCTCCATCACACTACATATTTTAAACAAAAAAAAATAATTCAAAGTTTTAAATTTGTATCAATTTTAATTCTCAAATTCATATTTTCTGTCATATGAACGAGTATTATTGGATAATTCTGATTCATCTTCCAATAATCACTAACTTTAGAAAAAACTTGCATTCCGTAAATGAATTTAATCTTTTTAACTTAGCTAGCACTAGTTTCTTCAGAGATACGTAACGATTTTCCACTGCTCCAGTAATCATTATGAAGCGACATCGCTACAGTAACATTACAACCGAGGAAACATATAGTACATTATATAATCAATAATTTTGAATTTATGTTGGAGATATGCATGTCTTGAAAACATAAAAATCCTTCTATCCACCTTCTGCAATTACACAGAACTGTAATGTTACTTTTTTTTAATAGAAATGTTTTTAAAATAAATTATATGCATTGTCATTTTCACTTGTAGAAAATAATTTGTATAATAATGTTCTCTTTTAACTTTTTATATTTCTTTTTAAAATATTATTATATACAGGGTTTTATAATTTTTAAATATATACTTATTCTTTCAAAAGATATTTCCTAAGGGGAAAATATTTGTTATTATATCTTGATTATTCATATTAATTTTAGACTTCGCGGCAATCAGAGCATATTTACAGAAGTTACAGAATTAAGAAACGACAAATAAAAAAGATTTAGATACAACTACTTTTAATAGAGATATTTCAAATTCAAAATAACTTAATGCCCATATATGGTGCTTTGGACTAAGATAACCAACTACAGTTTTTTACAAAAGGACTACTAGTAGAATTTCATCCGAAATGGTGATTGGACTTTTGAAGACGGAAAAAAAAAAAAAAAAAAAAAAAAACTGAATTTGCTCCATCACACTACATATTTTAAACAAAAAAAAAATAATTCAAAATTTTAAATTTGTATCAATTTTAATTCTCAAATTCATATTTTCTGTCATATGAACGAGTATTATTGGATAATTCTGATTCATCTTCCAATAATCACTAACTTGCACTAGTTTCTTCAGAGCTACGTAACGATTTTCCACTGCTCCAGTAATCATTATGAAGCGACATCGCTACAGTAACATTACAACCGAGGAAACATATAGTACATTATATAATCAATAATTTTGAATTTATGTTGGAGATATGCATGTCTTGAAACCATAAAAATCCTTCTATCCTCCTTCTGCAATTACACAGAACTGTAATGTTACTTTTTTTTAATAGAAATGTTTTTAAAATAAATTATATGCATTGTCATTTTCACTTGTAGAAAATAATTTGTATAATAATGTTCTCTTTTAACTTTTTATATTTCTTTTTAAAATATTATTATATACAGGGTTTTATAATTTTTAAATATATACTTATTCTTTCAAAAGATATTTCCTAAGGGGAAAATATTTGTTATTATATCTTGATTATTCATATTAATTTTAGACTTCGCGGCAATCAGAGCATATTTACAGAAGTTACAGAATTAAGAAACGACAAATTAAAATTATAAAACCTTTTCAACTGTGGAAGCAAGCTCCGCCCATTACGGTATTTCCTACTACGTTAACAAGTGTTTAAAATATTCCCAAAAGATAACAATTAAATAATTACCTATAAAATTTTGCTCCTATCCTTAAAATACCCCCTCCCTCCAATATACGTCAATAAGCGAGATACTTAATGACACAAAACGAGCATTTTCTCATCCATTAAACACTCCTTTTTTCATAAATTCCATACGCCTTCCCTGAATCTGCGTTCACGCAGGAGGAGCTTACAAACCTGATTCTTCAATTCTTAACTGGAATTCTTCCACCATTGGTTGCACAATTTGCAAAGAGCTCAATTCCTTGTGCAGCTCAAAAGAGCTTTCTTTAATCTGAGCTTTCCTGTCGGGCGTCGTCGTATAATTTTCGTATTCCAGTCAAATGCCAGACGTATAATTTTCGATTCTCAGTCCACTGCGGGATGACTTTGAACTGGATTGCTGTCTGTGATCTCAAGGCCAGTAGGAAAATGCCTCAGGCATTCTTTCCTCATTTGGTTTTGTTTGTTTCTTCGCAAAGAATGATTTTTGGAATGAGGTAAGGATGGTATGAAAAGTAATGATTGTTGGAGGGATAGCTGTATCGCGACGCGTCAGGAGCTGGTTTTCAAGTGGTTTGCTAAAACAGCTCAGACAGCCCTAGCCTGTGACGTGTTACATGCTGTTTTCACACGTCACAGGCTGGGGCTGTGACGTGTCTGGAAGAAGTGTTTACGATACGACTGTGTTTGCGCGGGGAAAGGATGGTTACAGGTTTTGCAAGCAATCACTTTGCGTGCTTTCTCGCAGCTGTCAAATGGGTGCGCTACGCTTGGTTAAAATTTCAGGAATTATATATTTCCGGGGACCGTGATCGGATTTTTTTTCTTTGTCTTTGTTTCCTTTCTTAGGATTGTTATGATCGTTTTTTCTCTTTAAGAAAGGGTTGTTCAATAGACAATCAAATATCTGCAATGAGAGTTACAGTTGTAAGATTTTTTGATAGTGTTGCAGGTTTTAATATTATTTAAGTGACATTTTAAAAAGAAGTTTTTGACATTTTGAATTAACGCACTTAAATTAAACTTTAGTTGAGGGATGGCCAATCTTTTGCATATCATGCGACATTTTTTTTCACGGACGAGTTGAGATGCGCCAGGCAACTCAAGAGCCTTTATTATGCTTCCTTACCTTTACGGGTAGAGTTAGGATATATAAGAATGGGTGTGAGTAGACGGATATTTTTTGTAAGGGTTTAAATTGATTCGATTTTTATGCGAATGTATTTTGAAATGCACAAATGTTTCGTTTACACGTAGCATCATAAATTATAAGAAATAAAATATTTCCAGGCACTATTTCCGTCCTATTGCACGCTACCAGGCAAGACAATATTTCCATCGGCAAAAGTCGTTTATTCTTTCGAACAACGAAAGAGCAGTTATATTAGAAGGGGTGTAGTTAAATGTATCTACCACCCTGTAAGTTAGTGGTTCTTAAAAATTTCGTATTATGATTTGCAAAATACTCATTGTTTATGTACAAAATGCGACTGTTATTTTATAATATATCCGTAACGGTGGCGTAGCCAGAAATTTTTCATGGGGGGGGGGGGGGTTACGACTACTTCAACTCATATATATGTATAGGTGTGTGTGATAAGGGAGTGAAGAATATACATTTTGTATGGCAAAAAAATTCCTCAGGGGACTTATGACCCCCCTGGCTACGCCACTGATCCGTAAGGTTGGAAGTCTTAAAAAAAACTTTAAGGTGGGGTGCAACAAATTGTTATTTCTTTAATACACTGATGGACATTGTTAAAATGTTTTAAAGTAAATGTTTATTTAGCTCTTTTTTCCCAAGAAATTCAAATTTAGTTTCATAAAAGGTTATACCAAAATATTTTTAAGGTAAACGATTTTATTCAAAAATTGTCTAACAGAACTCAAAAGTAAAGTAAAACGTTGCTCGGAGGGGGTTTCCAGCCCTCGCTCCCAGAGCAAAGTTCATTGCAATTTTATCAAAAGTCATGCTTTTTTTTCTCATTCGTATCATTCTGCAAAACATCATTCAGTTATCATATTTTCGTTGAATTTCCTATGAAAAAATGTTTCAATCGAAAATATAACATGATGATTTTTTTAATTGTCTGTAAAATGTATTAAAAATACTTTAAAATGTTGAAAGGATTTAGAAAGATTAAAAATGAAAATAGAACAACAACGCATTTTTACAGGAATGTTTCCGATACCTTCTAGGATATAAAGTTAACCTCTCAGTAGGTACTTCATAAGGAAAAGTAATCGGAAAATATTTGGATCAGTTTTCTAAAGTTACATTTATTTCGCGTATAGCAGAGAGCGTCTACTCCCTTCGGTGTATAGTAACTCTAAGTACAGTTATACACATGTATCCCCCATTTAATAATTTTTGGAGTGAGTTAGCGTTAATCCTTAGAGGGTAAGTAATTAACTGATAACACATATAGAAAATTTTTCCACACGATTTTCTAAATAACTGTTTTTTTAATGACTGAACAAAATTATTTAATAAAAAAAACTCACGAAGATTAAAAAAAATTGGTGTGTCTTTATTTTCAGGAGAATATTTTGTTTCGCCTACGAGCCTTGGAAGGTCTAGATGTTCCTATAATAAAATTTTGTCATGTCATGCCATGTTTCGTCTACGTAGTACAGGTAAAGAAATAAAACTGTGTTTTTAAAATTATCAGTCCATTTTTATCCTTTTCAAACCACTGTCAGTAAGATGTGCTCAATCTGTTCAAACTAAACGAGCTTTTTAACACATGTTTTGATATTATAAGTGTAAAATTTATCTTAAGATCATTCATTATCTTGTATATGAGAATATTAGGCTAATCGTGTTACGAGAAAACATAAGCAATTAGCAGATATCTTTTTCAGACTACAACTTATTCTATCAATGTAGCTATTTCGTAAATGATCATTCTTCATCAACAAATAGCAGTAGGGGATTCCATGATGCTAATTGAGGATTTACTGGAGCGTCGTGAGGACCTATTAGATTTTGATTTTGTAGTTTAGATAATAAGAAGAATAAAAGGTTATATAATGTTTCCCCTTTAAATGATGGGGGAAGCGTCTACAGACCTTCAAAGATGTAAAAAAAAACAAAAAACAGTTACATGGAGATACTTGAGCGCGTCCGATATTGATAGTTCAGATGCCCCAACGTGTCTTTGATACCAAAGGTATGTTCATCTGCCGACTTGCGTGGTGGGGGTGGCCATCCGGAAGGGTAGAAAATAGAAAAAAAAAATTCGAGCGCGTCAGATATTCAGAGGGGATATTAAGTGAACCCTAAAAATGCTCCCATTCAAAAGACTGACGTTTCGGAAGTGGCGCAAGCTCGTAGCGAATTTTTGAAAATGCAAAAAAAAAAAAAATTGCCATATTGAAATACTCGAGCGTGTCAGATTTTTATACAGAAGGTTTAGCTTGATGTTCCAGTCATGGGAGCCTAAAATCTGACGATTATTTTGAGGAGTATCATTAATCTGACGGCTAGAAAAAAATATGATTTTTTTTTATAACCATAATATGTGACGAATAAAAGCACGTAAAATTATTTAAATATTTAGAATTTAATTTTTTTTAGAAAATAATATAAAAATAAAATACATCTGTTGAAAAAATTTGTTTCAATCTTCGTCGTCATCCGAAGAATTATCATACTCCAAATCTAATAATTCAATTGGATCTCAATATTGTCTGCAGTTTTCGTATCTGTAACAAGAAATCGTTATAACCGTTAACACAATTTTATTGATTTCATGAATAACATGTTATCAAAGTATTAAAAAGAAATATACCTAAATCTGAAGTTTCGTCAATAACTGGTGTTATGACAACATCTTCGTATGCATCAGGTAACTGATTACCAACAAACCGAGTCATTTCAAATTTACCATCGACATTTGTTTACCCGTAATCTGTTTTTGACATGTTAATCATATTTTTATTGTGTGCATTCCTCCACAAGGACGCAGTATACTTCGTTCGCAATATGTGCTGCTGTAGCTCAGATTGGCAAGGAGGCAAGCAACAAGCATCGTAATTACGGGCGTTCAATGAGAAGTGATGGGACGTATCTGACTTTTGTTTTTGTTCCCAATGATTCTCAGGGATTTTTATGCTGTATTTCGTGAATATTTAACTATGGATGGTTAGTAAGAACTCACTCCAGTCAAAATCGTTTTATTGCTTTTTTTTAATATGATGGGTTGTATGTGGTTTATGCAATCGAATAATGCAAATTAGTTTAAAGTTCAGTCGATACAAATACGCTTTATTCTACATTAGAGGCAATTTTGAAATATAAACAAGACTGCAAAAGGTTAATAAATGCAATTGCAGCACAAAAGTATAATGAAACAAATTCCGCGAATTAGTGGAGATTAGGAAATCTGGAAACATCGTCAGAAATGTTTTAAATCTACAACCATTTGAGCATCCTACATTTTAGACATAAGAAGACATGCAAATGACAGGGAAAAGGGGATCTAAAAATAAAGTTTAAAAGTAGAATATTTTCCTTTTGTGGTGGAAACAGGAGTTCGCGTTGTGTTTTTCGAAAAATAAAAGAAAGATTACATCCAAAACATTAGATATTTTTTTTTATTATATTCTCTGGGGACGGTATTTTCTCCTGCTACGTCCGCAGCAAATCTGTAAGGTTTTTATTTTATTTTTATAATATTATTATTTCATTTTATTTTTGGATGTTCAAGTTTGCTGCGTAAGCAGACGCGCATATTATAATGCCGTTTGACAAATTCTATTGCTTTATTCCGAATCATTGTTATGCTGAAGCTGAATTTCCCTTGCGCTGAAAAAAGTGTGTATTCCTTGAATGCAGGGCGAAAGAATTTTTCAATGCGTTTGGTTAATCGAATTGTTTCATATTTCTTCAAAACTCGGACCGAAATGATATTTAAATACTAATAATAGATAATCTGATGATTTTTCCTCCAATTTTTGCTCTGAATTCTCAAAGTAAAATAGAAAGTGCCACATCCGCACTTAGATGATATTGCTGCCCTGATGAAAATGCAGAAAAACTGTTAGAAGAAAAAGCATGAATGTCTAGATCTATTAAAAACATCAGGGGATTTCTCTCAATTATTCGTTAATTACTTCCTTGCGTTTATCAAATTTGCATTAAATGAAAAATGTAATAACAGAAATTAAATAATCTTTCGTAGTCATAACTATTATCCTCCTACTACGGATAATGCTTCTTTCAAGGCAAGATTGAAGATACACTAAAATTTACACAGTGGAGTTAGGGCCTAGTACCCAGGGCACTATTACAAGAACATTCCGTCACTCAGTCAGTGAAGGTCAATCAGTGAAGGCTTTGAGCAGAATAGCCGCAAATATACAAGAGTCTAAAAACGGAAAAGGTAAGGTTAAAAATGTAGCAAAGCAAGAGGTAAAATTAGTCAAGAAAATCTCATGGTGCAACTGTCTGACGCTAACCTAAATGTTACTTTTGGTGCCACTTGAAAAAAAAAAAAAAGCACTTCCCATTACAACTAAAATATTGAAAAGAACCTTATCTTACCGAGACTGTCGTTAGAATGCCTCTTATCTAAGATTTTTCTAGTGGTGATAGGACCGTAGTAAGCACATTAGACTTAACCCGTTAAAAGTCGTATTAGTTTCAAGAAAACGGTCATAAAATTGTCAATTTTATTTATTCAAGAAAATTGTATAAAAATAAGTGTTATGTACAATATATGCATGCATTTTAATGTTTTGGACATTTTGATGTAAAAAAAAAAAAAAATCCGTGCATAAGAATTTAAGTGCTCTAACCTTTCTGGCGCATAACTTTTGAACTCTCCAGCTCGTAAATATCACGGGAGAAGGAAGGGGTTAAACAATATATTGGGCTATAATAATTAAACCATAAAAAGATGATAATCAAGCTTAAAATTAAAATAAGTACGAAGCATTATCGTTATAAAAGCTTATGCGTTTTCTTGTCTAACACTGAATTATTTTACTAACACAGTACTGGAAAAGAAAAAAAAAAAAGGCTTCTATATTCACCTACTTTACGAAAAAAATAGTTTTAATAATATGAAGTAACTACTTTTTCATTTTTATATGCTAAGTATTTTCTCAATTTATATTCGTAATCTATTTCTGAAGGTTCAAATAAATTGTTTCTGCCGTACTACTGCCCAGCTCTGCTAAACAAAGAAGAAAAGAAGAATTTACAGAAATTTAACAGTTTCTGCATTTTTTACTATCTTAATATATTTCTGACATTGCTGCTAACAAAATAACGAATGAATTTGCTGATTAGAAATGGGTTGAGCTTCATATTTTGAGAATAAATTAAATTATTTAACGAATTTTCAAAGAATAATATTAAAGCATCACTTATCGTAAGATAAGGTTCTTATCGAGATATTTCCCCCTAACTACTGATATTATGCTAATTTCTCTGTCCAATCCCCAGCATATAGGATCTAGTTTGCTCAGCAAAGTGTTAAAGCGTAATATTTTCGAACCTACTCATTAAAGCATTCTGGAATTTTAATTGCGCTTTACCAAAATTTTAAATTAAGAATGCTTCTTTTCGAAAATTTCTTAGTTTATTTAAATCTCTTCAGAACCTAGATTTGTTTCCCGAAAACTGCATTTTAGGTTATAGAGTTTGAAACCTATCTTAATATATTAGAACAATGTATTAATGTAACAAGTTAAAGTTAAACACTTTAAAGAAGTTCTCGCAGATAGAAAATCGGAGCAAGACATGAGTATAAATTATGAACTGTGTGAGTTCATGGATTATCACTTGACATGTTTGTGAAAGAACTAGTTAATTACGATTTCATAAATAATCATTTTATAAAGATAGTCAAATTGAAAAACATTTTAAGGTAAAAACTCTCATTGACACTACAAGTTTATGAGAAAATGTTATCGATAATTAAACTAAGTAAATAGGAGCAAGTAACTATAAGAGCAAAGTGCGTTATTTATAATTTTATAAATAGAGTCTTATATATTTCAATACATAATGCATGCTGTTTTACAAAACGAGATATAATATAAAATTTATTCTTTATATACCATGCATTAAACTTTTATCTAGCTGTTTACATTCGAATATTTATATATACGTAATGTTACGGTTTCTTATTCAAATACTACCGTTTCTAAAGTTACAGAATTCTCTTGGGAGAATAAATTTTTAACAAGATCTAATATTTTAATTGGCCAGAATAGGTGTACGATTTGAATGCATTCTAGTTGTTTTTCAGAAAGTATTTTTGTAATTTTTTAGATATTTCTGTTTTCTTTTCTTTTTTTTATTACACTTTTTGTAAATCATTGAGCTCCATTTCGAAAATTAACTGTCCATTGCTGAAATGTCCTCGTATTAAACTTCAAAAAGTGCTCGTAATATTATATACAACGCTTATAACAGTAATAAGGACTCAGAATACACGGATAAATCGACGACACACATACTTAACAGTGTTATATATCAAGTAAAATAAATATACATGCTTGTACACTATGATTTCACGCAAATAAGCTTTGGCTTGTGCAAGTCAGAAAGTTAAATTTTAGAATCTACAACACATGCATTAGTATTCCTTAGACCCAGTGGCGGATTAATGGAAGTTTGTCGGGGGAGGGGGGGGGCGATTAGAATGTCGGTGGGGGTGGTTAGTTAGAACATTGACATATACATCCATTTTATGGAAGTAAAATAGGATCTTTTACATTAATTTCTTTTTTCTCGGGGGGGGGGCGGTCGCCCCTTCCGCCCCCCCCCCTTTAATCCGCCCTTGCTTAGACCAATGGTTCCCAGAGTACATGTTGCAGCACTAGGGTACCGAACAGAGAGGTGAGGGGTGCCGCGAAGCTACCACGATCTCATTAAAATACTTGTTTGAATTTTAAATCAGAATTGTATTTTGTTTATACTCTTACTACTTTACTTTTGTTACTATGTTTTTATTACTTTACTTTTCTCTGATTTGCTCTTCACAATAGTTCGAAAATAAAGTAAATATGCACTGTAAAAAAAAAAAAAGCGACCAGATTGTATGGTGGATAAAGCACCGTACTGCGGTTTTAGGTTCAACTCCCAGCGTGTCCGTCCCTCCATAGGGGACAACGTTTGTCCACTAGAAATGGGGAAAGAATGAACACCCTGTTCTTTTGAACCTGTTCTCAAGAAAGTACGGGAACACCCTGTTCAGTGATCACGGCAAAAACATGTTCTCAGTTCATTAAGGTCCGACGTTTCAAAATTTTATGGCAGGCAAGCGTGTTGAAAAGAGAAATTTTGGAAAATGCCTTAAAGGTGAAATTTCTCATTGAAAGGCACGATTAATATTTTTTTGCTAACAAAAATTTAAATTCTGGGGGGGCAGACCCCCCCCTCCCCCACATTGGCTACGTATCTAATGGTGGGGACAGAAGTTCACAATTTTAGCTTTACCAAATTCTAATTGTGGATTCTTAGTTATTTTGAGAAATAATGATAACGAAGATGATTATCTGGGGGGGGATAGAACTTTTAACCCAACCTACCATAATTTTAAAGTGGACCCGGGCAAAGAATAAGAAGCTTTCTTATATGTTCAATACTAAATGCACTCACAGGAAAACAATTCGTCAATTTTTATTATTCCAGCCAAACTACTCAATTTCAATCAAAGTAAAAAATTTAATAATAAAGAAAATGATAGTCTAAAACACAAACAAATCGAAAAAAAAATATTTATCAACGTCAAACAATAATATACACATTACACTATCTCCATATAAAACGCGCCTTCGCTTCATACCCTCTTAGCCATCTCTTATTGGCTGAAAAAGAACCTGTTCCGGAGCAGCCCTATCCTATTGGCTGAAAAAGAACAAGTTCTTTGATCACGGCTGGAGGAGTTCTCCGATCAGTGAGCGGGAACACCTAGTTCAGCGTTCTTTTCCTGAGCTGGTGTTCTTTTTCGGAACGGAGAGCTGAGGTGTTCTTTCCGGGAACGGAGTAAAAGGCGTTCTCTTGCTGAACAGGTTAAACGAACTGTTCTTTGGTGAAAGGTGTTCTTTCATGGATCTGTTCCCTGTTCTTTTGCATTAATTAAGTTCTGAGCTAGGGCCAAAGTTGTAGACTTGGAGTCAGAAGCAAGGCCGTACTTAAACGGGGGGGGGAGGTCCTATGAGTTCGGACGCCGCACAGTGGGGTAGAGGTGGAAAAAAGTCAATTTTTCAAAGTCGCTTTTTCATTGATCAACTTCACTACTTTTACAGTAAATTACCTGCAGAATCAGCCTGTAGTAATAGTTTTGTGGTTACAGTATTTGTTTAGCATGAAATTAAAGTCGAAACGTGAGCAATTTAATTTTTTAACTTTACAAGGAAAAATTTTTTTTAATCTCTTTTTCATAGGTCTTTTCCGAATTTGTTTTTAATGATATATATTGTGAGTATAGGTCCTACAGTATCTGTAAAAAATGCAAAAGTTAATTTGAAGATGAGTTTCGACATGCAAATCAGTCAAAATTCGGATTTTTGGTGGAATTTGGATTTAGTTACGCGTACAAATCGAGCTTCACCTTCCTTTGGTTTGTCATATTTTTTTTCTTGAAGTTCTGACCCTAATAAAGGATCTCTGAAAGTTTCAGACCCCTTCTCACCCCTATTCGGTCACAGTAAATTTTTGAATATAGTAATAGACCCCGCCCGCGTCTCATTCTCTCTGGCAGGAACACAATCAGTTCCCCGCGACTCTGTGTTTTTGTTTCACACTTGTTTTGAGGGGGGAAAAGGGCAGGTGATTAATTCAACATGCTTCTGTTTGAACTAGGAAAGTGTATAATGTCATCTGGGTAGACAATAGTAAAAAGTCTTTGTTTGTACTGCGACGAATACGGACATTTTCAACATTTTGATGATGACTTAATCACGAGTTTAAGACCGCTTCCGAAGAAGAAAATCCTTCCGCTAAGTGATGGGGCAAAGGAATTGTTATTTCTTGAAGGTACCTTAAACTAATGAGTGAAACAATCGAAAAAGAAAAGTGAAAAACAACTTTTTAAAGAATTTTCAAAAAATTTTTTAGATTTATTCTGAAATTTATATAAACTGCTTATTTATTCTCAAATTTATATAAACTACTTATTTATTCTGATATTTCCCTGAGTTTTTTAAAATGCTTTATCTATTCTGAGGTTTTTTTTTTTGGGGGGGGGAGAGATTTATTTTGAAATTAATTTGAACTGATTACTTATTCTGAGATTTATTCCGAAAAGCTTGAGTCATTTATCTTAAATTTATTCTGGAATTTCTCTTTTTGTTTATTCATTCTGATACGAGTGGAGATAGGCCTTCTTCACTCCAAAAATTTATTTTTTGAATCAATCAGGTTTTATCTATACCTGTTTCTTTTAAAAAGTGATAGGTTCTAAAAAATATTAAAGTGATGATATGCACCAGGTAAATCTAGTATTTTCAAATATGAAACTACTTATAGAACAAGAATTAATTTAATAAATTTGTCGAATTTTTACGGAAGTCGAATGCAGTTGACATTTCATCAAAAAATCCCCCTATTTGACATTCCCGATTAGGAATACATTTTTTTTTAACCGCCCATATTGGTTATTCAGACTCAGCGAATTCTGTCTTCAAAAAAGTATGAGTTACTTTTTTAGGACAAGAACTGAAAAACACTTTTTAGCAAAAAAAAAAAAAGGGAGAAAAATGCATAAATGCAATAATTCACCGAGTTTTGGGACAAAGGTAGGTTTCTACAGTGAAACTATCTCAAACTTGCCATAATTTACGCGATTAGGTTTTTTTTTCCCGAAATCGGGTGTTTCACCCCACTGTGCGCCGCTCCCCCGAAGTTATTACATTATATGTACATGGTGTATTTATACAAGGACGTAGCCAGAAAAATGATTTCTGTGTGGGGATGGTGAGGGGCATGGGCGCTGGCAGCATAGGGCAAGGGGGGGCAATGCCCCCTCCCCCTGGATTTTTGTATGCAGTGTTATCCTTTGCTTTTTTGCTCTTTCTAACATGGTAACTATACGTTGAACTAGTCTTTGCCCCCCCTGGGAAATATTCTGCCGGCGCCCATAGTGAGGGGTATGAAATGCAGTGATGTATAAATGAACGAAATGTTTGCGCAATAATTAAAAAAAAATTAATCTTGCTAAATTAGACAGAAATTGGGTGTGGGGATATATCCTGAAAATTTTTTCCCGATATACTATGCTCCCCGACTCCGAAATTATTTTCTAGGTATGGCCCTGGTCGGAAGCCATTTAATCTGGATTTTCGGAGCCATGTAATTTTATATGCCAAAGTCGTATTCATTTTCTTAAATCGTAGTCGAAGCAATCGACATACTTATACACGCGTATTATTTTTAATCTGGAGCCTGATGGTAATAGCCTGATACTTAACAGCTTTTTAAATGGAGTCTTTAATTTTTAAGCTGGAGCATGTACTTTTTAAGCTGAAACTTAACTCTTTTTTTCTTTTTAAGCTCTAAGAGTGTATCGACTCTTTTGTAGGCTTCCCCATTGGAAATGTGCAGGTCCTTGCCGTATGTTTTTAACCTGAAGGCTACACGATGATTTTTTTTAAACTTGAGATGGATTTATTTAATATTTTGAGTTAGAGTCTAAACTTTAGAGCTAAAAATGTTTGTCGTTGGAACCAAAGCCATATCTTTTAAGCTGGAGCCCGAGACATATATTTTTATTTGTAGTCGCAGCCAAAGAATGAATGTTTTTTTTATTATTATTATAATTATTATTCGAGCCGGATCCATAACCTTTTGGAGCTAGACCTGGAACAATAAAATTTTTTTGAGGTAAAGAGGCGGACCGAACGGCGGAAAAGGGTGAATTTTTCATAAAACGATTTCATCATTATTATTTTGTTAAAAACATTTTAAATTGGGGGGGATCAGACTTCCTGATTCACCTCCTCGGGTACAAGGGGTCAGAGCCGTATCCAGAAAAAAATTTATCCAGACAAAAATTTCGGAGGGGGACCAAACGAAAGAAAGGTTGAATTTTTCACAAAGACTTCATCTTTATTAGTTTGTTAACAAAAGTTTAAATTTCGGGGGGGGGGGTGGACCAGACCCCTGGGTACGGCCTTGAAGGGGTACACCCTCTCCAGCGGTCCTACAACCCCCCCTCCCCCCTTCCGCTCCTCCAAGGGTTACGACTTTGACTATAGGGTGGAAGTTTTCCCGAATGTATTCCAAAGTGGGGGTGTTGAAAATTGCATCTTCCGTTCGCTTTATCATGAAATTTATGATGTGGACTGGGAATAAGACTAGGAAAGGGGGGGGGGAATTCATCGCAGATTATCAGCTTCGGCGGTCTGCTGTAGTAGTGCTGAAGCTACTGTAGTAGTGTTGAAGCAGAAAAATAAAAACAAAACTGGTGTTTCGTTGGAATTGATTTTTCTCTTAGTTTAGATTTAGCTACTGCATTAGCATCTTGGAATACTGTTCATCGAATCGTTGAATAAACACTTCTGTGCTTGAAATATTTTTATGTCTTGTAAATAATTATAACAATTATCTAAATAAATTAATCCAGTCCAAAATGAACAAAAATTTGTAATTTATATTTTTTAAGTGAATCTAATATTGTTTATCATGCTGTGTATGAAGTACATACAATGATATATCTATATCGTGTATATTGAATCAGCCATTACTGTACTTAAATTTATATTCAGTTCAAGTAAATTAATGTTTAAAAAATGAAGATTTTGTAATATTGTCTTTTACTAAATACGGATTTTAAATTAATGAAAGTGACACAGAAGAAGTATGCTAGTTCTTTAGCTCTTCTATAGTGTTTCATTATATTTAATTAAAATACCGACAAGTCTAATCAAACAGTTATGAATATTATGTCATATTAGAAGCTTTCAGAATCAAATATTGTTTACTAATGTACGCAATATTGCATTACGCAGGTAAGTAATCGAAAATTAAGCCTGGCCTAAATAATTCTCTCTAGAATTTCAGTTTTTCCATTTATTTTTACGTACGTGCTATCCCAGACCGCACAGCAAACTTGCATCAAACTTGCAGCAAGCTTGATTTATCAAGTTAACAAGCTTGAAAATTTCAAGCGTGTAAGCTTAATGCAAGCTTGAATCAAGTGTTCTAGTTTACACTTGCCCAGCTTGCATTAAGCTTGACATTTCAAGCTTGAATCAAGCTTGACATTTCAAGCTAAAAAATTTTCCTAAATACACGGGGTGCCGGTCGGCGAACTCGCCCCACATATTTTACTTTGCCACGCATTTTTCCCCCCTCTACGCTGAAATTTCAATTTAATTTAATCTGTTTTCATCGAGTGTTCGTGGCTAGAATAGAACCCGGGACCTTGGGGTTAGCAGTCGAGCACGCTATCCGTTCAGCCACTAAGCCTTGTGCAGCCATGACTAAAGTTTGAAGTGACTTATCACGCTGTTTTCTCGCCAGATTGATAAGTGGGTGATGTGTTATTTGTTTCTTTTATTTTTCCATGGGATGCACCAAAATTAAAATAATGTTATGTGTGATTTAGAGACTCTACTAATAGGGAAATAAACATAATATAAACTTAAGAGCAGCACACGTTTTCAAACTTTCAGTACCACAACACTCATGAGCAATACTGCTGGCCAAAATCGAGACAAACGATTGATTTTGAAATCAATTTCGTAGTATAATTGTATTTTATTTTGAAGAATTTCCATATTTGGAAATATAGAATGGGTTTACTTACTTAATACAAATTTTGCGTTAAGTAATCTGAAATCAAAGAAACAGATAGTTAAACGTTACTTCGAAATGCTATATCACAGTTGCTAACATGTATGGAATACAAACACTTTAGTCATTTTTGTAAATATTTCTTAAAATAACAAATAATTGAAAATTTTTGCTATTTTTTAACGCTAAAAATTCTCTTTATAAATGTGGTTAGTTATTTTCCTACATATTGGTATGCTATATCGATATAGAGCATTTCGAAGAATTAAAAATAAGTTTAAATTAATGTATACAAATGTAAATTTGAATTATTTTCATTGTTCATACTTTATAATTAAAAAAATTATTTAACTTCTGAATTTTTTTTATCCTTTGTAATTTTATTTTAAAACTACAAAAGTGTAAGATGTAAGATTTTTGGGCGCTAAAATCTGTAGGCCCTGGGCAGTTGCCCCGTTTGCCCTGCCGGTAATATGGCACTGGTAATAAAATAAAACACATCTTTTACGAACTTTCAGCAAATTTGAGGACGCTAGACAATTAATGTCCATTCTCTTTCACAGATGGCGCTATCACTGCGCACTTTGAAAGCTATTATCAAGCTAGTATCACTTGTCATGCTTAAATCATGCTGTATTTAAGCTTGACAAATCAACTTCACTCCTGCAAGCTTGCTACCAGCTTAAAATGAGTTGAACTGTCAAGCTTGCATTAATACGTCAAATTCAAGGAAATGTCAAGCTTGATTTAAGCTTATGTGCTGTCTGGGATGAGTAAGGATAACAAAAGTAAATAAAAAGCATTGGAAAAAATTTTGATTTTAAAAAGATGTGCATATTTAACAGTATATTATAGAACGTAAATATAATTAAAATATTTTTACAAAAAATTACTGTTAACATACTTGATTAAAGAAAGCCAGAATGTTGGTTGCAAAGTTTTTTTTTAAACATTTTACAATTGTTGTTGTTGTTGCTAATGCCCTCTGGCAACCCTCAGGGCGGTGCCAGATCCCTCAAATAGGCAGGCGATGGGCGGAAGGGGCTGCTTCCATTTTAATGAGTCCCAGTGGGAGGAACTCCGACTCAGCTTGGGGTCCCCTAATTTTGAACCAATTCCAGAGGAGGGACCCACCCACTGAAATCGGCACCTCCCAGAGGTATCGTTTAACATCTTGGAGGACATTGAAGCCACGACGGATTTTACGTGCACCAGCTCCCATTAGGGCACACGGTCCCACAGCAGTCGAGCCGAGAGGAAGTTGACGCTCCCAAGCACTGGCCAATCCGGATGCTGCTTCACTTTTCGTGTTCTTATGGGAACGGAGTTTAGTGCCCAGACCACTGCGGGTTTTACAATTGTACTAAAGTATAGTACATGTTAAAAAGACGTATATTTTCATTTTTAAATTGAATAAAATATTCATAATAAAGCTACCATAAATCAAAGAACCTGTTCTCAAAAGAACAGGAAAAAGAACTGTTCTTTAAAAAAGAACGGGAACGGTGAACAACTGTTCTTTGAAAATAACGGTTTTCCCCACCTCTATTGTCCACCTACTAGGTGCCCCCATAATAAAGTGACCAACAGCTCCGGCCTTAGTAGTGGCCAATGCTTCCAAGGCATCAGCCCCGCCATTGGAAACAAAAAAAAAGAAAATACTGCTAAAGAAAGTCAGTTAAATTGACAGAAAAAACTGTCAGCCAGGACGCCAGTTTATTTCTGTTTATTTTACAAAAATCTTCCATGTTTTTTCCGCATACGGAAAATTTCTGTAAAATAAACTGAGAATCTGTAAAATTTACGGAATTCTTCTGTAAAAAAAACGGAAATAAACTGGCGTCCTGGCTGACAGGTTTTTTTTTTTTTCTCTAAATTTGACAAGCTTTTTTTGCAGTGTAATAAATATAGATGTATATATATAACATCAGTATACCACAAATACTGTATGATAAGGCTGCTGGGAGAACATTCTAGTTTTCTTAAGGCTTCCACGACTTGGATAAGTTTATACTGCTTAGGCGGCTCTTTTTTAGGGTGAGATGGGGGTGGAGTTTTTAAATCATTTGAAGGTTAAAATACAATATATTTTACTAAATCCTCCAAAATATGAAAACAAACAAAAAAAACTACACAGTGTTTTGAAAGAAGGACAATTTTCTTTTCTATATGTAGGATTAAGCATATGGTGGCTAATTTTCGAGCCATTGAGTTTTTCGTTAGAATTTTGCAATCCAAAAGCTGTGGCGTCTATGCTTATGTGGCGCATGTGGTGAAAATCGAATTTGTTAAGCATTTTTTATTCTTTGGTGCATATACACTTATCTGATTAAAAATTAAAAGTTTATAGTATATGCATAAGCGACAATTTCCGTTATGATTTCCTCATGGTTGAGCAAATAAGCTCATCGAATGAAGAAAAGAAGAAATATACTAATAATAGTCACTGGCATCTCTTCTAATTTTTCGCTAAAAATATATTTCAAAAAGAAAATGCAACGTTAAAATAACAATTTAAAAAAAACTTTCATAACTCAAATTATTTTCATCCCTTTCGTGTAGTAATTACCCAATTTATATTAATTTATAAATTAATTAAATACCCTTTAGAGCATCTCAAAAGGAAACTGGGGGGGGGGGTGAGTTATTGCAGAAGCGAAACAGCTTTAATATCCTAAAATTCTCGAATTACACTGAATTACTTTCTTAAAAATTCCATAAACAGTTTTAGTGATATTTTTAAAATACCAAGGGATTTAGAATTTTTATAGCGAGCTTTTTTAATAATAAAACTTAACTAAAACACGTTACAAGTCTCATTAGTCTTCCCTTTTTTTTCAATCCGGTAGTTTCATGTTTTTAGATACGTCTCAGATAGAATAGAATTTCCTATTCTGTAGTTTGAAATGATCCCGTGGGACATCGATTCAAATCCAAAAGTTTGTTTGAGCGGTTCTAGAAATTTTAACAACTGATTATTCCCTAAGTCTCTTGTGCACACATCTTAATTAAAGTATTTCTTTAAGCAAAGAAGAAATGTAGCATTTAGAAAGTGTATGTAACTAATTTGTGAATTCAGACGTAGTTTTCAAGTTAGTTTGATAAAATACTATTTATAGGTGTGGTTTTTTTTTTTTTTTTTTTTTTTTTTTTTTGTCCGAACATTATGAATAAAATACGTGTTTAACACTGCAATAAAATGTAGAGTGCAATGCTCATTGGCTCAGGAGCAGTTTAAGGGGGAAAGTAAGTAATTTATACTTGGAAGTGATTCATATTAGTACCTTCTAGACAAAGCAATGTTTTATAAAACTAGCATGCTTATATGATGAACGAAAACCTAAATCACTGGTTTCGTTTCATATGATTACGAGTTCCAATCCTGGTGCATGCATGATTGTAGGTGCATGTGTTTCAGATGCACATTTCCAGTTTAATTTATCCTAAAATGAACCTAAAGAAAACCATTCCAAAATCTCACCAAAAGCCAAAATAATCATAAACATGTAAGCTCAATTTAACAAAGAATCGTGTACTTAGAAAAAGAAAAGAAGCTTATGTTAGCCGCAAAAAAGGGGGTCAGCCCCAATATTATTGCTAAAGTGAAGCGTTTTATAAAAATATTGAATTTTTTCTTTGTTTTGTTTAAGTCGTGGCATACCCTCGTTAAAAGCATTAAGATTTTATATAGATTTTCGGAAGCTAAATATATATTGCCAGTAAAATTATGAGATTGGACTTTGGTTATATAGACCGTGTTGTTATTTTGGAACTATGTTTAGAACACTTATTTTGGAACTTGTGGGCTTGGTTTCAAGAACTCGCGTATATCCTCGAGAGTAAAGTGGATAACACAATTTAAGTTTTAACTAGCATAGAGAAAGGAAATTTGCACAACCAGGGTATGTGTGGGAATCGAACCTATTGAGCAGAGGAGTGCTGTTTCATCACGATAACGCACGTCCTCATACAGCTCATTTAACTCGGGATACAATTCAACAATTTCGTTGGGAAGTGCTACAGCATCCACCTTACAGCCCAGACTGAGCCCCAAACGATTTTCATCTGTTTGCTCCACTGAAACAACAATGGAACAAAACCAACATCTTGGAAGCAAAGAATTTGCTGATGATGACGACGTTCAACATGAAGTCCTACTGTGGAACAGACAGCAACCCAAAGAATTTTATACAGCTGGATTTGGGGCTCTGATAAAACGATGGGATAGGTGCATCAACATTGCTGGAGATTGTGTGAAAAAATATAAATTGTTTCCAAGTTGTTATCATGGTTTATTATTTTTTTATTAAGTTTTGTGGCTTAATGACTTTCCCTCGTATTTTCGGACTTGGTTGCTAGGTTTAAAAAAAACTCACTTATAAGTCCTCGTCGAATAAAGTGAATAACGCAATGATAGATTTTACTAGCACAGAAAAAAATTAAACAACCAGAGGATTAGTGGGAATCGAACCCATTACCGTACGGTTATGATATTAGCGTAGAAGAGGGCAGGACCTTAACCTTTAAGCCTGAGAGCAGGCCTTGGGGGAGCAGACATACGACCGGAACGGTAAAACAGCTTTGATGACTGAGAGTAGACATACGACCGCAAAGGGTTACTGAGTGTAAACATTGAAAATGAAAAGAGAAGTGTACTAACTGTCATTTTAACTGAAAAAAAAATTTCTTGCGCGTGCGCGACTTATCCAAACACAAACGATAAATTATGTATTTCCAATGGCCATGGATCATAGTAGATAGCTTGTACCAGCATTTTAAAGATATTTTCGGTATGTCCACAACTAGAATATTGAAGTACACTCTTTTATATACGCGCAGAAAATTTTAACACAGAGCCGTGCATCTTAGATATTGCTCTATCTTTTTCTTTAACTACTCGAAACTTATTCTTTACGTGCTTGTCATGAATTCTGTATCTACGAATCAAAGCTGAAGACAACCATTCATGCTGATTTCAAAAGAAAATCATAACAGCCGTTGATGTAAGGTCAGGAAAACATACGTGTAAAGCCGTTTTCCATATGCTTTGGGGATTCAAGTCATGTCAGTTTTTTATACATGTATAGACCTCTCTCGAGCTTTTACGCGTGCATACAAATATTTCTCGCGTCATGTTGATTTCGTGTTTTCTGAAAAGTAAAATTCTCCACACAGACACGTGATTTTAGGGAATTTTCTCATAAGTTTCCCACTTTCCACAAATCTGCCGGCAACGGAACCGGAATTGTTAGACAGATTGACAGAGAGAAAAACCAGAATCGAAAAACACAAAAAAGGAGAAAATTCTTTGCAAAAGAGAAAAAATGTGAATGCTTTGTAGGTATAGCGGACGGGGTCCCGGGAAATGTGTAGTTTTTTGTTTGTTTTTCTGCTCCTCATCCTTATCTATTCTGGAATATATTCACATAAAATTAGGAAAGGAATCAAAGCAGTGTCAAAAATGTTAAATCTGTGTATGGGAAATTTATGTAGAAACAATATATAAGGCAATCGGAAGATTTTATAAATACTGTGTAAGTAGTTTGAATGGGGGGGGTATAAATACTATTTGAAAATTTTAAATATAAATAATTTACTTTTATTTAGCTTAAAAATTTTGCCTCTCGAGATGTATCAAGATTTCTCTGAGTTTGGGGGATAAAATTTGTTCTTAACAACACATTCACTGTATGAGTACTGTACATAAAAGAATAACAAATTTTGTAAAATCAATTGGAGAATAGTTTTTTAAGAGGAATTTAAATGACTGAATGCCGAATACTAATTATTTCTCTTGTCCAATAACAGTAAATTTGAATACTAATTATGTCGTGCGATTCAGCTTGTTTTGTGCTTTTTTGCATCCTTTGGAAATATGCTATGAAAACAAATACGACGTTAAACGCAAGCTTGTTTAGAGTGAAATTTTAGGGCGCTGCCTAGGTAGTGTAGTGGCTAAAGAATTATTTTATCACGCCCTGGTTCAGGGTCCGATTTCTGGCTTGGGTTTGGGCTTGGATGTTAACTAGTCCTCCCCTTCATAGGGGATAATGTTGGCTCCCCACAATAAAATTACCAATATCTTTGGCAGTTGTAGTGGCAAATGCCTAATCGGAAAGTGTTCGTCCTTTATTTAAAAAAAAGAAATAAAAGAGCAAAGCAAGTCATTTCATAAAGCTCATTTTGCACCATGAGTATAATGATGACATACTTAATAAGTATTTTTAAATAAAATAAATTGTTGTTTCACCTGAACTTGCAAAATGGTTCAGAGACGCCTAAAAAATAAATGTTTCGTATAGTTATTGAAGTAATTTAGACGTGTTTAACTAGTGTAATTTCAAACTTTGTATATTACTTCTTCATAAAAAGTAAAGTAAAATGATTTTTGTACAAACCACTAACTTCAGTATACTTTATACTTTCTAGTATTGAAAAATGCTTAGACATATAACAATCACATCTCCCATTTTTTTACAGCATCATGCTTCCCCATATTTCAACGATACAACGATTTGTGTATTAGCATTTTAAACGGGAACTTGAAATTAAACATATGGTAACAGAAAATTCTTTTTTCAGTTGCAAAGCTGCCACTGGCATATTATAAAAATCGGGAAATGATGTTTTCTTCATTTTTGAAAGTTTAATTACTAAAATGTTGTAATTTCATTTTCCAGAAAGTTAAGCTGCGTAAAATTGCGTCATTTAACTCGGGAATTCCTTTCTGTAAAATTTCACTACAAAATTTTTTATTTTGTACTCGGTATGAGTATTTTAGGAACAAGAAACTTCTGTTTTTGAAAACTTCAATAGGCAAATTTCCCTCATTTACTGGTAATGTTCTTCATAGTAGGCGAAGCATATTTTAACAAAATATTTAATCAGTCTGTGTGATGTAATTTCATTTCTAGGAGGGAAAGTACTCATAAATACAGCTTGTATTTGCGAATACGCTTTTCAATATTTAACATTCTTTTGCTACAATTTCTAATGTCAAACTTTAATTAGTTTCATTGCTACTGAAGTAATATCTTCAATAGCTCATAATGTTTATTGATAGCAGGAATATGTTTAACTTAGTTGCAATGAGAGAGTTTTGCAAACATTTCGATTTCGAAAAGTATTAAAAACTAAACTCTTCATACTTCATGAGTTGCCCTGAATAGCTTTAATTTACAAACAAATACTTTTAAGAACTAAAACTGCTTAGAAAGAAACTTACAAAAGCACTTCAGACAGTATAACGCTAATTTATACATAATATATTTATATTATATTTTAGTTTAGCAGCAGTTATATATATATATATATATTAGGGTAGCCCAGCTAGCGGGAATTTTTTGAAAGTAGGAAATTCCTAGCTCACAACAGCTAATTCCGTTCTAATGACCAAAATTAAATTATGTGCAAAATTTCAACTCAATCGAACATGATTGTAGGCTCCCTCAAGAGCACTTTCTGGAATTGTAAAAGTTACCCAAACCATATATTCGGACACCGCTTTCCCGGTTCTTAAACATTGAACACTAAACAAATTGTGTCTTCAAAGTAACTGTTGCTGTTCAGTTCGTTTTAAAGCTGCTTGTCGATTTGAAAGCATCTTGGCATCCACAATTTGATTTTAAATTCTCCCAATGAGATCTAACTAATAATCCTTTGGAAAGCTTCTTGAAGGAACTGATAGCTATGCCATATTACCGTCGCTGGCAGTCACTAACTCATCAACACCCAACTGCTTTACATAAGACATTTCTAAGACTGTGAATCACATGAACTAGTAGTGGGAGTCAATTTTGGGTAGAGATAGGCGAGAGGTAAATCTCCTAGCGGGAGACCCAAAATTACAGCAAGCACACAAACTTCAAGGCTTTTGAGGAAATCCACAGACATGTCCAGTTTACCTGAAATTTTGAACCTAACACTTTTGCAGACCATTAGAACCGAATTAGGGATTAGGTAGGAGCTAGAATTTTCAAAAGCAGAAAAACTAGGACCACCCTAATATATATATGTATATATATTATATATGTAAATTATTCAAACAATTTATTCTAAGTTTTATAAAAATTTATTTATATAAACTCACAAAACACACATTAAAAATAATATAAAAATACATATTGTTCCGTGTGATGCACATTTTGTTGATAACAGTTGAAAAAATTAAGTACAATTACAAACAATGGAACAAATCCATGAAATTACTTGATTAAATAATTACTAACATTAAACAAACGTTAAATACAATGCATTATTGTTGTACATTTAAATCTGATACCAAGCAATTTTCAATTGTGTAACTACAATTCACAAAAATACATTTAATCAAATCAATTTTTAAAAATCAAATCAATTAAAAATCACATTTCAGTGAATTTAAGCATATATTTTGTTCAATTACTGTGCCTTATTTTCTTTTTGAACATGCATCACTTAATGAATGTTCACATAAATTGATCTAAATCCAAACACATGTATCAAAAGGTTTAAAAAATCATAAAACATTGCATTTCGAAATATTGGCCTTATTTATATCACTTAGTAAAATACGTATTTTGATGGGCATCACATTTCATAAAGAAAAGCGAATTGCATATAGTATGAACAAAGATTACTACTTCACTCTATTCAACTCTTTTTAAAAAAGGAAGTAATAATGATGGATGTACCAACAATGAGAGGGACCTGGAAACTTCTTGGCACTAACTTTGTCATTTTTGAATATGCGCTCAATAATATACACTTATCAAAATTAATGTTTTGTATTCGATTAAGTTTCACACTTTTATAGGCATTTTATATAATTCAAAAATTATCAGTGCTAAGATATCATCGCATTTCAAATCTGCAGTGATATCTACTTGACGGAAAGTTTTGATTTTACTTCATTTAAAATATTTCAGCAAATATTTGGAATCAAAACTATTATTTAATCTTTTAAAAATGCAGAAAAAGGAGCATTATCGACGTACATTGCACATTCTCCAAAAATAATGAAAACTAAATTAAAAAAAGCAAATTTAAAATACCTATAACATTTCTTAAAATAGGACTCTTCAACATGGATCCAGTGAATCAAACTTGCTTCCACTGTTCAAAACATTACTGGAATGCTTTTTTAATGCTGTGCGATCCACTATTCATTGTCTTGACATTTCGAAAGAAAAGAAGTCACAAGAACATAATACAAGGCTACACATTTACTTGCGAGCTTTTTTCCAATACGAGTCAAGAAGGGTCTTAAAATACTCCATTTTTGGACCATAGCTAACACTCAGAAAGATAGGTTTTGCACAGCATTCCAGATCTCAGATAGTATATTAAACAAGAAACAGCGCAGGATTCACTTTACGGGAGTCCAAGGATCCAATTTAAAAAATATTACATAAATTTGCATTCTTATTTGCTCTTATGAGTGTGTTCTTATTATATTTGGATTTCTTTTATCCATTAAATTTGCTTCATTCCCGACAAGACAGGAATTCCCAAAATGCACATTTTAAGGGTGCTGTTAGTTGTTCAGATATTGGGATAACCTATTTGAATTGAAAGTTCTGGATACGAATAAGAATAATTTTAATTTTGCTAAAAAATAACAGACGAATATTTGTATCAAACCAACACACAAGTAGGTATAAAAGAATTAATCTGCAATTTCAATTTAATGAATCATACAGGCGATTTTACTGGGACTGCTGAATGTTACGTACTCTTTGGTATGACAACTCATAACATAAAATAGTTCACGAAGACAGTTAAATAACACACAACGTTACTAATGCATTGAAAAAATTTTTAGATAGAAATAAATGCTAAATTCCAACCAGCAGAATTTCATATAATATGTTCATTTCATTAAACAGAAGAATAACCTGGACAAAGAATTTTGAACAAGGTACAAATTAGTGAAATAAAGAGAAATATAAGTACTGGAGAAATAAAGAAATTAACAAGCTTCTTTCTGTATTTGCATAAACTTATACGAAATAAGCAGTTCAGCACAGTCTTTTCATGACGTTGTCTACATGCATAATGTATATAATGTGTGACCCAATGATTACTTATGATAAGAAAAAAGTAAAATTATAAATACATAGATCAAATTTGCATTCTTGAAACAGGTTGAAAGGAGTTATTTGGGTATTCATGCTGTTTCTGTTGTCTGTAGACGTAATAACAGAAAAATACAGTAACAACTAATCCAGCCAATCCAGCAATACAAGCAATGCTCACACCAGCGATTGCAGACGGAGTCAAGTCACCTATCGAAAATAAAGAAAAAATTAGGAAACAATCATTTAATATGAGCACATTCCAAAATAATTGTCACATAAGAGATTTTGTGTTCATCCATTGTTAACGACAATCACATGAAGCTCATGTATTATTAATAAGCTGTTCTCCTGGTAGCTGCTTATTTTCTGTTCGTAAATAAAGCAAATTACATTATAAGTCACTTATGTTCAAATTTATTTATTACGAATTATAAATCTGAGATTATCGCCTTGACTTCAATATAATTTTTCATATCAAAAACATTATTCACGCATAATATTTATACATTTTACTACATGGAAAAATTTTAGACAGCAGCATCGCTAGATACAGGGTACGTCAAAAAAATGTATAGACACTTTGAACGGCCATTTAAAATTAATTTTCTTACCTACAATGGGAAATTTCTGAAGAAAAAAAAACAGTGCTATGAATAGACTTTCCTTCGAGCTCTTCTATTTCTACCTCATGACCTTAACCTCAAGATTTTAACCAACTCTGAAAATAAGGAATCCTCAACATGATGCTTCAGGAAAATCAAACCCTTAGTTCAGACAATCTAGTTTCCACAGGTTTTCTAGATCTTATTCCGATCGATTTTTTTTCTTATGGGGCACATTAAAAGGTGAGATATACAGTCGCAAACTTCGTAACCGAAACACACATTGGGTTGAGATTTAAGCGGTGTACGCAGAAATCCCACTGGATAGGTATCGGTGTTGAAGACCACCATTTTGAAGATTCAGTTTGACCGTAAAATACACTTATTGATCAAATTGAACTACCATATTAGCCCGAATATAACGCGACCCCAAAATTTTTCATCGAGATAATTAGAAAAATCCTGCACTTAGGCCTCGAACTTAGCGCAAGTCAGGTTTTTAACGGGAAAGGATCAGGCAAAAAATACCGCGTTATATTAGGGCCAATATGGTATATCGTTACTTTTCGCAGGGATTTAATTTTGTAGGTTGAAATATTGCCTTTCTATGACAGTTCAAATATGTATACGGTTTTGTGAGGCACCGTGTAATTCCTGTGACTCTATTTTTTTTCTTTCGTCCCAATGTAGCCATGTAATGAGATTGTAAATATAATACCATTATTACCATGACCCTACGATTATTACCATGAGTAATAGCTTAGTCAAATTCAGCCGCATAGCACTTTCATCGTGACTACATGATCTCCACGGCAATAGTCTCGCTTAAAGGCCACAGCGATAAGAGTCGGTACAATTACTAGCATATTGCATCGCAACAATTGTATGGCCCCCTTGGACACACATGAAGACATTGTTGACCTTACTCTCAACCCACAATGATTACACGTGACCTTCATTAGACTATTTACTGACTAGGCTATAGGTTAGAAATTCATGACGTCTTGAACGGCAGTTTTATATCTAGAGTTCGTCGTTTCATTCTATATTTAAATTCTTTGTTTAGTAGTTTACTAAAGCATAAATATACACTCAAAGACAAAAACTACATTTTTTCATATATATTTTTTCTTTTCGTTTTCATTGCTTTGGTGATATCAGTAAAAGGTTTAATAAAAGGGACTAATTTTTTCTTCAAAAATATCCGTATTGAGTAGATTTTATACTCCTTTCTTAATAGTTAGATCCGAACTTAATGTTTGTAAAGCTATGGAGATGATTGTTCTCATTTTATAGTTTTCTCAGTACAATTAACTACATAGGCTGTCTCAGCTGTTTACAGTCGTGACAATTGCTATTCTCCTTAAGTGAGAATCTTTGGTAGATTTTTTACGACAGTTATGCGAAAAACTGAAAATATATGTACCAAAATCCTGTGAAAATTCCAATGCATTTTTTGTCCGTGTAGTGGGAGGAAGCAGTAGATTTAGGATGTTACATGTTTCTGCAAATATATTCAATAAATTGAAATTTATGCTTTTCCTCTAACATTTAATTCTACCTGATGAGGTGTAAGAATTACGATTGCATACATGAATGCTGAAAACAGATATTACTGTTACCTAATGAAGTTCTTGACTGTAACTTTATATTTTCCGATACGTTTAGAAGTTGTCTTTAAAAGGTTCTATTTTGAAACTAGGTAAATTATAACCATAAATGTATCATAAGTTCAGTTTAAAATACTACCATCTCTTTCTCCAGCAGTCTTTTTGGCGAAGTTGAAGCTTCCACTTTGCTGAGCTGTGACGCCTTCCAAGAAAATGGCCACTGTAAGAGGGAAAAATAAAAGCATATTGTTAAACTTTCACTCAGAAACAGTTTAATTTCAGTCAGTATACACAACTGGCCATTAAAATTGCTGAATCAGTAAAAAATGCAAATAAAAACTGGTAGGTATTGGAAAAGTACGTTATACTAGAAGTAACAATTGATTAAATTTTCGTGAAAGTTTGAAGCAGACATAGGCACACCCACGGAGGAGGGATAAGGGGGCTGAATCCCCCCCTAAAGGGGGAGAATCAGAAGTAAATAGCTTTTAAAAATAGAAATTTGTCACTTAATGAGTTAAAATACTAATGTTTTAAATTTGACTCCAAATTATTTCTGTAATTTTTTTTACCCCCTCCCCCCTAAAGTTGGTCATTGAAAATACCAGATAATTATTAAAGATTCTCTAAAGAGTTACCTTGGTAATGGGCTTGTGTTCTACAGACAAGTGGTACAGAATATTTTGACGTTAAAAGAGAGTTGTAACGATAATCATGGTCACTCTAACCGAGTTCAGCAGTACTTGTCCCCTCCCCCTAAAACTAAAATCCTGAGTGAGGCACTGGAAACAGAGATCATGAGAAATAGTCACCGAGAACAACCACCTCTGGCACCAAAAACAGCCCTTATACGATTGGCTATTGAGTCAAACAGCGATTGGATGGCATGTACAGGTCCTGGCGACCATGCAATAGCTTCAACACGATGTCATATTTCATTGACCGTAGTGACTGGCTTTGACTAGATGTTCCTTTTGGAGAGAGGTCTGGAGAACACGCTGGCCCGAGCACCGCCTAACACTTTCTGTATGAAGGAAAGTCCGTGCAATATACCGGCAACATGCAGCCGTGCATTATCCTGCTGAAACGTAACGTTTCGCTTGGATCGCGAAAAGGGTAAAGCCAGAGGCCTTAACGCACCAGAAATATAACGGCCATTGTTCAAAGCCCCTTATACGCGAAAAAAAAGGTGACCGAGACTTGTATCCACCCCACACCATCACTCCAGGTGACGTCCCGCAGTGACCTGGTCACCTGGTCACTTTCCGTAGGACCACGGAAAGTGAAGCAGCACCCGGCTTGGCCAGTGCTTGGGAAGGTGAACTCCTCTCTCCGCTGGACTGCTGTGGGACCGTGTACGCTTATGGGAGCTGCTGCACGTAAAATCCGTCGTGGCTCCAATGTCCTCCATGATCAAACGATTCCTCTGGGAAGCTCTGATTAGCCCCTCATCTGGAATTGGTTCAAAATTAGGGTATCCCGAGTGAAGTCGGACTTCTTCCCACCTGGGCTCATTAAAATGGAAGCCGTCCCCTTCCGCCTACCGCCGTCCTATATGGAGGATCTGGCACAGCTCCACGGTTGCCAGAGGGCATTAGAAACAACAACAACTACTCCTGATGATTGTCTTATATGACGACGCCGAAAGCACGCTCACAGTACGTGTTCTCCAGGATGCATGCAAACACAGGTGAGACCATCATGATTCTGTAAACCGAGCCTGGTTTCGTCTGAAAAGATGACGTCACGGCACTGCTGCGTCCAGGTTCGTCGTTGATCACTCCGTTGAAGGCTCTCTTGTCTGTGATCTTGTGTCAAGGGTATTCCAGAGTTGACAGTTCATGTTGGTGCGAACGTCGTGAACGTGTTTGTGCAGACATGGGTCTTCCAAACGACACTATTCCTTCACTCAGGGCTTGTGACGTGGCTGTATGATGCATTAAGACCATACGGATAACATGTACGTTTTCTTGGCTGTTAGTGATAGTGGGCCGGTAAGATTCAGCACAGTGTTCAATCTGACTATAATGAATCCATCAAGATTATATTCTGCAGACTCGATTCTGGGATCTCGAAGGACGCGACCCGTAATTCTGCAGTACGATTAACCGTAATCCGGTTGGCTGCAATTCGACTTCCATCAAAGTCAGACACGTGCTGGTAAGCATTTTTCCTTCTTACACGAGGTATTACAGCAACTTTCACCAAGCAAAAGTTCAAATGCAGTATGTGTATGAGAAACCCGCTGTGAAATTTCTTCATTTAAACGCAGTGTAGTGGACGCATATTTTGCATGAATGCGTCACAAAACTGATCATTTGCATATCGCAGCCTATTCTTCCTCTCGTGTAAATTTCACATATGTAGTGTGTCGCCTTCTTGGTGTAGCAGTTTAAATGACCAGTAGTGTACGATTAATTTTATAGAATTTCATGTACAGCTGCGGAAAAAAAAAGTCCTACTTGTACTTTTTTCGGCCGTCGTTCGTCGTACAGCAAAGTTACAGATACCAATCGTTTACGATTGACGTACACTTTAATTTGCTATGCATAAAAATTGCATAAGGGGCCATCTGCATATTAAAATTCGCACCAACTTTTTTTTTCTCAATAGCAACCCCTAGATTTCACTTCATATTTCAAAAATTTAGCTCATTTTAACCCCGGACACCAATTTTCAATAAATTTGGACTGAAAATGAGTGAGTTATGAGCACCCAAAATCCCCCTCCCCCTATATTAAAATATTTTTTCATACTTCAATTCATATGTCATATAAAATTGATAGCAAGAAGCTGATTTTTATTCGTACTATTAGAACTAAACGACCCAAACATAATTTAATGTTTTTATGATTTTTAATAAATTATTAATATGAATTATGAATTATTAAATTAATATTCAAGAAAATTATGAATAGCGACCTTGCCAAATTTCGATGGAAATAGATGCAGAAAGTAATATTACATGGCTGTGCAAAATTTCAAATTTTTACGTTCAGTAGCTTAATTTATATTAAATAAAATGTGTTATTTTCATGAGTTAAGGGACCATATATAAATTTATTAAGTGAAAATGTTTTGAAAATTGCATAAAGTAAACGTAAATTAGATTTATTTTGTGCAAAAACACACTAAAAGATACCAGTATTAAAAAATATAAATTTTGAAGCAAATAAATTAGAGGTTTTTACAGTTTGATGGTGATTCTATAAAGCGTGTATTGTTGCGTCCGCTGCCATATTCCCCCAAATAAAATATTTTCCAGCTATAGAATTAGACAGTAGATGTATGTCTTCTAATACAACGTCCTATTTCTGAAAAACTAACATCCTCAACTTTCCAGGCATGAATGTGTCCTTTTTTAATATCGGAAACATTAGGTCTTTGGACTTCCCCATACTTTATCAAACATTCAAAATCACGTTTATCTGTCTAAATTTTCATCTAACTATAAATTAAAATACCGCCAAAAGTCTTAAGAATATTGCACATTGCAGACGATAGAATTAAATGAAGAAAGTGAAATAACAAACACAGTGATAATATTGGGTCGGCAAAAAGTAATTGCGTTTTTTAGATGAAATTCAAACAAATAAATTTTTCTATCAGGAAATCATTCTTCAAGTTCGACCATAGGTGAGTAATATTCATGCTTGTAGTCAGAAGAGCAGAGAGCAGCCTCCAACTCCTGCCAACATTTCACCTAAGAGAACCATCAACGGAAATACTCAATAACAATTTCAAAATTTCAAAGATTTTCAAATTCGTGAGCAGTCATTTTGCATTTTTCCCTTAAATCATGTGTGCGAACCAAGGAAGTTATGAACTCACGGGTCATTTGGACCACAGACTAAAATATTCTAACTTCTACCCTTGATATTCTCAGTACAAAAAACTTTGAGAGATGGAAACAATATTTTCCTTGAAAATAATATTAATTTCTTTTAACTCTCGCGAGCGAAATTAATGAAACGCGAAAAGTTCGGAACCTACAAATAGCGCTTTTCAATTTGCAGAAAGTCCCTTAAAAACGCGCAAAAATTAATTCGCAATATCTCCGGAAATTATCGTAGAAAATTGGTGAAAATTTATATTTAGGGTAATTTGAAGGTTTTCTTTCGTTTAAGAAAGTCAAAATACGGGGTTGCCATTGAGAAAAACGAAGTTGGTGCAGAATTAAATATGAAGACGACCCCTTATGCAAATTAAAGTAATAGTAAATTAAAGTATGCGTTATTTGCAAACGAATGGTATATATAACTTTGCTGTACGGCGAACGACGGCGAAATAAAGAGCAAGTGGGACCTTTTTTTTCCGCAGCTGTACATTCAGTCTTTTTATGAAAATGTATATGTAGTTATAATGCATATTTTTTAAGCATCATTGTTCTCTCAAAGAGTATTATCTAAATAAAAATGTGTTAATTCTTGAATCCTTTATAACATTCCATTTGTTTCAGTTTTTAAAAATAAAACTCTATTAAAAGAGTAATGAAGAAAGTAAAATTTCTTAAGAGTTAATTATAAGCATGTTTTATCGGAACAAAAAATGCTTATTTCAATCACTAAATTTTAGCTTCTCTTATATCCATTCAATCAAGTCAAAAAAAATTATTTTAAATAAAATATTCAGTGAAAGACATCTCCAAATTGCATCCAGCATTTAGTAAATAAATTTAAGCAATGTTAATTACTTAATACATTTCTTCTTCATATTGTTATGTCTCTATTCTCTTCCTACTATCGATTTGGAGATGTTATACTGTATTTAAACAGTTTCAAATCAAGAGATAATGAATAGTTCATTATTACATGGTTATACACATTTCTTATTAATTTATAATAAAATTCAATGTCGATCACAGAATATTCAAAATATATCATGCACATAATTGATAAAAAAACATAAGAAAATAGTATTGGACTGTTACCATTCACTGCCGCCGTTCTCTTGTAACAGAAAAAATCAGTGAAACTATTCAATGAAGCATTTAAGCAAGAATTAGAACATCTGTAAAATCAAAACCTTGAAAAGGTCTCCAAAATAACTTTGATTAATATTACATTCCATTATGACGGTGAATATGATAGAATTCTTTCAAAATGTCTTTTATCAGCTATTTTGTGCTCTATCAGTTAAAACTGCACTTTAAATAAAACATCTTTGAAAAGTAATTGAATCAATTACCAAAACAAAAGTGCAAGGTAGCTAGAATTAAAAACAATGCTTATAATGAATTTATTTTTATTCCCTTTGCTGCATGTTGCATTGAATTCCAATTAGCATTCTAATCAAATCAGCTTTGTTAGAAATGTCTTAAAACTGTGTGTATGTAAAATTTTATATGACTTTGAAGCAGAAAAATAAACATTAATTAGTTTATTTACTAAATACAAATTAAAAATGAAATCTAACAAATACAAATTAGCTATTGCTCATTCTGGTGTTATTCAAATTAATGAAGAATAGCTTCAGAAAGAAAATTTGTTTTGTGCGTAAGTAATTTAATTATTCATTAACAGTTTATTAATTAATATTGAATCATAATAAATCAATTAATTTTGTTCCTTATATTTTTAAACAGCGGGTGAATTTTCATGTGTTTATCAAAATGTAGTACAAAGTCAACAGAAAACTTTTTTAAAAGTTATAATTTAATTTGTGGAAAAAATCGCTAAAATAAATCTGCATAGAATTGTGGAATATTTTTGTGGATTTATGCTATAATTTTGTGATATTTTTATTTTTATATCTCATATTCATGAAATAATTTACTTTAATTTATGAATAAATGAATTTAATGAATATTGCATGTCATTATGAATAAATGTATACATATATATTTTGTAGTTAAAAAAATAATTTAATCCATTGAATATTTTATAATTATTTTACTTGTATATATCTTACCACAACTGTACGTTTTTTCTATTTTTTTTTCTTTTTTTCCATACCTTTCAATGAACGCTGAACTTTAGTTAAGGGCGATCTACGAATATAAAAACCAGCAGAGCAGTAGGAAAAAATATGTTCTCTCTGAATACATTTTCGCTTATATTTTACTGTAGCTGTAGCAATCAAAAATCTTTTAATTTTCACTCAAAAAAGTCATTCATAGCAAGTACTTCTTTTTCCGTTATCAATTAAAACAAATTCCAGAATAAATCAGCCAATAATGATTAAAGACTCTAACAGTGAAAAAATTGTTTGTTCATAATTTAAAAAATATAAATTACCTCACACACAGAAACGTTGAAAATTAGGGATTTTTAGTGCTGTTACTTTTTTATAATTAGTATTAATTCTATACCTCGCTAATCCTTTAATCAGAGTTGCCAACTGCTCCGGAATATGACTAACCGCTTTTTTCAAACAGTAATTTTTGGCTTAAATTATAGCAAAATTTCGAGATTAAACATGTGATTTGATTACTATTTCAAAAAAGATTTTTTTTAAGTTAATGTTTACAAAAGTGGTTAATTACAGGGTTAGCAAGAAATAAGCTGTCTACTCTAGAATGCGTTCTATTAGTCTAAATGATATAACATTTGAACTACGGGTAATTCAAATGATGCGCTTGACATTTATTAAATAAAAACTTTTAGTACAACAATCCGCCGATAGGTGGCGCTACAATACACATAAACGTAATTTATATGCTTTATAAAAGGTAAATAGCCGACCAGCAAGTATGGTGGATAAAGCACCGTACTACGGTTTCCGGTTCAACTCCCGGCGGTCGAGGTTCGATCCCCGGCTGGGCGTGGATGTCATTGTGTCCGTCCCTTCATAGGGGCAACGTTGATCCACCTACTAGGTGCCCCCATAATAAAGTGACCAACAACTTCGGCCTTAGTGATGACCAATGCTTCCTAGGCATTCTTAAGGCCCGCCATTGGGGGAAAAAATAAATAAATGTTAAATAATATATAAAAAAACTTTCAAACTGCTCAATATGCCCTCCTGTCGTTCAACAATGTGTTCTAATCGTAGAACCATATTTTCCATAGCTGACCGGAATGTCTGCAGGAACATCAAGAACATGGCACAGAATGCTGTCCTTCAGATCTGGCACAGATAGTGGCCTTTGACGGTTTGTCCTTCAGGAAACTCCACAACCAAAAGTCGCATGGGGTCTCCTCGTGGCGAACGAGGAGGCCATGCTATTGGAAAATAACGGCTGATTACGCGTGCATCTGTGAAATGCTGCATTAGCAATTGTTGTACATGACGATCAGTGTGAGGAGGGACACCATCTTGCATGAGAATGATGTCCTGAAGGCATCCACGCTTTTGAAGTTGTGGGATTACAAAATTCTTCAACATATGGTACCGTTGTCCTGTACGGGAACATATTCAGATTCCGTTTGCAGTTATCTCCTCAAAAAAATACGGTCCAATGATAAAAGTAGCTGTAAAACCACACCATACAGACACTTTTTCGGGATGTTAGGTCTGTTCCTGGATAGCGTGTGGGTTTTCCTTTGCCCAAATTCGACAATTATGAGTATTAACTTTCGCATTGAGGTAAAAATGGGCTTCGTCATCCACAGAATGTTTCATGGCCAAGAGACACCAACCACCATTCGAGCTAGGAACTGATGTGCAAAAGTTTTACGAACCTCTGAGTCCCTGTCTTTCAGTTGGTGCACAGGCTTGCAGACAATAACATTTTTACCAGTAGCGCTTTTTCTTGCAACGTAGGCATGATGGTCAGAGAAGTAACTAATGGTCCTGCAGAATCCGCCGTCTTTTTATTAGGGAATGCAATCCCGACCCCGCGGGAACGAGATCCTACGGGATCTCGCACAAATGTTTGCGGGACTAGTCCCGCAGTATTGAAAGTGAAAAATAAATTCTTTGCATTACAATTTCACGCCGCTTTTCCTATCATCAATTGTCTAAATATTTTTGCATATGATGAACAATAAGAAACAGTGATCATGGGGACTCTACCTATTGGCAGGTAGAGGCCATAGTCCCCCCCCCTTTTTCAGCTCCGATATTGTTATGATTTACATGCTGGTATAACGCAGAAGTGCTTGAACACCAAATATTGTATATTTCTGGGACAGGATCCTTGACTTGTCCCCCCTTACTCCCATAAACAACCACATGGACGCCCATGCTAGTGATATCGAACTTCAGTTAACCACTAAAATATGTATGGGTCCTTCAGGGTTACATACAAAAATAAATCTTTTGTTATGCACTTTTGTATTCTCTATCCAAATTAGATGAAAACGTAAACAGGCACCCGTCTTCCTAGTCTTCTTTTTTAGCAACTAAGAAATAACAGTATATTATTATGAATATCATGACTATAGTTTTCATATTTAGATAAGGTATTGTATTAATTATCAAATAAGATTAAGTATTACTTTTACAGTTAAACTTGATAGTGTTTACTATCTTGCTTTTTCCTACTTTTCTCCACTAAAATCAATTTTTAGTCGAATGAAATGTGAATCCCGAGGGATTGCGGGATCCCGCGGGATCAACAAATCTCAATTCCGAAATCCCGCGAAACGAAAAACAGTGCCGGATTGCATTCCCTACTTTTTATCCATAGAATAGTGCTAATTGGCATGCGCTGTAACGTAAATGACATGCCACATTTGCAATACAAATAAATAAATACACCATCTATTGGTGAATTTTTGTACTAAAAGTTTTTATTTAACAAATGTCAAGCACATCATTTCAATTACTCGTAGTTCAATTTATCTCATTTGGACTAATAGAACGCATTCTAGAGCCGTCTGAAGTGGGCAACTTATTTCTTGCTAGCCCTGTATATTCGGGAGCAGTTGGCACCTCTACTTAAATGCACAGCGATGCATATATGCATCGTATTTTTAAAGCACGTTCACTGCCGGATAAGAGTAGAAGCCAAATTTCTTACTTCAGTTTCACATATAAAATATAGTTTTTAATAATAAATTATTCATATCGTGAAAAATAAAAACTTCACATATTTCTTTCAAACTGCTTATTTTTTAAAAAATTAATTAGTTATGCATAAAACTGACATAGGAAATTTAGCTTACAGTCGTTGCTATTGAGTGACCGGCAGCGAATGTCTTTAAAATTCGTGCATTTATGGGTTAAACTGTTTTCTGATAATGTTTTTACGATTGCTTTGTTAAAACAAAAATCAACATGCGTTGACATGAAGCTTTTCTGGAAAGTATAAAACGGAAACGTAGCAGGTAATATGGAAATTGCAAATGTGAAAAATGCATGTATATAAATTTTAAAAAAGCTACCTAGCTTTATTAAAAATAATGTGGTTAACAAAATGAAAAGAAAAAATTAAAACTCCATCTCCTGTTTAAAGTTGAAAGTGTTTTAGGTGAAGTGCGTCATTCATTCGTTCAAACTGGAGGGAGGAAATTGCCATCGAGAAACAAGAGAAATATTCTTGGGAGTTTTTATGCTTTGTTTTTGCATTATAAAAACAATTAGTTCAAAAAATTGACTACAGAGGGCGTTCCTACCCTACGCAGTCTTGAATCGTGTGAAAAAGGGACTTGCTATAATAAAGATCAAGCATGCAATTATTTTTTGTTGATAAAAGATTGGAAGTTTAGAACATGCTATCTTTACACTAAAAAGCGTTAGATTATTGTTATTCTTTAGCTTATGCAGAAAATAAAATTCAGACTAGAAAATAACGTTTAGTCGCGTCGCCACAATCCACATGTACATGACAGATTTTGGGGAACAGTATTCGAAAAAGAAAGTGATGAAAATAAAAATAAAGAATACTTATGTAAATTATTATTTGCATGCATTAACTACTAAACATTATGGACAACTGTCATGTAAATACAAGCATTTCTCAGATTGTGGAATCACAAAAATAAGTTAATATTCATACAGGTATTATTTCTACATATTTTCTAACTGTATTAAGCTAGAAAAAAAAATTATAAGTTTTTCTCAACTCGAAAAGTAAAAAATGAAACTTTTTAGGCAAAATGCACGCGTTTTTTCCATTATTTGCTACTTGTAGTTTTTTTTTTCTTAAATTTATGGCACAGTATTTTCAAACCCATGGTCATAAAACAAAATAAGCTGTAATATATACCAATATGGTAATAAGAAAACACCTACAAAGACATGAAGTCACTGCATTGTGAAAAACTTTTTTGTGTGCAGTCAGAGACCAGCAACGTAGTACCGTACCTAGTTATAAATAGAATTATGTTTGTTTGTCTGTGTAACAGATTTTTCTCTGCATTAACTCCCTGTAATCTACAGCAACCGATACTAAAATATTTGAATATCATATTTACCGTTCGATAACCAGAAATGTACTCTAAATTGTGTTTTATTGGTGTGCTATGCCCTTAATAGAAAGTTTTTCATCCTAATCATTCTATATAGTTTACCACATTAGTTTTATTCGTTGCTTATCAGTGAACTTCAATGGGCTCCCTAGACGACCCCCCCCCCCCGCCCCAAGAAAACTGATTGAATGGAATATGTCTTCTTTTTTCAGCCTTCGATGATAGATAGTAGGCAGTTTGAATTCAAATTTTAAAATAGATATTTAACTGGCATGCTTTATAAATAATGCCTGGATGCTCTTTAATGAATAAAAAATAGTTAACAAAAACTACAAATATTCATGAATGTCTTAATTTTGATTTAACCGGAAAGTCAAACGTTGCCTGCGTAATTTGTTGCAATCTTTATATTAACGATGACATGTGACAATAAGAGTTTGGAGTAAAGATAATTTCATTGAACGAGTCATTTTCCAGATAACGTTATTAGCAGAAAAGTGCATTCAGTGGCAAAAGAAAGAAATAATTACCTTCTCAAAGAGGAAAAAAATCTGATAGTGAGATAGGAATAATCGACTAGAGTATTTAAGGTTTCTAGAGTGTTATTTTCTATCACAAAATAAAATGCTAAATTAATGCATTAATGTCCCAAAATGAGGCCAAAAATAATCTATTTAATACACTTTTCCAGAATAACAAAATAGTGTTTAATAACGCTGTTAAATGAAGCTTTTATTGGATACTCTTTTCTGATCCATTTATCTTGCCACGTTTAGTATACTAGTTTTCCAAAATTAGGTTAAACAATGTTACAAATTGCTCTATAATTCCTTAATATCATACAATGTAATTATTTTGTTAGTTTACTAAAATGATGTTATTTTATTTCTTATATCTACGATTATTACCTCTAGAATGACTACTTTATGTAATACTTGGGTTTGCCACATGATACGGTGCTTGATCAGTAAGTTGTGAGCAATCACTAATCATTTAACGCCTGACTGAATATGGTGCCCTACCAAAAAGTTATGAAAATTTGATATTCCAGACTCAACATCAAAAAGTAAAACAGAAGAGTAGATAGTCCGTGTTTTCTTTATTATTTTGTTGAACATTTATTATTTAGTTTGTCGAAAGAATGTGTAAATTTTGATACTCTACTCTTAGGCATGCTGCCCTTATTTAATCATTTCTTTCTCAGAGTTATTTTTTTTCCTTTGACTTAAAAAGTTTTTTATTCAAGATTTTGGCAGTCAAAATCGAAATTCCGTAAGTAAAGAAGTGATTCAGGAGACGAAAACCCGACAATGTTAAGTCGTCCAGTGAAACTGTCGATTGTGCTGTGCACCACCAAAAAAAGATGTTCTGATGCCTGAATGCGACCATTAAACCACATCTCAGATATTACCTTGTGGTCCTTTTGGTAAGTTAATATTTTGTAATACCCTTGATTCGTGAACTGTTATTTAATGTCCAATCAAATAAACAATCAATGTCAGTGTATGTTGGACAACACTGTTTTAGGGGATATTTCTGTTTGATTAAACTCTTTTAACGTGAACTTTCAGAATTTTGAAATATCAATGTCATCACTAATGGGCAAAACTAACTGTACAAGCACAGTCTCTTTATTCTATTTCGTATTTACAAAAGGAAGTTATACCTAAGATATCTGACTAAAAATTAAAATTAAAACACACTAGGCCCTTTAATTTTTGTGAACCCTTGGTCCCTGTTCTCAGCGCCAAAAACAGGATCCTTTTGGGAAATTTTCGAACGGGTTGTGGTTCCCGACCCCTCCGACTACGTCACTGAAAGAATGTAATTGTTGTTTGTCCCTGTCAAAAATTTGCGGGTTGCGACATCAATGTGACGAAGGAGAGAGGAATGACTTGGTGGACGGGGTTCTACCGCGTATTCACGTTACATCTGGAGAAACCTGTCCTAGACTTCAGGCCGTTAGCTCGACAGCCGGGCGGTAGGCCAGAACCCTAAACCTTCACACTTCATCCATCTACCAATGTTTAATGCAGTCATCCCTTGCATTATCGCGCTTCGAATTTCGCGGCTTCAGTTTATTAAGTTTTTGACATACTTCAAGAACGGAAAGAAATTTTATATTTGGCGTTTTCTTTTACGTATATAGATTTGGATAATTTGAACTGTATTCCATTCAGGCTTAGGTGTCATTTCGTGGTATATTACTGGTAGTCCCAAAAGGTAGGTATATTCCTGGCAGTCTCAAAAATATTTTACGATCTTGTGAAACAAACTGTTCTTCATAAAATTAAAAGAATAAAGCTAATAGGATTGTCATTGATACATGTTTTTCACGCATTTTGTGTTATTTCTAGCGATATAGCTCGTATATTAATTCTGACTACCTTTCACTTGTCTTCCTCTGCGAACCAGTGACCTTGCTCTTCTTTCCTATTCAGTTCATCTCGTGATCTTCATTGCTACATTATTGATTTATATGTGATATTTTCATATGTAGTGGTTGTGTGCAATAACTGCATATGTGTAATTAAGCATATAATAATAATGTGATCTTTGTTACATCTAATATGTATATCTTTCATGTCTAGAATCTAATACTGTTTTGGTCGTAAGCAGGTTTTCCATGCCCTAACAACGAAATTATTCTATTTATCTAAATAAAGAGTCCTATTTCACAGAAATTGACTTATTGCGGTAGAATCTAGAATGGATAAACGAGGGTCGACTCAGGTTTTATCCACTCGACCTTTGGTCGGCTCAAGCAAGTGAAATAATTGATGATGGCAGAGAACTAGAAAAGTCATTACCAAGATTAAATCAGATTTTTATTTTTTAAAGGCAGGTTAACCCTCTTAGAACTCTAACTGAAAAGTTCAACCAACGTTGGATGATAGTGAAAGATAAAAAGTGTCCCCACTCATTTATCCTCATAATTCATTCACAACCATTCAATTAAATAGTATACTTTCCAATATTTCATTTGAAAATATTTTTTTAATTAAAAATGTCAAATTATCATGCAGAATTCAATCTCATGCTTTCAAACGAAAAATGTGTATAGTTACACCACTGGTAGAGTAGCCTCATAATTCCCTCACAACCATTCAATTAAATAGTATCCTTTCCAATATTTCATTTGCAAATATTTTTTTTAATTAAAAATGTCAAATTATCATGCAGAATTCAATCTCATGCTTTCAAATGAAAAATGTGTATAGTTACACCACTGGTAGAGTAGCCACCTTCTAGAAGTGTTAATATATTTAATCCTCCAGTGTGGAAAAATTGCGTCATACCATCAAATCACTTTGAAAACAATGGCTATCCCCTTTCTATGAAGATTTAAATTCCCGTCTTCTTACTATATGGAAAATTATCTATTTACTCCTTTAAAAGTTTGGATTTTTGACTGCCGTTGCACTCCTTGAAATGTCTATAAGCTGTTTCATTTTAGAATGTGGATACAGTTGTGCAAAATGTTTTTTTAACTCTTTCTGTTATGTCTGTTGCCTTCCAAGAACATTTTGTTTTTTACGTGCTTAAAAAACTTCAAGCGAGTATCAACCAATTCATAAAAGCCACCTCACCGCCGTAAGCATATATATTCTCTTGCTGACAGTATTTAGTATTAAGACTGGTTTTTTCCCCCCATTTCTTAACCATGCTTATTAGTTCAAGTTTTAGTGAAAAGCAAAAAAATTGCAAATTAAAGGAATAACATTAAACACTACACAAGTTCCAATACTATGTAACTCATTTAGCAAAATTTCTTTCTCTGAGAGAACTATATTGCCTTTACTATTAACAAGCCTGGAATTATCAGTTATCATCATTAACAAACTCTATCGATATTAATTAGAAGCGATAATCACTGCATTCCCGGTGGCTATGGTTATCATTAATTAATCTAATTACTTTCAAGTTACTTGCAACAAAAAACTCAAGAGAAAATAATACGTCGGTTTATGTTATCCCTAGCAAAATTTACAGCAAAATATTAACTGTAAAACCCAATAACTTCGTTCTTCTAACTACCAAGTTTGTTTGTTTTTTTGTAATTAATCGATCTTAATATTTCCCGATAAGGACCCTACATATTGAAGAGGCGTAGAAATGAAAAATATTACGTAAAAGAGAAATAAAAATCTCTGTATACTTCCAATATCAATATTATTCGTTTTTCATGCTATTTTCTCACATCCAATAAACTCAAGCGTAATCTCCCTTATTTTTTTTTTTTTTTTTACCCAATTTTATTCTAGATACTAGGCGCTCTTTTGCATACAAGCACTAAATACCAGCGCACTCGATACTTGTGTCTCGTTTCTTCCAATAAGTAAAGTTGCCATGGCAACTGGAAATTTTTGTGCGCTGGAAAATATGAATTTCCAATTCCAGGAGAGGAGTACGAGAGTGCTTCGTGAGCTGCTAGAACCGCGCAAGGCAATCATGGCAGTTGTTAAGGGAGTCGTGGGATTCAAATAAACGCTCGGAAGTCGACCAGAAACGCTCCTGCTTTACAAAAATCTGTTTTCTGGAGAATTAGAAGGTCACGGGGGGGGGGGGGGATGGGGAGAGAAATAATTCGCATTTGTAAAGGAATTTGATTTATTTCATAGAGTGCTTGCATTTTTAAAGGAAGTTCTGCGTGAAATTCTAAATGAAAATTTCTTTTTTTTTATTATTCTCAGAACGAGGAGAAGCAATCAAGTTCTTGCGATTTAAGCGTGTTTTGTTTTTCTTTTACACATCAGATTATATATTTCATTCGACAGATGTGATAGCTGGAGATTGTTTCAGCTTAGAATTTCTTTTTAAAGCTTTCCAGGGAGTAATAAAGATTTCTTTTAAATAGTAAGTTCGCTGAAAATAAGAACTTCTTCGAGTTATTTGAATTAGTTGTGACATTCAGGGCCTGGTTACCGCACAGGCCCCCGAAGTTTTAGGAGCCCGAATAGATTAAAATATTTTAAGTTCTTTTCTTGAAAGGCTCAGCATAAAAACATTAGTGACAATAAATAAAGAAATGGAATTTTGCGACACAGCCGCCCGGGTCGTGTAGCGGTCAGAGAGCCGTTCTACCACACCACGGGTCCGGGTTCGATTACCGGCACGAGCTTAGGTGTCATTTCGCCCGTCCCTTCATGGGAGACACTGCTGGTCTACCTATGAGGTGGCTCCATAATAAAGAGGCCAGTAATTCCGGCCTTGGTGATGGCCAATGCCTATAAACGGCAAGTGCCCGCCATTGGGGGGGGGGGAGACTTTTACAACACATGACGCCGTCCAAGTGTTTGCTTGCACTGTATTTAGGATTAGAAGAAACGTCACGTTCCAAAGATTCCACCATGGAGCCTTCATCGACGTGACGTCACTTGAAACATAACTACCCTGCATTAAAAATATATGGACATGGTGGGCCGTCCATTGGCCCAGTAGATAAGACACTGAACTTAGAGAGATGGCTGAAGTTTGCAGACATTGACTCTTTTCGCGGCCGTCGATATAACGGTCTGGAATTTTGGGAGGCTTCCTTCAGATGCAACGTGAATACACGTTAGAACGCTTTAAGAAGTCCGTCGCCCAAAGCATCGCACCCCTTAGGCAGATAGCCCCTGAGTACCTTTGACTTAACTGAAAACAAACAGAACTTGTGGAGTGAAAACTTCACATTTTCGCCCTGTTCATATACGCTTAAAGGTTTAAGAATCTAATGGTTCTGAGAGACGCCAGTTTATTTAATTTTCAAAATCATACATTATTAAATCACAATCATCATTAATCGTCATTAATTATCATTTAATCGCAATCATTACATTATTCAAAATCGCACTAATCAAATGTTACCTGTAGGGCTAACAAAGGTGTCATAAGCTGGAGACGCTGTCCATACAAGTGTGTTGCCAAAATTAAATTTCCAACCATCGCAATTAATTCAGACTAGTATCTCTATCACAGCATTCGATATCATATACAGGGTGATACGTAACTCTGTGAGGGGGAAAATGTAAAGGATGATAGAGAGCACCAAGACGGTGCAAAATCTCATAGCAATGTAGGGTCGAAAACGTCATCTTCATGTACCAGTTAATAATTACTTTGGAAAGAGAGTTGAAGAAAAATAGGGAACTTTTCGACAATGTTTTGTCGAAAACTAATCCATCTTTCACAGAAAGTTCTAGACTAAAACGGATAGTTTTACAAATTCTATTTCATTTCGTTGATGAAATTGTTGATTAAGAAATTAGACGAACAGCTCAGCACTTCTTCGAAAGGGATTATTAACGAATACATGAAGACAACGCTTCCGACCCCACATTGCTTTATGATCCCGAGCCGTCTTGGTTCCCTCTAACATCCCTTACATTTTTTTTCTGTTTTTTTTCCTCAGAGAAACGCTGTGCATACTGTCTTGATTTTTTTCTTGTTTCTTGTACAGAATAGCTCTGCGAATATTAAAACACGATGGTATGTCAAACTTAATGTTAGTAGTTATTAGCTGAATACTTTGTTTCAAATTTCTTTAATATTTTATTATTATCGCTCATTTTTTTTTTTATTATTGTCAAAAATATTCCGTTAAACTCAATTTTTTTTCTTTTTTTAAATGAACGATAAATGTCTTGGTAAAAGTATATTATAAACTATGTAGACGATATTTGAAGTGAATGTATGATTATTAATATTACATGTATTTCATAGATTAAATTACAATTTTTTAATTTTTTATTTCAGTACACAGTTAAACCTTTTGAGTAAGGGTCTCTGTGTAACAATTTCCTCTTTATATTATACTAGAGGAGAAAAATAAATAATAGAAAACTAACATTTCAAGATTAAATAATTTTCAATGCATTTTCAATGTGTCTGCTTCAAATTTAAAATAAGTTAGTTCCTTTTGGAATATTTAAGTAGAATAAGAGTGAATGAGTGAAATTGACATTTATTTTTTATTGTATTTTAATCTTTATCTATTCATTTTTTTCCCTTTTGCACGCTTCTAAAAACCTATGGAGGATATTTAGAGGGAAAACTTATAAAACGCTTGGAACTCGCAGAAGGTCGCTAGTATTAGTTTGACATCTTACCTATAGATGGCAGAGCAATACAGAGGCACAAGAGCGAAGTAATCTGGAATTCTCATTTTGTCGTCCATTTTGTTTCTCTACCTCAGTGATCGCAGAACCGTCCGTCGATCGCAAGTTACTTGTAGCTCGCGGGGTCATTTTCGATAGAAGAATGAAATCTCCTTCACGGACTTTATATACAAAGGAAAATAAACTGATTGTGCCAGGGACTCGAAAAAAAGCAGGATAATTCTTCATAAGCTGTAGTACACACCCTGATAAATGAAACGATAGTGTCCTTCGTGAAACTTTCTGAAAAAAATTCTTGAACATAGTACAGCAGGAATTTTCAAAAAGTGGCACATCCTATTAAATTTTCGATTTTTAAGAACTTTTCTCTGAATTTTTTGTGCCTGATACAGGCTTATAATTTATTTCTGTGTATAGTACAGCCAGTAGCGGATCCAGGGGAGGGGCTAGGGGGCTTCAGCTCCCCCCCAAAAAAATGCTAAAGGGTAACATTCTGATTTATTATACAATTTAAATATCTAAAATGATCATATTTTATAACTCAGCCCCTCCCAAAAGCATGCACATTGGTTTAGACAAAAATTTTGATTTAAAGTACATTTTAATTGGGTTAAATAAGCTTTTTTTAAAATTTAGCCCCTCCCCCAAAAAAAATTCTGGATCCGCCACCAAGAACAGCTTGTAAAGAGCTGTTCTAAAAATTCTGAAGTTCTTGGCATAATTGATTTGTTTGTATTTATGTACCGAAATCACAAGATTTTTTTTCAAAATACAGTGTTGGCTAAGCACTATGCCTTCACAGAACTGACGCTTACGACGACAAACAGCTTTTATCAACAGTGCCAATTTAAAAAATAAAAAGTTAGTAGTTTTTTCGGTTGGTAGCTCACAGTAGGAGTTGCACTGTACCACTGCTCTAGCTTTTATGCAGAGCCGGTCCTAGGGAAGAGCGATCGGTGCGACCGCACCGGGCGCCACCTTTATGGGGGCTCCAAAAAGCCATACTTTGTATACGTATAGTTGAGTGTCCATATATTGTTTGAATTTTCATGTTAACCGTTCTGAAAATTTTTCTAGCTGCATGTGTGTGTGTGTGTGTGAGAGGGGGGGGGGGAGGTTAGGGGCGCATTTTTGCATTTCGCACCACTTAGAAATTTATCTAGGACCGGCACTGCTTTTAGGATTCCATGTACTACCTCCTCGTTTTAATTCCGTTAACGCTATTTCTTTAAAAAGAAACTGGGAAAATTAATGCGTTTGTTAACTTTAGTAGACACCATTACTGTCGTGTATCTGAGCTCCATTTAAGTATAGAAAATATTTCTAAAACAAATTTAAATATTATAGTCTTTTTCGGAAAATTCTTCGCAAACCGTTACTTTCTCTATCGCTTCCTTGCATAAATTTGCTTAAATTTATTTAATTAATTTGCATTCGCTATCAAAAGTGTAACAAAGCAATATGTGTTTTCTGAAAGTAAGAAATAACATGGGGAAAGACGCTTGCATCCTCACCTTGTTATCTTTTACTTTCCTTACCCCCCCCCCTACCCAACCTTTCACGTTAGTTAGACCTCAATATTGCGTGATAAAACCTACACGTAAAGTTTATCATATGAGAATTAGAATTGCATGAGAACGCGTTATCTCAAATTTTGTCTGTTAATGATCACATTTAGGAAGAAGCTTTGAAATAATAAAATGGTGGTTCGAAAAAATAAATTATCTTTCACAGAAAATACTTACGTGAAATTGATTGTTTGGAAATTCAATTAATTTATTAAATTCTTAGATTTTTTATAAAATGCAGTTAAGAATTGAGACGAACGTATCCATACTTCTTTGAAACGATCTTCAATATCTGCACGATGACGACGTTTGGGACCTTATATTGCTGTGTAACTCTGAATTCTCTTTGAGTAACCAACTTATTCCTTACATTTGTTGCACTACTTGTACATGTAATAAGGTAGGTTATTGGGCAGACTCAAAACCGTAGAAAATACATATCTATTCCTAAAATTAAAACTAGTCTTCTCAATTGGAGCATTTGTAAAGTAGACGCTAATAAATTTAAAAGTAGTTGTTTGTGTGCAAACCTTATCAGTGACAGATAAAAAGGCACATACTTTGTCATCTTTCTTACACTGCTAAAACTGTAACTGATAACCCGGAAAGTTTTTATTCTAGTTTTGTAAGTTGTTTCAAAATACCATTATTTTAAGTGAAAAAGAAACAATTTCTACGGAAAATGATTGAATTTTCTTGCTTTCATTATAAATTACTAGTAAACAAGCAAGGATTTTATCAATTTTCTGATTTCTGGATGAATAATGGAAAATAAGTCACCCTTATATTTTTTTATAAGAGACTGAAAAGATTTGCCATACTGTAAAATGACGCTGCATTTTTTTTCCAGAAAGATATGCAACACTGTGTTTTTATTGACAATATAATAAGATACTAATGAACTTAAATTGAACTACAAATTTAGTATATAAAAGTATCACCAATTTAAAGTGAGAAATTTAATACATAATTACAATAATAACAACAATCTCACAAGTTGTATAATAAAAATACATACAATTTATATGACTATTGAAATACTTAGTTATATAAATATATAATATCAAGTTTTAAATTTATGTCAAAATATAAAATTGTGTTTTCTTTCATAGCTTGGAGACAATTTTCCCTTCAAACTCTTCCCTTAAGGGATTTCCTTGCCGCTACGATTTATGAAAAATACATTAATCAATTTGTGCATTTTCATAGCAGAAGTAAAAGATGAAATTTTAATATCTTATGCTACTGTGGATAAATTTGGAGTATGGAAACATTTTATTTAATTATAAATTTAAATAAAGTATTTTATTGTATGTTTTAATTTAAATAATATTTATCGTGATATATAATTTTTTTAATTTGTCTCTCTTATTATTTCACCGGAGATTTTTATCAAACCATATCTGGATTTGCACGCTTAGCAAACTGCAAAGATTTTTAAATAAGTATATTTTGTGCAACATACAACTTCGTAATTTTTTATGATTCATTTTAATAAACTCTAAGTAATTTTAATATTCTTAGTGATAGTTTCATTCTAAAATTATTCAGAAAGTTTTACAAATTCATATCATCAGCTCAAAACAATATACCAAAACAAAAGAGAGAAAAAAAATATGCTTACACTAATTTTTGAAGATTTTCCAAATTTTATGCCTCAAACCTTAAATACCGTTTTCTTTCAAAGTTACTGTTACTAGAAATGTTTAATGACCTAAGTATTTTTGGTAAAAGTTTCTATTTCCTGTTAAGGTATTTCTAGACGAAAAAGTGTGCATTTTAAAAATTTATTTTTATTCCTACATCGTATGATTATTAGTTAAATGGCTATATTTATACTCTTTAGGAAAGCAATGCTGTATATTTTATACATATATATATATATATATATATATATATATATATATATATATATAACTAACAAGTAAAACACAAAACATACTACAAATAAGACATATCTCGCAGAAAAGTAACAGCTATTATCAAGAATTAGAAACCAGATTTTGAAACCAAATAAAGTGCAAGAATTATTGTGATAGTATAATGGAACGGAAATTATAACCACTGTCACCATCTTCAGGGACCACAAACAGTGGATTATAATTTACAGTAAACCAAATAGTAGGGTTTCGGTTGTGTGGCATATCAGAAGAGATATTAACTCCACACATCTGGGCCCTACCCTACTATATAAAGGAAAGAAGAAATCAAAAAGATAACAAAAATTAGAAAGATAATTTTACATACCAAACCTTGAGCACATGGAAATTTATTTTGAACAGTTGATATGTGTTGCCAATGCTAAGAATTGTAAAAAGTGAAAAATGGTGTTGCCACTAAATAAATGTGTAAAAGTGGAAAGAAGAAAGTTTAGGAGTTGCCAAATACTAATAGGTAATATTATTAAATTTTAAGAATATCCAGGTATATTAATATAATAAATATATATTGAATAATAATAAATTTAAAAGATTGAATAAAATAAATATTATAGCAAAATTAAATATAACATATTGTTTAAAAAATATAATGATTATTATTATTGACTAAGTATGTATAATAAGTTATTGTATGACAGAAGATTAATCTAGTAAATAAGAAAAAAAAATAATGTTTAGAACAGAATAATCACAATATAGGAACCCCGTTTTTTTTTTTTTTTTTTTTTTTTTTTTTTAATTCCTCCAGATATATATATGCATGCATAAACACATCCAAATTGTTTTTAAACATATTTACTTTTTTTTTTTTTTTTTTTTTTTTTATATAAGAGAAAAACTTCCTCCGCCCAACCCAACCATCCAATTACAACCTTAAAACCAAAACCCCACCCAACCTCCAGTAAATTAATAAAGACATTAGACACATCATTTTCAAGAATTGTATATAATGGATTTTAGGAACTTAGTGGGATAGTTGTATTGTCTAGCTGACAGAAATAGAGATTTAAAATTGGAGACTTTGAAATCATCAGAACATAGAAACTTGATTCTACAGCAGTGATTATAGATGATATTGCGAAATACAGATTTATGTAAGCAGGAGGAAAAATGAGTAAAGCTATTTACTTTAAAGCTAAAACCTTTACGCTTATCATATATATTGAAACTAAGGTTATTTCTAGGAGTGATGGAGATACTTAGATCTAGAAAACTAACAGAATTGTTAAGCATATCATTTTTAATTAATTCCAGAGCAGATGGATATTTTATGGGGAAGATAATGTTATTATTATTAGTAGTGTTTACAAGTAAGATATCATCTATATATCGTTTAAGAATGATGTGTGTATTAGTATATTCTTTTTCATAGTAATATAAGTAAAGATCTGCAAAGTAGCTAGATGCTGAACCACCTTGTGGTATACCATGATTTTGTAGATATATTTTATTGTTATGTAGAATAAAATTATTATAGATAATAAATTTAGATAGACAACTGAAATATGTTACATCAACATGGGAAGGGAGCTGAATATTGTTAACACAAGTTTCAAATAATTCATTAATTACATTGTAAAGGTCGTCAAGAGGAATATTGTTGAATAGATCTTTAAAATCATAGGTATATAAAGAGGTAATATTACTAATAGTACATATTGTATTGCGTAGATCATAACTATTTCCTATAGAGATAGAGTAATCATAACGTTTTATATAATACTCATGCATAACAGACAGTATCTTTAATAGAAGTTTACTTGCTACATTGCTATATGTATTACATCCTATTGTAACAGTTCGAAACTTTAAAGGCGATTTGTGAAATTTAGGGATTAGTACAATATAAGGATAGTGTAGATTATTATGTTGTAGGTTGAGAAGTTTATAAAAAGCCAGAATTTTTTTGTTACAAACTACAGTAGACAAATTAGTAGAGGAATAGATACTGTTATTTACAATTGTAGAGGCTAACAAGCTATGATATAACTGTTTACAAATAAAGGCATAGTTATTGGATGATTTATCTACATAAGTAATTATGAAATACTGTTTTATAAAGTCTATTTGAGTATGAAATTGACTATTGACAGGAGAACTATATTTTACATATTTAGCAATATTTTGCTTAAAGAATGAAAGTACTTTTACTTTCCAGGTAGTGAAGGCTTCAATAGGAGTGCTGTATTTTAAGGCAGTATTATATATGTAAAAATCTAAATCATATGTGAATTGTGTTACAATGCCACTAAGAGAGTGTTTTGAAGGAATACGGTGTTTAGAGCCCTTCTGCATGAGTTTTTTTAGCCTAATATCTTTTACGATAGCTAGATCTCCAGTAATGATGTGTCCATAATCCCTATTAATGAAGTTCCTATAGTGATTATCATTGCATATACAGGGTGGTGTATCATAAGGGTTATATGTTTTTGAAAAGGAGTTATAGTTAAATAGTTTCCTACCAAAGGGTAGGGGATATTTAAAGGACTTTTTAATAATGACATTTTTGATGGGAAAGTAAGTGTTATTATTAGAAAATATTGTATTGAAGTTTAAGTTATTGAATGCAGGATTTGTGAAAGTAATTAATAAGTTAGAATTAGAAGGTGTATTATTACTTTTATTGGTTAGGTTTACGGTAAGTGCAGTGGCTCGTGCAACAATGAGATCGAAGAATAGGTGAGAAAAATGTCCAGAAATGTTAAGATTTGAAAAAATAGAAAAATACTTAACTAAAAGTTTCTTTTTAATGGAGTAAATGAAAGTACGTATATTAATCCAATTATAAGTACTGGTATAGTAATTATATAATTTTAAAATGGCAGATTTTATATAACTATTAGAATACTTAGGACTATTACACTTTTTACGTTTACCTCTAGAAGTTCTAATTGTTTTATTATATATAGACAAGTTTAAAGTATTATAGATTGGAGAATATTTATTTATGTTAGTAGTGCTAGTATAATATATTAATTGTTTATTATGTACTAATTGGTTTAGACCATACGGATAACTAGTATTATGAAATTGGATGAAGTAGTTTTCTAAAAATAAACGTTCATTATGGTTCTTCTTTATAGATAGAATAGTGATATTAATATTATTGAACCCATGCATATGAAAATGTTCATACTCAAAGTTATTACCAGAAAGATTACTAGGATAGTTCTTAACATGATTTCGATGTAGATTAATACGAAGGTGTAAAGGATTACTAGTTTGGCCAATATAAGCTATTTTACATTGATTACAGGTTAACATATAGATACAGTTGTATACTTTGCAAAACGTGCTTAAATTAGACCGACTATTACAAATATTTGTAGTATCAGCTAAAGGACAAGTTTTACAGCTAGAAGATGTGCATTTTATAAATTTAAGAGTAGGCAATTGATGTATATTAGTAGGTGATGATAAGTCGCAGGCTTTCGATCCAAGATAATCCTTATCATCATTAATTTTCTTGTACCGAGCATAAGGAAAAATATTATTTCCTTGTTTGCCAGGCGCTAAATTATTATAATCTACCATTCATAAAAAAGTGAGGGGTACATACTAATTTTAAGTGACAAAACAAAGCTAGCAATAATTTCTTATAAAAGTAAACAAACACATAAAAGTAAATTGTATGAAAGTCTGGAGTAGAATAAAATATTTACAAAATGAAAAATAGAAAATTACATACACATGACAAAAAGTAGAAATATGAATTTAAAAATTAAATAAAATACAGCGAAGAGTAACTTGAGTAAAATAAGAGCAAAAAATTACTAGCGGAAACTAGAATAAAATGAGTAACTTAATAAGTATTAAGGTCTTCTAATAAAGATGGCTTATTAGCTGTACATTACATCAATGTCTAAGTACTATATTATTTTTATATTTAAAAACGTCGCTGTGTGGTTACCAAGAGTGGAAATAACTCATAAGATTGCCAATAGAGGGCAGCACATTATAATAAAAGCATCGCAAGCAAAGTAAAGTAGTTAGCAACTGTACAAATTGTAGATAATTGTAACTAATTAAGTAATCCAAATATACAGAAAAAAGATGTTGTTTTTTACACTGATTAAATAAAAACAGCAGCAGCAGCAACACCATAGCACTAGGCAGAAGTAGTTTATATATATATATATATATATATATATATACCATAGGGAAGTTTGTAAAATTATATCTCTACGTAACCTCATGTTAAAAACATTGAATAGTTATTCTTTGGCCTCATTTAGTGTCGGTCTTGAACTAATCCTCAGTTAAAAGTTTTTGAAGGAATTTTTTGAAAGGAAGTTTTTGAAGGAATATGTCTGCATTCAACTCAGTAATTAAATCGTATTCATTCGCATTTTCGTATTTCAACACAAAGACTCTTTCTTAAAAATATTTGATTGATGACTTAAGTTAAACGTAATCCAATTTACACCAAGATTTTGGAAAAATTTTAAGCTCTCTCTTTACAAGTTACACTATACACGATAACCGATAACATTATGCCAGTTATGAAAACTTCAGAAGAATATTTTCTAAATTAAAAAGACTAAGTTCTCACTTCAAAGGAATGAAATATAATCCAACATCTAGCGATGGAAAATATCCCATGAAAGTGTAAAAAAATTATTTCTTTTGAACAATATTATTTTAGGACTAATAAGTAATCACTTTAGGAAGGTAAGATTTGTTACAAGGTTTTGACAAACTACAGATATAGTTTCTCAACTTCTTACACTGTATAATATGGCTACACCTTTTGAGGTTCGCTGAAATTTCAGCTCTTCGGATTTTCAGTACATGTATGCAATATTTTGCCACGTGCGTTGAACTCCAGAAAATATCATTAGGCAGTGTACACTGTACATGTACGTTTAAGAAAATATTTTCAGAGATCATCATAACTAATATAGGTTTATTGTTTATTATAAATTATAGTGCAGTTTGTGCACGTGCATCCTTAAATTGTGTCCTTGAAGTAAAATAAATAAATAAATAAATAAATGATGGTCAAGGACCATAAAAGAGGATTTTCTTTTTATTCAAACAACAGCTTTTAAAGGGAAAAAAAGTGTTTATTCGGAAATCCATAAACGATCCTGAAAAAAAAATTACGGTTAGAGTAGATTATATCCTTTGATTTCAACTTAGCTTGTTTTGCTGTATATTTTTTACGGTGTGAGTCGTTTAAAACACTTTTATCAATGTAAAACGGTTAACAGAGAAAAACGATTAAAATCAAGACAAAGGCAAAGTTCAATGTAGGCAGCGAAGGAAAGGCAGTGAAGTATTTTACATATGCACTCAGTAAATAAATGTGACAACAGGGGGAAGTTTTCTCTGATCACAGCAAATAAAATTAATACCAGTTAAGGTATTTTTCTGTGTATAGCAAATAAATGTAATACTGGTAAGGTATTTTCTGCACACAGAGAATAAGTGTAACACCAAGTAAGGTTTCTCAGAAAATAAGTGTTATTCCGAATGCGGTATTCTTATTCTCTGCACACAAATAAAATACCAGGTAAGGTATTCTCTGCACACAGAAAATAAATGAACTGGGTTCGCGCACCAGAGAAAGAACAAAAATTTAATTGCTGACTCGCTGGAAAACAGAAGGTTGTTAATCTAAAAATTGAAAGGAAAGTATTTTTCGACAGTCTTCTCCTCTGAATGAATGACTATTTAAACGAAAACCTCGACGTTAATTTAAACATCAGGATTGCCGAGAATTTCACGATTAAAGTACATAAGAGCTTTTAATGTTCTTAATTACGATCAATATAAACAGGAAACCAGTAGAAAATGTCCAAGTCTTATTTTAATTTTGTGTTTCGATTACTCGAGGAGCGTTAAAACAGCATGACAATTAATTAAATGTATCGTGTAATTAGAACTCACAATTGCTTCAAATTTTAAGGGAAAAATTATCATTAATATAGAAAGGAAATAAAAGGGGAACATTGGAAATTGCAATTTTCTACTAAAGGCAGTCTTAATGGGCTTCTGTCATATGCAAATGTGTGCGCGAGATTTCTTTTTCGTTTTCTAATTAATACAGTAGATTACATGAAACATCCAAGTGTGTAATTGCATTTTTTTCTTTCTGTTCGTAGTGCTTATGATGGGTTATATAATTCGCAGACAAGCTTAAATATGATTTAAGACATTTTAAAAATATTTAGTACGGTACAGAATATTTAAAACAGAGCTTTTGGAAATTGTTTTATAATTTTATCTTGTTGAAAATGAATTACGCGTGGTCTACATGATATTATTTTTATTTCTAGTTAAATTATTACTTTTAATTAAAACGTAATTTTATAATCCAACAGCTCATAATGCGTTAAAGTAATTTACAGAATGAGTTTTATGAGGTTTGAGACATTTAAATATGCTTTCATTTCAGCTACTCAAATTATAAATGCTGTATTAAATATGAAAACTGCATAGTATTGAAATGCTTTATATAATTTTATTTTATAAGTCCTTGCTATAGTGAACGCACCAGAATAGGCCTTCGTTCCTTTTATTTAAGAAAAAAAAATAGCCATTTCTTTAAAACTGAAATATTCTAAAATTTTATCGCAAACCGACTTACATGTACGTCTCTATCCTCGTTGAATCAAAAGCACTTGGCTAAATGCGTATATAAAAGTGGTTAAACTGCCTCTATTAACAGTATTACCATACGGGCTATCAACATGGCTCACAAGACCAAAATGGTTAAAATTTAATTTTAAATGTATTCTTAGGGAACTTAACGTCAAAACTATTTTAGCTAATATTGGCAATTAAATAAAGAAAAATATGGCAGCAAGAAGGAAAATCATCTCGAACGTCACACTAGCGTCTTTGCGATAATGGGAGCAAACAAAGATACTGAAGTATTTTTTTTAATCACTACGCTTACAATGTTATATATCTATAATAAAAATGCTACGCACATTATTTTTGACGACATTCGTTATCTTATAAACTTCAGTTATTACTTTAACTAATACTTTTTATCCGAACAAATATTTGTTGTATAGGAGAACCAAAAACACTAGACCCAGGATCGCCGAAGGTTTTAATCAACAAATGACCAACGCGAAATAAATAAACAATTTTAACAAATTTTAACATTTATCCACTAGTCTTGGATCCTTTTTTGTCTATGAACCATTTTATTAGTAAAATCTGCTGTTTTTCTGTGCAAACAGACTCCTAGTATACGCTTTTGAACTTTTTGAAAGTCCTTGACCACATCTCAAGTGCTCATACCTAAATTAGTGAAAATCCAATCTCCCTTTTTTAAAACTATTTTGTTTTTACCGCCATGTACTAAATATATACAAGCATACGTATAAATTGTAAAACCTTATCACTTGTTTAATGGCAAATTAATGCAAAACTACTTGGGGGGGGGGGGGAGGCAGAGAAATCAAATTGGTTTTAATATATATATATATATATATATATATATATATATATCGATATTTATCATTTTTACTAGGAAAAAGTATTCTGGTAAAAATTATAAAATATGTCGGCTATCCTTTAAGATACTCATCAACGATAACAGTAACCAAACATTATTACCCAAGAGATAAATAATAAATATACCAACATTTGTCACTGCACATATTTTATTTTGCATAATAAACTGTAGTTACTACTGCGCTGGGATTAATTTGAATTTTTAATGTTTCTTCGTAGTACATTTTTTAAGCGTCTAAAACAGTTTTTCTCAAACTTTTTCCCTGTTATAGCACTTTTGAAGGTTTTTGAATTTTATCAGGGCATCTTGAATAAGTCTCAGTCTAGCGAATTATAAGCTAACGTAATGAGATACATTTTCGTTGAGTAATTTGCTATTTTGGGGTGGAACACGGTTTCAGAAACACTGGTCTAAAGCATATTATATGCAATGTAAGCTTAAATTTCAAAATTTTCCTGACATAAAGTAAGGTTTATTTCTCTGAAAATGGTATAGTAAAATCAACTCTCTCTTTACTCATATTTTTCTAATTTATTAGAATTGCATATGTATATATGTTATAATATTTTAGAATTATTAGTGTGGATTATGTAGGAATGCAATTTAATATTCGAATTCTTACTTTAATTTTTAATATTTTAATATTTCTTTAGATTATTGTTTATTTTCTTAATCAAGATTTTTAACTCTAGTGCTTTTCTGTTTTTCTCATTTATAGCTAAAGACTATATTTTCTACATCGAGAGCGCTTTAAGTTACATTGAATAGAGACACAGAGTTTCAATTCATATATTTCTATATTCATTTGATATTTTTATTTATATATTTAGCTTGAGTCTGTATGATATAGTGTTTCATTGTTATATGTGTATTTCTGCTTTTTTGTTTTGGATTTGTTGATTTTAATACTTTTATTTTTATTTCTCTCTCTCCCCCCCCCCTCTCTCTCTCTCTCTCTCTCTCTATATATATATATATATATAGATAGATAGATAGATAGATAGATAGATAGATAGATAGGTAGGTAGATATAGATATTAAGCACACACATACACACACACACACACACACGCACACACAGATATATACATACTAAAATCTCAGTATAAAGAATTTCAAGACCAAATTTGTATCTATAAAGTTTTTGTTAAAGTAAACTACCATCATATGACTAAATTTGCCCACGATTTTCTTTTTATAGAAATTGTTTATTCGTTATAATATGAAAAGTAAGGATCTGCAAAAGTAAGGGTCGTCGTAATTACATTTTACTGTATGCATATCAATTTTCATTTCAACAAGGATTTCCTTAACCTAAACAAAAAATATTCATTTAAATTTTAAACGTAACTGTAAGGGGGAAAAATATATTGCTAAACTACAAGTTTTCTATATTTAAAAAAACATGAAGTATAAAAACAGCAGAAAATTCGAGGAGAAAACACAGTCTTCTAAAAAAAATGTCTACAAAAAAGAATCTAAACTAAAGTAATTGATATCATTTGAGAAGTCCTTTCACAAAACCTTACAGCATGCAGTCTATTAAACTGCATTGCGTAGCTGAAACCCCGATAATTCTAGTGATGGCAAATTCAATACTGTAATAAGAAATTTTCAGGAACTGAGGAGGAACCAAAAGATGAAAACATATTAGAGAATGTCAAGAAGAAATTGAAAAAATACGGTAAGATTAGGTAGCTAATGTGACCGAATAGTTAACGGCCGGAGAGAGAGTAATTCATAGAGCAACTATGACGGCTTCAGTCTGTACTACTTTAAGGCTGTACGGCTTCAGCCTGTACGTCTACGAAAAAAAGCATCTGATGTTCATTCTAAGCCAGAGATTTCTTTCATTTATTGTTGTATATTTTTTAAGGTTTCACCCATAATTGACTCTATAGTCAACATTTTTAAAATAATTCCTCTTTATATATTAGAGGCACTGACTGACGATCGCTCACTAATCTAAATATATTTTTCAAGGTTTTATCAAACTTAACATATTTGAAAAAGAAAAAATTCTTTTTATATGCAAATAAGCTACATACTAAATATCTTTAAATAATGTAAACATATTTAAAAGTGATGTATTTTACCGTTTTTAAAATACTTTCTCCCTGTCTGTCAGGTAATGATTGAATGCAGTTTAACGACTGAAATACCATCTGTATTGTTTGTATTTTTAAGATGACATTTTTGAGCTGTGTATTTTTTACTTTAAAATAAATTAGAATTACTATTTCTAAAACACTTTCTTCTCATAAAATGCTGACTTAATCCCATTTAATTATCAAAATCTATTTTTGCCATGCTTTTATTTATTTAATAATTATTATTTTGTTTATTCTTAAGTTGATTTATTATTTTATTTATTCGTAAGTAATGGTTAAAATTGTTATTTTATTTATTTTTATATCTTATTTTACTAATATTTTCTTTATCAATTAACAGCAATTACTATTTCGAAAGAAATGCCCTTTTCTCGTGTATTATTTCACTGACTGAATATTGTTTGTTAATTGAGACATACGTCCTTTCAGTAAAAATCAGCCTTTAAAATTTGATCTTGATAAGAGAGGAACAAATTACTTTCATAAATATAGGTTGTTATTAGATAATAAAATCCGTCTTTTAATAAATAGTATTAATAATTGGAAATTATTAATTTGCACTTGATTAAACCAGTTTGTTCAAGAAAAGTAAACTTCATTGATTTCATATTTCATAATTTCAATTCAAATCTGCTTTCAATCGAAGCTTCTACAGTTGATGATATTTTGAATTGATTATAGATAATCAGAATTGAAAATTTCGTAATAAATTTTGGCATATTATAGTAAACTAAAAATATTAATTATTACTTAAGAAAAATAAGAGGTATCTTGCAGCTAAAATACTTACTCGTTTATCATTCTATTTTGAAACAGTAAAAAATGCATATGATTATTTAAAAAACGCTCTAACAGCTAAAATGCTTTCATACGCCTTCAAAATATCGCTCTGAATTACTCTTTTAATATATTAAATGTGTCAAACTAGAAATTGAAAAATTCAATTTTTCGAATTTCTACTCTGATATTTTTGTTTTCAATTTACAACAGTTGTTATGACAGTGAATGTGAATGAAAGGGAAAAAAATATGCTTTGTTGTAATTGAATATATCTTGCATTGTTATTAAACCTTACTACTGATTTTTAAAAATTGCATCATCATACTTCCTACAGAATAATTCTATATTATAACTGTATATTTCGATAATAATATTTCCTATAAATCTCAATTGTGCTACAGAACAACCATAAAATATACCACATTACACTGTTTAAAGGCAGAAAAGGCCTAGCAACAAAACATGCTTCTTCCGAGATTAGAGTCATAATGTTGATTCAAAGACATTCACTCCTATACAAAATCTCAAAGCACAACTAAACTTTAATATTTACGGAAAACCATTCTTACAACAGAAAAAAAAGAAGATTAAAATAGCATCTAGGTAATAATAAAAAAACGCAAAGCTTTAAAATGTAAGTTTTATAGCTCTCTCCGTCACTATCTAACGAACTTTTTTTCTCCTGGATTGTTTAAACAATGAGTAAGGAAAGCAGTAATAAAATTTTTATTTCTTACCAAATGTGGCCATAACAACTAAACTCTTGGAAAAAGCCATAATTAATCCAGGTTCGGACAAACCGAGAGCTAGAGATAATTTTAATTAAGAAAAATATTAATTAACTTTTTTTTTCTTCAAAATGCACAGGTAGCAAATATACTCTTGCAAAAATAACTGCCGTCGTAAAAGGTAATCTTTAGTTTATCTAACTTATCAGTTATTGAAAATGATAATCACTGGGGAAACGGAGCATTCTTTTCGTAGCTGTGTAAAGGTCAGAAACTCAGGTAAATACGATTTCTTCTGCTTACGAACGGAGGAAAGAGCATAAAATCAATCGGTACATATACTGAGTGATTCAAAAGGTATAAATAAAAGCTACAGGAGCGGTAAAGTCAGCAATATCAAATTAAAATCAAATATACTGGCTTTTAACTAAAGCTGCCTAAGTGATTGGTTAATATAAGCACCAAAAATGAATTTGTTGCTCAGTTACCGATTGTAGTTGTGTGAATAAACTTTCAGTCTTCCAAAAAACACGCAACTCATTAGGATGATTATATAATATGATTAAATGATTTACATAACCTGAATTAGTAATTAATAGATTAACTGTAAAATAATACATCCCAGTATTTCTCTAACCTCCAGTGGGCAGCCTGAAATTGTCGAAAGAATTAATAAACGTTAATCAAAAACCTTTCTTAGATAATTTAAGATTTTCAAGATATTTATTTCTCGGGAATTAACAGCCTTTTTGCTTTTACATTCATGTGTCACAAAGCAATCAGTTCTTCTAGACAACAAAAAAAAAGTTGGGGGGGGGGGGGGCAAACTGACTGAATTTGTATCAAAATTACTTAACAAAAGTAAATTACATTCAAATGTTAATGTAACCATTAATTTATCATAAAACACAGCATTGATTTCGAATTAAAATTTCAGAAAAGAAATCTACATCTTTACAAAACAGTATCAGATGACAGAAGATTAAAAATGTACATTAAAAATATTCGTATTAAAAATAAAATAAAAAAATAAATTATCTCATAAAAGTTTCTTGAGAGGAAAAAAAAAATGGTAAAAACGAAAATAAAACTACGTTCTCAAAATCAATCAACTTATCTCCTCTAAAAGTGAAGTTGCCAAATCGTTAATCATGAAAAACTTTAGTAGAGCAAACATCTACTTTTGCACATCAAAATTGATTGATATTTAGGCTTGAAAAAATGCAACTTTTCTATTCTTTCTTAGTAGATAAGTGTTTTTACGAGAAACATTATTTTTCCATTATTTAGGTAAAAGAGTAGCACAGCACTTTTCTTTTATCTTTGCGCATCTAGTAAAAATCGATTCAGTCTATATCGTATTTTTACAAACGGTATGATGCATTATTTATCGGAATTTCTCGTCATTAAAATTTAACACATGTTTTTGAGAACTCATCAACCTCTGTCTTGCGGCAGGCATCTTGGCTGCACGCTCACTGAGTCATTTGAAAACTAGATTTTGACCATCATAACCAAGTGAGAAGACATACTGCTTAGCCAAATCAAGTTAGGCTTATTATTTCAAGAGGCTGTCATCAACCCGAATCCACCAAACCTGCACAAGTCTAATAACTAAGCGTTTTTAGTCAGTTGTTTAAACTGATAGAATAATGTGGCTAATTGTGAGTTTAAATCTTGAATCTGTCTTTGACTGTCTAAGCCCTCTAAATTCGGCTAAAATCGCTACTCCAAGGGTTATTTTTTTCCCACACAATTCAGATTTCGCAATGACGGTATAAAACTTGTGACCAGTACCATATTTACTTCGTAATACTGCCCATCGTTAAACTTACTAAAAATATACTAATAGGAGCGCCAACAGCTAATTATTTTATAAATACTAAATCTAAAAAGCTTTTTTTTCTGCCGTCAGATAGAATTTTTTAATCAGATAATTTTTGGACTTGAAATAAATTTTTAAAGTACATATTGGCAAAAGGTAAATAAACGTTAGTTCCAAATAAATTTTAACAAAATCATTTGATATTTACATCGCTATTCTAATATTAAAGATGAATATGGATGAAAAATTTCTGCATAACACATTTTTTCATTCCAATAAACATAAAGAAAAGTAAATTAAACGAAGAATAAAATTTGTCTGCATATGGAGAAGGTGTTGTGACTGCTCAAACTCGTCAACAGTAGCTTACAAAGCTACGCAATGAAGATTTCTTATTGAAAAGTGCGCCCTCCTTTTTTAAGCCAATTTAAATTAAAAGTAATCAAATTAAAAAGTCATTTTTTTTTCCAATGACGCATCAAGTCTTGGCCGTGCGAGCGCCGAATATGATAGCCGTTTCTGAAGGAGAACCCAATACACGGCCATCATTATCCTAAACAAGGACATCACAAACACTCATGTCCGCGCCGGTAATCCAACTCGGGCTCAAGGCACGGCGGAACAGCGCGATAGTTAGCCACTACACCGCGTGGGCAGCAACAAGAAGGATAATTGGAAACAATCAACGATATACTATACGTGAGATATCAATAAAATTCAGTGCATCTAAACCAAATATTGAAATCCATTTACACTATGTGCTCATAGTACTTGCTTGAGCCACAATGATACATTATCAAATTTTAAATTATACTCTATGCACAAATGCATGCATATGTATGTATTGCACTATTGTGATTCAAAGAAAACGTTTACAAAATGACATGCCAAATCAGGCGTAGAACTAGGATCAAAAATCACATAGGAACATAGGGTTGCAAACGCCACTAGAGAAATTGCTATACAAACGCGAGGTCAGCAAACCCAGATTGTCTTCATGCAAACAGCGAATGCATTGGAAGCAAGTAACACGTACCGCGAAATGGCTGACATGCATTTTATTCACGGCGTAACCAACTACAATAATCGTGAAGCCGTGCGATTGTATCTCGAGAAATATCCCGATAGAAAGGTGCCTTACCACTCTGATTCGAAAACTGCGCGAAACCGTCTCGTTCGCAATCGCATGGCCACCACGATCACCAGAGCTGTCTCCAATTGATTTTTACTTCTCGGGGTTTTCAAAGGACTTGATCATGAAACACCTGTGTCATCGCCGTAAGACTTAGGAAGTGTTAAAGATTTTCGGCCGCAGGATGTGTTAAAGATGCATCTGACATTTTTGAGAAACTACGCCGTTCATTGCAGTTTCGATATCAGGCGTGTCCAAATACATCTGGGAAAAACTCTGAGTTTCTCTTGTAATGGTTGTACAATTGTAGAATGTGACTAATGTAAATAAATGATCTGGAATGGTTTTATTTCTTTTCTATCAATTACGAATTATTTTAAACGTCTTCTAGCAGCTCCGGATAGCATTTTCGACACCATGTTAATGCGTGATTTTTTATCCTTGTTGTATCCCTGATTTGCCATGACATTTTGTAAACGTATTTTTAATCACGCTGTATACACAGTATATTCAAGGAACCTTCTATTGAATCTTTGAATTTTTTCTATTGAAAATGCATCTTGCATTCTTTTAAAGTGCACTTTAATATATTATTTAAATATATTATTTTATTTCAATATATGAGATAAAATGAAAGCGGAAAATAACAAGCTAATGCAATTTAATTATCAGTTGCAATACGTAATCAAGTTTGCTTAACCAAGTTCATTTTTAACGATGAAGTTAATAATTAAATTCAGTTATTCGTTAAAGTTTCAAAGCAACACACTCATTTAATCAATTTATTATTCAAATATTCAAATCTTAGAATTCGTATGCTTTTATTTAACGTGAAATGGAAAATAACCATTTCTTTAATGAATGTTAAACTTTTTCTTTGTGTAAGAATGTACCTCAAATACATTATAAAATATGTTTTACTTAATTAACATTAACCATAGTTCTTCATTTCAATAAAGTATTTACTAAACTTTCAATTATTACTTCTAAAATTTTCTTAGGAAGCTTGACAGCGTACTGTAAACGTCTTTCGTATTATTACTAAAGAAATAAGACAATGAAAATATTTTTACATATAACTGCCTCCCTAAATTTAATCTAGATAAAGTAACTTTTCGATTTCCTAAACTAGGTAATCTCAAATGTCATTTTTTTCAGAAAAATACCATAAAAATAACCATCTAAACAATAAACAAAATTTAGACAAATAAAGGAAATGTAGATATCAAAATTCTTTCAAGCCATTTGAATCGTGTTCTTTGGCGTGCGCTAAAAGAATTTCTGGATTTTATGATCAGTTCTTTTAAATAATACATAACGTTATGCGAGCTCTGAAAATGATTCTCTTGATATTCTCTTGTAGAACAGATATGCCATTGTTTGTAGCTCTGCTTCAAAAGACAAAATAAATCTTTTCCGATGTATCCAATTTGCTATTCATTGAGATTTCATTTTCAGATTCCTTCTCATCCACCTAATAAAGTTTCCCCGAATTCTAAAACAAAAGGAAACAAATACTTTTAAAACTTTGAAAGCAGGTTCCTTGGAAAATCAAAGATTTAAATTTCTGCTTTAAACTTTGGGTTTAATTATTTATAAAACTTCGCCTTTTGTTAAAAATCAGATATAGAGGCTTGATGTTGAATAAATTTGTTTAGTTAAAGACTTGGTAAGGAGCTACTGGGTCTTTCAAATTTTTATGCAAGAAGCTTAAAGCTGGTAAATTAAAAGTATTATTTAAATTACATGCATTTCTTTCGCGCATTATTTAAATAATATTTTTATCGACTTTTGTTCCTTTGCTTTCTTCCGTGATCTAGGCAAGGCGATAGCAGCTAGAAATATTGCAAATAATATTCATTTCTCTGTTTACACATCGTTTTCTTTCAGACAATTATGTTTTCTGAATAAATTAGAAATCTAAATAAGAATCTTTCAACAGCGTTCCATTAATAATATTGAATTTAAGAGATGGTGCCGTATTATAAAATTATGACTGCCCATACAGTATTATTACAATTTTCAAAGCTGGAAAGCATCATGTTCACTTCGTAAGATAACTATCAATAGAAATCTTCATGATGTGCTGTTTTTGTTTGCATTTTTATGCTTACGATTTTTGCTTAAAGATTACTTTTGTAGACATTTATATATTTTTAAAATGCTTATGTGCTTTAGTAGCCATTATGTTACTAAACAGAATTATGAAAATAATTATTTTTGGCATTTTTGTAGATTCATTTCAAGTTTGAACTTGATTATTGGAGAGTCTGTTATATCTCTTCAATTTTACAACTAGCGCTAGCAATTTCAATACTTTATTACGAAAATTTGTTACCAGATTATTGCAAGCGGGTTGGCTCTAATTAGTCAAAAAATATGCCTAAGTATGTATTAATAATTTGAGATAGCCTTTAACAGTGCAACAGGGTTATTATATAATATCAAAAGATTTTTAAGAGTTTAACTAAATTTCAATTTTCAAGATTCTAGCATGTTTTGGAAAAAAAAAAAGAAGAACCATTCTTAACCCTTTATTAAACAGCTTAGAATGAAAATTTATAAAAATGATGATTTATAAGCAGAAATGAAACAACTTTTTGAACAGTTGTACATTGTTTTCTTCTTAATAATATAACTGATTATTTATCTTTGACGTTGTAAACTCAAAGAAAAAATGACAGTTTTCATCAACGAAAGTGACATTTAGAATACTGGCATCATCCTCGGATGTTTTTGTTTCATCTCTTAAAATTTAGATCCTCATGAAGAGGCAATTTACAACAACGCTAAAAAAAGAAAAAGAAAAAAAGAAAAATTAACATTTACACTATTATGCTATAGTATAATTGAGCTGCCAAGACAAATAATTTTATTAAAATTAATTTGCATTTTTGTGCAAATTTCATTCAATGCTAGATATTTAAAAGATACTGTTAGCTAATCAGTGAAACTTTGTGGTTTAGATATAACATTATTCTACTATAATTTTTCCTAACAAATATCACGTCCTTTCTTTTATTAAAACTTTCCTTAGTAACATGCTTGTAAAATTTCTGATAAGAATAATTACCTCCTCCATCTTTTTTTTTCCAGTTCACTGTTTCTCAAAATGATATTAAAAATTAACGAATAATGTTTTAAAAACATTCTTCAGTTTAATATTTTAATAACTTCGAAGTTTCATCGCGGTTAATAGATTTCAAATTCATGTCCGTGCCAACACATTTTATTAAATATTTTGTAATCAACACAGTGTTATACATGTTGAACCTTTTATTTAACAATATATTCATGATAAAATCGTTCGTTGTAATGTAATTCAGGAACTATTCGTGCGCTGAAAAAAAGTCATTTATTAATGTCTCATTCTGTGTTCTCAAACATTTTTATTTTACATATCTTGAAAAATTAGGCTACGTATGAAAAATAATGCTACACTTCTAAAGATTATTTAGCTCTATAAAGCAATGAAAGAAATTGGAGGAGGTATACATATGGTTTCTGCATATGGCATTTATGGTGACTATAATCTTGATAAATCAGACTTCATTTCTTAAGCGAAGCATTAAAAAAGGCATCTTTATCAGACAGATGTCTTATAATAAGTAAGGGAGAATAAAATTTTGATTACACAAACAGATACTCTTACCTATATCAAAATTCTATCGAAATACACCCTCATGTTTAGATTAAATTTGCAAAACGTATCTCTTTATTTTCATGTTTAATTATTTCAAGTACAGCAGGACAAATAATCTGGACGAATCAATAAATGGTGTGTTGAAATATAGCTACAGTTGTTTCAAGCAAAGTCAGAAATAAAACTTTCCACTCATAGTACCTGGTTCCTTATACATTGCAATGTCATATTTGCTTTCTTAATTGTAAAGAGATGCTGAATTTTTAAACAAAGGAAGCAAATACTTTTGCAAGCTGGTTTCTACAGAGATAGAAAAATGAAATTCCCCTCTCTAAATCTTAAGACTTGCTGAATGAGGTTGTTTATGAAACTTGGCTTTGAAAGAATTCAGATATTTTGATTCTGAATTATCTAAGTTTGGTATACATTTAGCAGGTAATTAAAAATTTCAAGAATTTATCCGTGAAAACGAGCTTCATAAGCGTAGCTTAGCACGTTACTCTGGTAAATAAACAAAATATTGAAAAACATGCAATTCATTATTTTAAAGGTTTTGAACTTTGAGATGCTGACACCAAATATATTTCCGTACTGTGTTGTTGGAGAAGATTTGTTGGTTGTCTGCCAGAAGAAACTGGTATACAGTTGTTCGAGTAAAAGTAGATCATTGAACGAGGGGCAAGGATTTGGTAGGGGAATTGCTTGGCGGAAACTTTTTAAAGGATAATAGGCCTTATTTATATTGTAGCCGGAAAAAACTAGCTAGACCGACCGACATTGGCGGATTCAAACGTCAGTTCACTTTGCCATACTGACTTCTTCAGTACTCCATGAAAAACACTCACCCATTGATGAGGCTCAGTATTTTTATTAAGCTATAGTAATATTAAATCAGAACTTGATCAATGCTGAAAAAAATGTGGGATGAGGATGTTCTGATAGCAATTTTATACTTCTAGTGTAATAGATGGTCTAGCCAAATTACTTTCAATTAAATAATAATTTAAAATCAACTATATACAAGCATTTCCAGTATTGTTTTTAAATTTGCTGTATTTCATTATAAGCACACGTTTATTAGTAAGTAACAGTTAGTATTTTTCACGCTTATTTAATATTCTCCCAGGCACACTTACTTAAAATGTTGAATCTATACTAATCGCATAGTTCTATCAGTGGTCAACGGATTTTCTATGATGGTTCAATTGGGAGATCGTTATGATAGTTTAACTCTAGGCTTGAAGTCGTAAAATGTAGATCGGGATAACTGACCTAGGTTGGTGGTTTTCTTTCGATTTAACGGAAACACGAGCCAGTTCGTCTTGGAAATACCTCGCTAAAACTTCTAAGCCTACATCCCTCATGCCAACAAGATAATAGGACATAATAGGAATCTCGTTGTTTTCTTATTTTTAAGATTAATTATAAATATTATATTATACATTTTCGAGTCGAAACAAGTATACTATAAGGATATTAATATATATTTAATAAACCTTTCTTTTTATTTTGCTTTCACATCGATATTTGGAAATTAAGCTTAAAGTAATCAACAAATGACCCGCCATATATCTTACGAAATTTCCGTATAAAATATTTAATTTACCACGTATAATACGTGGTAAAATAGCATTCGGTCGTTAATAATAGTATATCTCAAAAAAAAATATTTAAATAGAAATGAAATTTCAATAAGCAACAGCGCAGACAGAATTTCTAAAACAATGCAAGCAAAAGCGATTTTTTTTCCTCCAAAAAATAGCCACTGGGAATACTATTTTTATAAAGCAACGTTCATTTTTCAGATTCAAGAATGTGAGGAGAGATTTAAGAAAGTTTCCATCTTCATCATAAAAATAACTAAAAATATAATAGGGGGAATAATGTTCAAAGCTAGCAGAAAATGTACAAATATTTAAATTCTATCAACATCTATTCGAGAATTCTAAGATATTTCTCTGTAAAGCTGTTCCTAGATTTCATATTTAATTTTGTTCTCTGCATTGAATAACAAACAATCTAAATTTTCACAGAATATTTTCATGGAATAAACATAACACTGTACGCATCAGAATGCAAAACTAGCTATTCAATTCTACATTCTTTGTAATTCCTTTTTCGAATACGCCTTAACTGAAAGGACTAAGGCATCGTTGAACTTTGAAACAAAGGGAAATCTATTCTTGAGTAGTTTCTACAAATATCGTAAAACAAATTTTGCATCGTAAAATTTTATCTTAATTACTTCGTTTATGAAAGTACAGACATTTTTTTAAAGCAGGCGCACCGCCGCTAGGTCCGGCTCTGGAAAATAGGGATGAAGTTGACTACTCCACACTCTTCTGTACCTAATCTGTTTTCTCATGGGGGGGAAAAGCGCTTTAACCCTTTAACGCGCAGTGTTCCCGCTCTGGGAACACCAAACTCTGACGTTTTGACTGTTGCAGTCACGAAGAATAGATTGGATTTCTATAAAAACAGTTGCGGGTGACATAGCTCCACGAGAATCCTTTACTTTTTAGCACGTCATTTCCCGTACATAAAATGGTCACGATTATTTTTAACAGCCCTGACATCTGCTGAAAAATGGAATAATGCGAGAACAGCTGGATAGATTGCCCAATGCTGAAAAAAGGGCAGCCGTTTCCATCGCTCGACTTAATTACCAGCAAGATGGAGGACGATCGAAACGTTCATCGCGTGCCACAGATCTAGAGACCCTTTTTTGAGACCGCTGGCTGTGCGGCATAGCTGATACGGAACTCACTGATACGGAACTCACTGATACGGCTCACTGATACGGAAAGAAATCTTCCGTTGCTCTCTTCATTGTGTGGGGGGTAGGGTTTGTGCATTTCTCACATTAACTTTTGTAGGTGGATCCTGACTGGTCATTAAAAAGTCGTAAATTTCACCAGAAGAATGCCCTTCTAGCTCCTGCAGTCGCGACCCTTGTAATCACCCAAGTCCGTGATGAACCAGAGGTTGGACTCGTAATCGGAAGGTTTTGGGTTTGATTCCGACGTATCACTGAAGACAACCATGTACGTGCGGTGTACGTGCACGTTAAAAGGGGTTTAGGTAGGAGAGAAAGAGAGTGTGTGCGGGGAAAAGTGGTCAAATGGTAGGTTTCATCATATTTAAAAAACAAATAATTGTACATGTGAAAACAAGGAGGTAAAACGAAATTACTTTTAGCAACGAAATTTATTTTCCGTGGTGAAAATCCAATAATTTTCTATATCTCTTGTTGTAAAAATGCGATTGCCTCCAAATCACACCAGAACTGGAACATGTATTTCAATAATAGGTGTGTGAGTTTCAACTTTCTATGACAAATCCATGTATGGTAGCATGTTTCATTGTACGTTGTATTTCATTGTACCCCAAAGTCCCCTACAGGCTGCTTTGCAATAGTCCGCAAGTAACATGGATTTCCGGGCAACTGTCTGTCAGTCCAGAGAAGACAGCTCGCGTGACTGAATGCTGTTTGGCTTAGAACTACATGCGTCCTTCCCGGAGTTTTAAGCCACAATTTGGAAACATCAAAGAGTGGGAGACCTGAATATTGGCATCCCTTCGAATCTGCTGGCGACCGAGAGAGAAGACCACCGCGAGAACTTTCGCACGGATTTAACGTGCACATACCCCGCACGTAGATGGTGGCCTTCAGTGGTACGTCGTAATCGAACCCCCAATCTTCCGAGTACGAGTCCAAAGCCTTAACCACTGGGAAATTACAGCCTCGGGCGACTACAAGGGTCGTGACTACAGGGGATAGAGTTGCATTCTTCTGGCTAAATGTACGACTTTTTATTGACCATTCGGGATTCACCGACAAAAGCTAATGTGGGAAAAGCACAAACCCCTCCCCCCACACAGTGAAGAGAGCAACGGAAGATTTCTTTCCGTATCAGTGTCCCGTCCTCCATTGAAATACATCTAAAACGGGTGAACTCAGCATCGGCCTTAACCTGCCCCCCCCCCCCCCTCGTGTCCCATTCCGCTTCCGTTGACTTAACCGTTCGGAATTTTCTGTGGTTTTCTCTGAAACTTAGCGTAAATACGGGTCAGGACCACCTTAGAAAGACCCCCACGAAGGGCAGCCCCCTTGTGTTATCCTTCTGGCGAGGATTTTAAGCGAGCTTCGAGCCAAGCACACAAATCCGATATACATGTTCACAACAGCTTAACACCCCCTCCCTTCCCGCCGAAACCCGACGCTCAAAGTCGTGCAACTTTTTACCACTTACTAAAGGAAGAGTACTAAACATTTTGCCGCACGGTAGAACTTTTTTGGAGGGTGTTTGGATTTTAATAATTTTTTATCTATCTTTTCTGTACTAATAACAAGGAGAATCTCAGTCGTAAAGTCTGTGCAGCGGCTGGAGCTAACATGTTTAAGATGTAGCAAGTTATCGCATCCAGAAAGCCTACGTTAAGACCTTAAAAAGGGCATATTAAAGATAATAAAATTTTAATAGTCCACAAATCGTAAAAATCAATTTTAAAAAGTTGTAATGATATAACTTGGAATTTATTTAAAATTAAATGATATAGAATTATGTATTGGATAAAAATCATATATAAAATATTTTAGTCGAAATAGATGAGTGATTTATGATTGTTTAAATCTCTCTGTGATAGCTACAAACTACCGTCGAAGGTTAAAAATCCTTTAAAAAGAAAAGGCTAATGATTTTTCACGGAGTGCGTTATCTTAGAGTTGAAACAAAAATCTTTGAAACATGAAAATATCTATCATTTGGCCTGAAATCAATAGTTATTTAGCAATCAATCTGACGGGAGTAGGGGAGGATATGGTAGGTTGTCTCATTTTTCGTATGCTTATAAATAACTCTACTCGTAACAATACGAATTTTAAAAAATTGTAGCCTGTAACGTGTAGCCGTTGCCTTATATTCATGTTAACATGAAAAGTCAGGAAGCCTTTTTCCATACTAAAAATCATCGTTTTTTATTCAAATTTCGTATAAGACAACCTTCCTCATTGCGGGGTAGATCACTGTTTGGTCACGCGTTTTCACGATTTTAAATCAATCTCGGGGATACTATTCGCTTCCTGCATCTTCATACTATATGTTTGTGCGTAAAAAAAAATTATTTCTACCTGTACTTCAGTATGTTTGTACCAAGCAGCATTTTCTTCTCTGTTTCTGCATATGTATACATATGAGGTCCCTTCAATAAATACGGGAAGAATTATGTAAAATATACAAAACTTAAACCCCTTAACGGTCGTATTGTTTTCCAGAAAACGGTCATAAAAGTACCTATTTTTTATTAAAAGATATTATATAAAAATAAGTTTATGTACAATTTACGCACTCGCAATTTCACGATTTATGAATGTCGGGCTCGCTCCGCCTCCTGAGTTTAGTTGTTCGCTTTTGACCATATATATATGCATTAAATGTATGCATATTAAATTTATATTTACATACATAAAATAAATTTATTATCTCTGAAATAAGTAATCTTTAAATTAATGCATATAAATATGATCTAAAATCAATTTGATCTCAGGAGGTAGAGCTATGGCGAATATTGATTTTCAAAGAAAGTAAAATTCAATGGCTATAGGAAACATTTGGTTTAGTTTCTGATGAATTAGATAACCGATATAGGTTCACCGTTAGCTTCATTTAAATTTATTGGAATGGACGACTTTTCAATAAATTTTTCCTACTATAGCTGAGACGGTGTTTGCAAAATCACCGATTAAATATTTTGGCGAATGGTGGATTTTGCATTTTTTCTCAGTTTCGGCATTTGTAATTCGCCATTAAATTCAGATATTGTAATACAATATGTGATGTTGCAACGTGATGTTGCATTACAGGATTGTTTACGTTCTTTCTTATTATGTCCATTTTTTGTGTTGGTTGTTTAGTTTCGAAAATGAGGGATATTGAAGGAGATTCAGAGATTTTCTCTATTCTATACGCAATAACTTTTAAACGGGAGATCGGACAGGGATTCTAAATTTATTCATGCTCCACATTAGCTCAGCTAATACTTGTCTGTCCGTATAGTAAGGAATAGGGTAGTCGGGGGTAAAGGTCCACAAGGAGCAAAGATCCGAATGAGTTTCTTTATTATTGAGAAAACTAAATTAGCCACACTGATTTTTTCACAAGTTCCCTAGATGGCTCTGGTTTTGCAAACAAAGAATCATGGACGTGCGATTGTCAGTTTTCATACTACGAGGTAAACTACTTTTTATGCGCATTTTGATGTAGTTTTAAAAAAATTTTGACCTTATTTCTGGCTCGAAATTTTACAGATTTATGTATAAGGGTTTTTTGTATGTGAAGCTAACCTAATGATAATCTCATTACTTTATGTTTCAAATGATACGGCTTTTGACCAAAACCGCAGGAAAGCAATTTTCATCAAATGGGGCAAGAATCCGCATATACGATGGGGTAAAGATCCGAATGCAGATCTTTGCCCCTTATGCTTTGGGGTTTATAATAAGGGTTTGTTGCCTAATAATGGTTTTGTTTGAAAATAAACCCTCAAAATACTGGTGTTAAAAGATAAAATAAATAAAAACTTTGTGAAAAAACACACTTAAAATTTTACTTCAAGGCGTAACGATCGTTTCGACCGAAAATTTGTTCGGTCTTCGTCAGACAAACCCTTCCGTCAAACAGAGGACCGAACAAATTTTCGGTCGAAACGATCGTTACGCCTTGAAGTAACCTTTTATGTGTGTTTTTTTCACAAAGTTTTTAATTATTTTAATGGTTTTGTTTGTTTGATATAGAATATTGTATTAAGTCCTGAACCTTCCAATAAGCATGATATTGTGCTAAGTTATGGGCCTTCTAATGATGATCTCCATCATGGTCGGAAAAAATCTATTGCCCGACATGCAAGGTCATGTAAAATTTTCAGCCAGGCATGAATTTTTATTTACTATTTTTTTTTCTGCCACTGATTCGGTTGGTGATTGCAAAATTTACGTTCATATCTGTTCGTTCTAGCAATATGATAAGTTTTTCTAAGGCCCTTAGAGAATTCATTTTAGATCTGTTACAGCCAACTGTCTTCACCGTATTTTGTAAGTTTCTCTAATTAAATTTAACTGAAGGTGATTTTTTTTTCTTTTTGTCTAGCTGTTATTGTTAGTTTAGAATGTATACTTTAGAGATTGTTATCATATTAAATCAAAATTTTCCATGCAGTTCATAGCAAAATAAATATAAAAAAATGGAAAATTTAATTATGCTCTACCAGTATTGAAGGTGCTAATATCAGTCAACCTCAAAACCTGACAAATAATAATTTTGCTGCAAAGACTACTTTGCAAATGGGTTTCATTCTGAGTTTTGTGCCATGTCCACCACCGCGGATCTTTACCCCATTAGATGGGGCAAAGACCCTAAAATACCAAAATCTGTAAAAGTCACTCCCAGTTTTCATTTATTATATAGATAAAATTTATCATTTAAGATTAAAGCCAAGGGTCTAAGCTATATTCTAATAAAAAGTTTAGGTTCATAACTTGTTGCAATTTTTCAGAAATGAGTTATAATTCCAAATTGCAGACTTTTGTCCCCTCCTATTCTAATCCTGTATAATCCATGTATTTAAAACAAAGTGTAAAGTGTCTGTTAATTTGTCTGTGTCTCGCGGAGCTCCGAGACGGGTGATCGTAGACCTACCAAATTTTGTATGGAAATTCTGCAGGATGGATCGCGACATACCTCGGAGCAATATTTCCGAAATTCGAATTGTTTTAGGATATATCGATAAAAAAGGTGTCGCAAAGGGCTAATTTTTGCTCTCCGCCGTTTCGCAATTGTATACCCCCCCCCCCCCCAGTGGAAAGAGTGAGGATTAAGCATATCTAGGTTGTCATATTTGGCAAGTTTATTAAATGACTAGCCGCCTCCGGCGACCAGTTGGTTCGCCATCTTAATAAATCTTGTTCGAAGAGAAGCCTGTTTCTAACTGGCTTATTTGGCACTGAAATCTCTCAGATTCTGAATGGAATTTAAAATTAAGATGGTTACAAACAGGGGCGGCCCTAGGGTAAGTGGCGCCCCCTGCTAACGTTAAAAAAAGCGTATTATAATCCATGGGTCCTCCCTATTTTCTTTCCTAATTCCATTAAGTTGGAAAGTATATCATTATTCATGAGTGTGATTAAACAAAATTAAAATTGATATTTCTAACATCCTTTTTCTAGATGTGTACTTTTCTAGACGGGGAAAAGCTGCTCAGAAAAATGCACAATTCGAACCAAGGAGGTTATATATAATGGAGATGGCACGCCTTGGCGAAAGTTGTCTCCAGTTCCAGTAACCCTAGAGAGCGCGCGTTTTGCGAATTAAGCCCAGCTTTTGCGTTATTTACTATATGTTCTTCATTGCGTTTAATTAATTTTTTGTATTTTTATTATTAACTTTATTTTAATATGACTATTTGTTGCATCGTGGGGTGTTCAACGAGGTCTGAACTGCAAAATAATCAGGAATCACGTCGCCATCGATAAGTAAAATTAATTTTAATCTCGGTGATTACTTTTATTCTTATGTTATCTGAGTACATAATTTTAAACTTATATTTTCTTCAGAAATGTCTTTTAATTTCATTTTAACTGTGCGGAAGAGTGGCCCGAAAATGTTGACTAATGACCCCCAAAAATGTACAATGAGGAAGTTTTTAAGAAATATTTGAACAACGCGAAGTATAAACTAAATTATTGTAGGCTTTTTTATTAGATTTATTAGGTATAGCTTAATAATTTTCTCTAAAAATTACTACTAATTATTGCAAACATTATATTATAGAATAAATAAAAACTTTGTGAAAAAACACACATAAAATGTTACTTATAGCAGGATACGACCGTTTCGACTGAAATTTTTTTTCAACCTTCATAGTCGAAGTATTTTGAGTGTTTTTTCCATTATATTATAGATTTTTAAGCTTTATTAGCTTTATTATTAGATATTATTAAGAGTATATCCTCTGCATTTGAGTGCAGTCATAAGTTACATTGAAGAGTTTGTTGCTAGTAAATATTATTCTGACAAATGTTTTAAATAGCAAAAAATAAAAATTTGTTAAAAAAATAAAGTTATCTTATTTTATAACATCATTAAGTCATAATAAGATTAGTGTATGTTCAATTCGACGAATTGTTTAAAATTAATATCCAATTGAATAATTCTGGAAATGTTATAATATATTGTCTTACTAAATACCATCTTGTTGGAAGGGATTTGCTTTTAGTATTTAAATGCGTATTTGTAGGAATTAAAAAGTGTTAAAAGAAGTCTCAATACCAAACTGGGTGTGTTGTGTTAACGATACGCAAGGGCGATCTGCCACAGATGGAAGTTCCTTGGTAGGAGGACTTTCTAAGGGGTTCTAACGCGTATTCACGTTACATCTAGAGAAAACCTACCAAAACTCCAGATTCGTTAGATCGACAGCAGCGCGATGGGACCTGAACCCGGGACCTTCTAACAGTGGCGTATCCAAGAATGCTGCGATGATCCAATAATTGTTATTAAATTTGAGTATATCTGCATTTTACTTTGGCACAAAAACACATCTTTAAATAATGAAAAAACCTGTAAAATATCTTTAATGTTTGATAAATATAGTATTTTGTGTAATATTGTTGTTTTGCAATTCACTCTTTTTGGCTATTCAAATATTTTTTGAAGCGTAAGTTAAAAATCAGTCGTATATCATAAAAATCGAAATTGAGAAAAAATATTGCAATAATGCACTTGAAAATTTGTCTAATACTTAAAGATTTTTGATTATTTCATTTATTTTTCAATTATTAGTAAGCATTAATGATTATTATTTGATTACAAAAGCTTAATGAAATTAATATTCGATTATATTCAATGCAATTTCAAAAAATCCGAAAATATTTTAAACAACTGTAAAATAAAATTTTTAAAAGCTAGGACGAAAATATTCCAATGAGAATTAGTTCAGTGCATGTAAATGTAATATATTCAGTTTCAAAAATATACTTCAAAAATTTAAACGCGAAAACCAATGCTGAAATTTTAAAAAATCCGCATCGTTTACATTGAAAATCAGTTTCAAGTGGGCTTAATTCAGAATTTGTCGCCAACGGGGGAAGGAGACTCCGGATAACCCGGCGAACTAATGCATTTTCTACCGGCTCTTGGCGACGCTACCACCCCTTGATTCGAACTGAGTGAAAGTTTCAAAAACTTATTCAGGTGTATTCATAATCCAAGTAGCAGACGATAAAAAAATATTTTAGAATCATTTAACGTTGATAGAGCATCAGTCACCTGATACAGTGGGTTTCTTGCAAATTTGTATTAAATTAAAAATAGCCTCTCATTAAATTGCTCCAAGCGCTAGAATCATCTTCTCAAAATCGCATATCAACCATTTTATTTTTTGCCAAATTAAAAAGTTGCACATTTTAGTCTCGGAAAATTTCCAAATCCTATTTTTGTTTTGAGTATAAAACATTTCATTCCTGCTCTGATTTCAGATGCACACGATATTTTAATTAAAAAATAACCTTACAAATAATTTAAACAAAAAAAACTTATTCTTTTATTTTTAGTTCGAGTCTGAATCGTTTAATAAACTTGCCAAATATGGCAATCTAGATATGCTTAATCCTCACTTTTGCCACTACAGGGGTTACAATTGTGAAATGGTATAGAGCAAAAATCAGCCTTTTGCGACACTTTTTTTATCGATATCTCCAAAAATAATTCGAATTTCGAAAAAAATCCCTTCGAGGTATGTCGGGACCCGTCCTGGAGAATTTGGTAGGTCATACGATCACCCGTCCGGGAGCTACGCGAGACACAAACAAACGGACATTTTACACTTTTTTTCATTGTATATTCAGACTCTTGCAGTAAAAATAAAAGAATAACGATTTTTTTTAGATTATTTGTAAGGTTATTTTTTAATTAAAATATCGTGTGCATGTGAAATCAGAGCAGGAATGAAATGTCTTATACTTAAAAGAAAAATAGGATTTGGAAATTTTCTGAGAAAAAATGTGCAATTTTTTAAGGTACTTACGTATTATCCCGGCGGTTTTCCCTCCAAACTATTTTTTCGTCAAATGTGCTTTCAAATTGATGCCAATCGTATTCCAAACCATTATTCATTTCATGTGCCTGGCCGATTTATTTTGGCCGAAAAACACTCGTCTTGGCAGACCGCCGGGGTAATACGTAAGTACACTTTTTTATTTGGCGAAAAATAAAAGGGTTGATATGCGGTTTTGAGATCTTTCTTGGCTCAATTTATCGTCATTATATCGTCTGCTACTTGCCGACCGAGTTGTATGGAGGGTAAAGCACCGTACTCCAGTTTCGGGCTCAACTCCCGGCGGCCGGGGTTCGATCCCCGACTGGGTGTGGTTGTCATGTCCGTCCCTTCATAGGGGGAGACGTTGGCCCACCTACTAGGTGACCCCATAATAAAGTGGCCAACACCTTCGTGCCGTTGTCAGGGACAATGCCTAATCCGCAAAGTACCCGCCCGTTAGAAAAAAAAATCGTCTGCTACTTTGATTATGAATACTCCCGAAAAAGTTTTTGAAACTTTCATTCAGTTCGAATTGTGCATTTTTCTGCGCAGCTTTTTCCATCTATTTCTAATGTGTTACATCCAGAAAAAGGGTGTTACAAATATCAATTTTAATTTTGTTAATCACTCATGAATAATGATATACTTTCTAACTTAATGGAATAAGGAAAGAAAATAGGGACGACGCATGGATTATAATACGCTTTTAATATATAGCACTTTAGTGCGTATTCACAACGCGCACTTTGTCATCTGAAAGTTTTTCAGGTTTTCTTATATTTTATTTTCCTTTCCGTTTTTTTATAAAGCCCAATATATCCAGAAGCTCTTCAGAATTAATATAGGACGAAAATAGTTTCTACCTTTTTGTAGGATTTTATTCATCTTATTTTTGTAACTAGGGGCGGCCCGACAAGGTAAGCATCGCATCTGAGCGCCGGCTTCGAAGGGTCGTCATTTCGAACTCAAAAACTAAGTAGAGCATAAAAGGGAACGTCTTTTTTACGCTAGCAGGGGGCGCCACTTACCCTAGGGTCGCTCCTGTTTGTAACCATCTTAATTTTAAATTACTTTCAGAATCTGAGAGATTTCAGTGCCAAGAGTCAGTGAGGAACAGGATTCTCTCCGAACAAGATTTATTAAGATAGCGAACCAACTGACCGCCGGAGGCGGCTAGTCTTGAATAAAAAAGGTTGTTTAAATTCACTAAGTGTTTTAGAAATTGATAGAATGTGAGATTGGTCTGTAAAGTAGTTGAGTTTGAAACGCATACTCAGCCATCATAATTGCAAAAAAATCGTTCCTGAATCCTTTTTAGATTTCGTAATTTGTAGAAACCTACGAACTAAATATTTGTAATTTACTTTCATAATTATTCATACATTAATGTTTAAAATGCAAAACATTTTAATGTACTAACTTTATTAAAAATGAATTCTAAAATATCCGTTAAGACGATGTTAATCCCAACTACCTTTACGACTTCCAGGCTGTGTAATTATTCCTTTTTTATTTAATTGGTCGTCTTAAGTAATAATTCCGTCAGTAAGTTAAGTAGAAGAGAAGAGTTGAAAGGTTTATTTTCTGAGGAAACTTACATTAAAATACTCCAGAAGGTAAATATCGCAGTAAAAGCCTATATTAAGCTTCTGTTATCTTATGATGGTTTAGTGTTAAAATGCTGATGCCTTTTAGTAGGTAGTTTCCGGAGAATCTTTAAGAAAATGAAAGGTTTCATAGCTAATCCATATTTTCATTGAGAGGAGGCATTAACTTTAATTATATGTATAAGTTATTAAGTAGCGTTTAGGTTACTTCAAATATGATTTTATTATTAACATATTTAATTTAGATACCTCCTTCTTGTATTTTTAACTGAAAAGTTATGAGACTCTTAACCGTCATTCTTTTTCAAATTAAGTTTATAAAAGGGAATGCAGAAAATTACTCTGCTGCTAATCCTATGGAGTTTTGTTAGGACAAAACCGAATATTTGGACAAATTTTATAAATCAAAGAAGGTCAAATTTACATCTAGAAATACGTTTCAAAATTTTTATGATACATTTTTACCATTTGTTCTATTAACAATATTCAATTTTATCAAAGTAAATAAAATTTTGTAGAAGATCTAGTACAGCAGATTACAAAACCTTGTAATGGCTTAACGAAAGAAAGCAACTTTAGAAGGAAAGCAATATTTTGTTATTTGATGGTTTTTCGTTATCAAATCGTATTTTCTTATTCGGTCATACAACTGACATCCAAAAACAAATATACTCCAATTTCACAGTGAACAAAATTTATAGTCGCCAACGTACTTTCCAAATGCGATGAATTTTTTCTTCTCTTACGTGCAGGCCAGTTAAAACAGGAACTGCTCTTGTTCTGTGTAAAAATTGACGCAGATGAAAATAATGGAGAGTAACATAGCTAGTGGAAGAGGGTGACTTGCACCAAAAAAGTAATTACTATAACTGAGTTTATATCTTCGTCAACCTTGAAGTTAACTCCACCTCTGCGTTAAAACACATACAAACTTCCTATTTTTGAAATCTACGGTTTGAATTTCTGTTTATTATTGAAGTGAAAACTTCTTTAGACGCGTTGAGCACTTTTGGAATGGAGATAAAGCATTGAATTGCCGTGCCCCTCACGCTAAGATACATGTAGAGAAGTTGAAGTGAAAACTTCTTTAGGAGCGTTGGGCATCTTTTGGGATGGAGAAAAAACATTGAATTGGCATGACCGTCACGCTGAGATATATGTGGAGAAAAAGGGAATTGTGACGTCATTGAATTTTAGTTCTGCCATTATACGTAAGAAATTTAACTTCGTCCTTTTAAACGTAACGTCCCGTAACTTTTAAACTGCGTCCTTTCTGCTACCGCTAGCATAAGATTATTCATGCCTTTGCAACAAAGTAATTCTGATGTAGAATCGTGTGAAATTGACAAACATGAAGTACAATTACGGCAATTTTACGCCAAATTAAAAATACATGAAATAAATGTGTGTTACACAAAGTTGACGATTTTCAAATAGTAAGTTCTTTTAGACAACAGGAGTTTAGAATTAGCGATTATTTGTTTTTTTCAAAACAGAATAACTAAACGGTAAAAAAAAAAGAATTAGGAAACGTTATCCAAAATATGGGGCAGCTCTTATAGTTTAAAATTGCAGAAACGTTTCCGAACCATGCGGGTAAAGTATTTAGAAACGTTTCTGCATATTTCGGAAAAATATTTACATATTTTCCTGCTTTTTAGGTAAGGTTTCTGGAAAAGATGTGTAACGTATCTGTATATTTTGGTAAAATATTGAGTAACTTTTCGGTGTATTTCACAAAGGTTTCCGAAATAACGTTTCTGTGTTTTTCAGAACGAGCAACATCTAGCGTTTTGAATAACATGCACTAGATGGCAGCACCCAACTCTCACGTAAAGAGCGCTCACTACCAGCGATCAGAATCGAACCTTCGACGCACGCGTTCGTAGGTCAGCACGTTACCTCAGCGCTGTGATCGTCTTGCTCTGATTTGCTTTAAAAGTAAACTGACTGCTGCAAAAGTTAGTTCTGGCATGGCTTGTTTTGGAAACTGAAATTTTTTATCGGGGCGGGCAAGATAACTCGAAAAGTTCTCAACCGATTCTTATGAAACTTGGCACACGTTTTCTCTATAGTATTAGCTTCTAGTTGAACCTCAAAAATTCCAAAACTCTCGAAAAAAAAGGGTCAAAAATCGTACTTTTTTTCTGAGGCGTGCCGATTTACGATTTTTTTTACTTTTTTTTTCTTTTTTCTTGGTTCAACTAGAAGATACATGTTTAATAAACATTTTCCAACCCAGTTTTTTTATTTCAGATTGCTGTAACTGATGCTAAAAATCCCGCCAATTGATGCCTTTCGCCGCGAGGGTCTCAGGAGATTGGTTACCACGGCGGCCATTTTGAAAAAAAAAACAAAAAATACTCAGATTCTTGTATTTTAATGTGTAATGAATAAATATGCTGACTTTTAAAAAGATTGATTTATTTCTTCTATTTTTAATAAGTCACTGAAAAATGGTCTAAATTCAGGCGTTTACATGTATCGCCCCCCTTAAACTACTTCAAAGGGTTAAATTAAGATACAATGACATTTCGGATTTGATCCGATATAATCGGATACAATTACATTACAGATAAACAATAAACCATATCGGTTGTGTTGTGTAGAAGAATTTAAGGCAAATGGTCTCCATAATTATTGAATTTCACTTATTTGAAAATTGATCTTCAACAAAGCTCCGCCTCCTGAACTAAAAATTCCCGTTTGACGATATTTATATGCATTAATATTCAGCTTATTTATTGCATTGATAGCAAAGGTATTTTATTCACATAAATATGGTCAAAAGCAAACAACTAAGCTCGGGAGACGGAGAATGGACGAAGCCTGACTTTCAAAAACTTGAAATCCAATGTGTATGTCAAACATATGCATTAATTCCTTCTGAACTAGACAACCGATATGGTTTACTGGTCGCTTATTTTAAAGCTATTCGAATGGAGTTTTTAGTAAATTTTGACTGCAATAGAAGGCCGAGAATGAAATAACTTGCTTCTCGATGTTCAATGATAAATTTAGGTTCCTTTCCGATTTTTTATACCGATAGTTGTATTTATCGCCAGCATTTGTATCTGCTGTCAATTATACGCAAACCAACTGCAGATTTCAGTTTTAATATGTAACATTTGAGGAAAGTAGTGTTAAATATGACTCTCTTCAATAAGACACCGTGAAATGTGACTCTGATTGTGCCCGAGCATTAAAACGTGCTGTCATTACGCAAATTGGGATCAGCGGTGTAGAGTTAAATGGAAGGATTACCTTGTTAAATTGAGTGTTTGTTTTGTCGAAAATCTCAACAGTTCCAGTAGTTTTTCTAGCAAATTGAATTTTGCGCATTGAACTTACCAAGAAAAACAAAAAGAAAATCTGGATCACTTGTTCACCAGGAAATTACTACAGAATTTATATTAAGACATTGCGGTAGCGATCTCAGCATTGTACAAACAAGACCAAGTGGTTGATCTATTGAAGGACACTGTTGTTCTCGAGCGACGGTGCGAAGTTAAACAAAGTTTAGTAACGTGCGGACGACGGGGAAAGAATGAAACTCCGCCTACTTTTATTTCATATCCCTCTTAACAGAGTTTGTTGCGAGGATAACTTTTCTATTGCATTCCTAATACATTGAATCTTGTACTAATGCGAAGTAAATGTGCCGCTCTAACGGGAAAACTGCAATAAGCTAAGTGAAATAATTTGTCTGCAATATCGCCAATAACCATTTTAAATTAAATAGAGTGAGAAGAGTTCATTTACATGAAAAAATAGGATATGTAGAAAATGACATTTCAAATAATAGATTAAAAGAATGGATAACTTATATATTTGTCTTATTACTGAGGAGAAGCTCTATTTGAGGTAGGCGGAGATGTAACTTCACTCTAATCACCTTTTGCTTCAAGTTGTCTGCTCAAAATAGGTTGAAGTTTTAAAAGTTTTAAACGTAGTGTACAGAAATCGTTTTTCTGTTTTAATTAACCAACGCACACTCCTGTTCATAAATAAATGCGACATAAAATTGAGAGGCAATTTCATCCGGTTAAAGATATTTAAAAATTCTTAATCTTTTCTATCCTTGTATTACATCTGCATTACGTACATTTAATCTGATTTTCCAAGAAATTCAGTTGATTCCTTGGTATATTTTACACGCGCGTGTTGGTTGTTACCAAAGCCTACTGCACAGTATAATCGTAAAGTTCTTTACAAATGAACTTGTGTTGATCTCTACACCACGTTGTAAAGATTGCTGTCATGCTTTACCAACAGGAGCTAGGAGTGGAAGACCTAGCACTACAGCGTTTATATGATAGATGCAGTTATTCTTGTTATTCTTGGAGAGTTCATTTTTTTTCTTTTGCAAACGCCTCATGGACTTCGTTTCAATCTCATCAGTAACAGGCAGTGTCTTCTATATTCTTCTTATGAAGTATTTCAGAGAACTTTTGCGTAAAAATTATTTAACCAGGATGTGATCATCGATCTCAAGGTCACTGATTTTAGGAACTTTTCTAGTCACCAACTTTAAATAAATTGCAGGTTAGGAATATCTAATGAAACATACATTTCATCGCTTCACATGTTACAGTCAAGAATCATGTTTCTTTATGTTCAATACGCTGAACGTCCTAATTAATATTTAAATTTATTACCATGTACCAATTAATGCTAGGTAAACTTAAAATGTACGTTATTTAGCCTTTTACCTGTATTAATCCTGCGTTTGGTTGAATAAAAGTGTTCTTTAGTGTGGCATATCCCCTGGGTATGTTATCACATAGTGACAACCTATCCCTGCTGCTTGTGATAACGTATCCGAAGTATACATTTTTGTTTACATTCATTACATAGGTCTAACAAACTTTGCATGCGTTCTTAGAAAATAACATAATATTCACAAGATAGCAGACTAAAAAACAGTTTAAGTATTCGTTCGCTTTCTAGAAATATCAAATATCACCTAATAAATGCTGAAAATGAAAATGAACATTTTTACATAAATAAATGCCAATTTAAAATATCGCCTATCTTTCTAATATCAGCTTAGCTCTTTTGATCAAAATCCGATCTTCATATCTAATCCTTATATCTGATCAGAGATCTTTAAATCAGATCTTTTGATCAAAATAAAGATTTGATAAAAATCATTATTGAAAGATAATGATTTGGATTACATTGAACAACAGTGTCTACTTCAAACAATATTCATCAATATTGTTGAAAAGTGTGTTTAACAGCCTACTCCATCTTCCCCTACTAACAAAAGGATCCATTTTGCTTGCCGCATGTGTCTCTTATATGAACACATGCGTCCTTTAAATTGAAGACGATAAACTAATTCCTGTATTAAGAAAATCATACAAAAGTTGTTTTTAACACTGCTGTGTTTTTCTTGGTTGATACACTTACATCTAACACGGCTCTACATGGCTCGCCTCTGAACACTTCTGTTTACTTTTTCATCGTTTCCTTTGGCCAAATAAAGTTGTACTCAGACCGGAGGCCCAGCTAAAGATTCGAATGACTTCCTTACTTTCGCATACTTCATAGCTTTCACAAATTAAGCGAATGCCTTCGGGGCAGTGATATTATGGCGCCGAAAATGGCATTTAGTCTTCAACCTGAGCATCGCCTGAGATTAAAATGAGCGAGAAAATCTTTCCTAACGGAGACTGTTGCAGTACGAGAAATATCGGGAGCTCTTTCCATACGTGTGATTTCTGCATATGTGTGCGTCTTTTTCTATTTCTTTCTCTTAATCGCTTTTATATGAGCGTGTACACTGCATTTGATATTGTACTCGCAGATTGTAATTTGCAGCAGCAGTTTAATTTCATGCTTCCGATTTTGACGTTTCAATTTATAATTAAAGCAGGATGGTTAAATATGACTGTACTTAAAATTCGTAGAAGGTTAAATCGAATTATATACAGGATAGTTTTAAATAACGTGACCAAAGTGAAAAGAGCAACGCAAGCATAAACAGCTCATAGGAAAATGCAATCGCAAACGCTATCTGTAGCCGTAGATGGGTTACATTTTATGCGTAATACAAGGAAAACAAATAAAAATTATTCAGTATCACTTTCTTTGTACTGTGTTTCCACACATGTAACACGTTTACGACCAATACTACTACAGGAGAGAATTAAAAAAAATTACCAGGCGCATGTAGACAAGCACTACATTATCGTTGCATGGAATGGTGCACCTCAAAAAATATCAAGTGTATCTCGAATACATCCCGCTGTTGCTATAATTCTTTAACCAAGTCTTCCTGATATGAAACAGATGTTTTGTAAATAAAATCTTTTTTTTTAAATCAGAAAATATTGATGAGCAGCAAATATGGTGATCACATTTGCTACCATATATTCTTATGTAATTTTTTATTATTTTATTTTCTCTATACCTTGTCCTCTCATTTTTGCAACGTTATTTTAAGTCACCTTGCATATTAGTGAATACAATAAACCTACAGCACCTTAAATTGTATATAGTAGGCGCACATTTTTGTGAATGCTCAAGGGCCATAAATAAGTTCATGAAATCAAGAGTTCTTTTAGATATTCAAAAGGCACAATGCGCAGAAAACATTATATTTAATAAATTGGACGCGTGCTACGAGTGAGGTGCAGTAAAATCACGTTAGAATAAACTTCAATTTTACGAATATTTCAGATTAACGAATGAAATATTTCTGTTAATAGAAAATCATGTAGTACAATCTCAGTCATAATCAACTGTTAAATGTGAGATGCAACTACACACAATTTTGTCTTTTTACATTCATTTTATTTTTTCCTGTATTGCTTCTATTTGAAGATAATAAAGAGGTAGATTATTTTTTTATTAGTTTTAGTTCGTAAAAGAGAAATTTATAATATACATTGCATCTATATGAGAGACTAGTCGGAACAAAACTTGAGCAAAATACACCGAAAATATATTTTCATTACGAAACACAAGATACATGGATTAAAACACATAAAATTACAAAATTGTATTCGAAATACTTTCTGAATTGAAAAAATACAAAATACACGTATTTTCAAAATACACGTATTTTCAAAATACACACAAAATACTTGTAAAATTTCTAAAGCATTATGACTGAGAATAAGTAAAATTTTCAACTGAAGATCCCAGTTTATTTTATTCAAATATATTTTAACGCGAAAAATAAAAAGCAGTCGTAGTGGCTGTTTGCCTAGGGTGTCGGCAGAATTCCGAAACGTAAATGAATGGGTAGGCAAACTGAAGGACAGAATGCTGAAACTTAGAAAGAATGGATCGGCAAAAATCAAAGACCGTACAGGATGCCAACAATAATCGCAATGTCGCTGGTAAAAGTTAAAAATTTTGTTTCGAGAAATATTGCAGGTAACCACTGCATACAGGAAATGTATACACTTTTCTTTCTTTCTTTCTCTCTCTCTCATTTTCTTTTTCTTCTTTTTTTTTTATTCAGCAGAAAACGAATTTTTTAAAGCAAATTTTCTTAAATTCACTTCAGTGTTAATTATAACCTAACTATAAATAAACAAACATGAAAAGCTATTAATTTATAGGGTATGCAAAACTCTATTTTTAGAAATAAATATAGAATTAATGTTTTTGATCTGAGACACAAAAAAAATGAAATTATTACATTCTAATAAGTATAACAATAAAAATTGAAAGTAAATTAAGTTTACTGAAATGTTTCATTTATTTCGGCCAAGACGATATTATGGAACACTAAATTATGTCTTTTTACACAATTTTTCATAAGCTCAAATATTTTTATGCTAATGAAAATTACTGAATTGTCAAGTAATTTTTCTGTATTGAATTTATGTGTAATTTTATGATGTTTTTGATTTCATTTTATGAAGATAAATTGTTTACATGCTACAAAATTTGGTTATTTTTAAATGTAGTTGTTGCTAATTTGATTCAAGAAATCTTGAATTTTTTTAAAGACCAAGCTAGAGTTTGTCTTTTAACTTTTTTTTTCTTGCATAAGCACATAATTGCCTTATTGAATACTTGTCTATTAAATCATTGCATAAATACATTACTCAGTATTGTGTAGCCCCTTGCCATCTTTGATTAAACACATCTCTGAGCCAGTGGCATAGCCAAGGTTGGGATAGGGAGGTCATAACCCCCCCCCCCCAATGAGGAATTTTTTATCTTACAAAATATATATTCTTCATTCCCTTATCACACACCCGTATACATATATGTGAGTTGCAGAAGTCGTAACCTCCCCCCCATGAAAAATTTCTGGCTGCGCCACTGCTCTGAGCCTATTTATGATGAAAGACTGAAATTTCGTATATCACCTGATTAAGGTATGGGGCACGTTTTCCTGTTTGGGGAATTTTTCCTATAGCGGCCGTATAAAAATTTAAATTTTGTAGTTATTTAGACTTAATCTCCTGAAAATTTTAATCGATACCATGCAGTTCTGCGCCTTTTTTTACGTAACTTCGTAATTTGTTGTATAGGTAGGTTTGTGACCGACATTTAGGCAATAAAAGCCTAGATCAGTGTTTATGGGACACACTGTATAGCAATTTACTTAATTCCGAAACATACAGATATTACAAAATTTTACTGGCTGTTAGCAAGGAAATCAAAATTTGTGCACTCTCACACTAGACCGACACGCTGCCAGCGCAATTATGGCATGCACAGAAGCATATTCCAAAAATCACTCTACTTGCTGGTAAACAGAAAAATCTCCATTCTTTCTCCCTATACCTAGCGCCCAAACACACGTTCATAGCTCGGAATGATCTAGCTCATTCCCCAGCGTTTCCGTTTACTTTTTCGCAGTTTCCTCCTTACAAATAGAGTTGCATTCTTAGCACCGAGGGTCCATCTAGAGACTTGAATGACTTCCTGCGCTCGCATACTTGTCCGAAGCCATTGCAAATTACGGGGATCCCTCTGGGAATGCCATTATGGCACAGAAAAATGGCATTTAGTCGGGGAGACTGCGCATTATCTAAGATTAAAATTACTAGAGCTCGGAGAAAGGCTTTCCCTAGCATCAATGATTATGGTCCCAAGAATACTATAACTTTCTCATACAAGAAAGTTTAAATCTTATGAGCGGATTTTCCGAGTATGAGGCGTTTTGTTTCAGTTAAGTTTTCTTCGGGTGTCGAAAGGCGTTCCAATTTCTGCCTTTTCAAAACTTTTATGGAAAGGAGGGGAGGGGGGAGGAGAATGAGAAACTAAAATTGGAGAGTGCAGGAGATAAGAACAAAGTTTTGTTTTCGAAGTTTGTTTAGCTTGGCAGAGTTTTTTAGTTTTAGGGTTGTTCTGTGATTAAGGTGTAAGAAAACATGATTTTTTATTTTTCCCTCATTCTAGGAAGAAAAAAAAAGAATACAATGGTTGTGGAATTCTTTGAAGTGGACAAAGACGAAGTTTTCTTTCTTAAGCTTTAAAAAAAACTTTTTTTTTCTGTCAAAGCTAATAAAAGATACAGGATTCTGAACATAATAGCATGTACAAAAACCTAAAAGAATTTTTTTTTCCTTCTGTTCTTTAAATCTAACACAGAGTTAATTAAAAAAGTATTATTACAACAGTGACGAATTAGTTTTTTAGCAACATTCAATAATATTTAATGGATTTGAATCATTCCCTATTAAAAACACTATTAGTGTAATATTAATTGAAGTAACTTTTAACCTTTAAATGCATAAATTTTCTTCCGAAAAATAGCGTGCTATTACAATTATCAATTAAGTCTGTTGTCCGAAAGCACATAAACAAAAATTGAATTACCTCGGCAAAACGAAGTGATGTAAATTATAACAATAAAGCAATAAAATACATTTATACATCAATATGAAAAATGAAATGGAAAGAAGGGAAGTTGTTTTACTGTACGATGCATTTTAGTGTTAAAACTAGAAAAACTTAATTTTTTAACTTAACTTTGTCTTTACTTTAAGTTAAAACTTAATTTTTTAAGTAGACATAAAGCAGTAAAATAGTTTTTCTGAGTAAAAACTTTATTCGACAGTTTGTAACGATATCATTACTACCCCCAGGAGACAAATGAGTTTTCAGGCGGTTTTACCCAAGCACAGAACTAAACCTTAATAGACTTTCAGAGAACCTGTGTGTGTGTGCTGCCTGGGTAGGATCATTTTTATTGTATGCCTCACCATGGCACGGTGGTTATATCACGGAAAACTGGTAGGCAGCCGAAGTGTGAAGGTCCCGGGTCTGGGTCCCATCGCGCGGCTGTCGATCTAAAGGTCTGGAGTTTTGGTAGGTTTTCTCCAGATGTAACGGGAATACTCGTTATAAACCCTTAGAAAGTCCTTCTGCCTTGGCAGATCGCCCTAGCTTAGCGTTGCCATAATCACACAAACAAACAACATTTTTATTGTATTTAAAATTTCTAGGAAAATCCCAGTATCAGTGAAATAATTACCTTAGACTAAATGAATAGCTGATAAATCTGCAAAAGGGAGCAATATTGACATAAATTCTGAAATATTTTTAGATAAAATCCCAGGCAGCACACACAGGTCCTCTGAACGTCCATAAACATTCAGAGAAACTCCGTCTGCTGTCTGGGGTGTTTAATAACGGTTGTGCACTTCCACTGAAAACAAAATTTTGAATCAATATTTGTATTTTATAAGAATAGTTTCTTGAAGTGATGTTGTAAGTAGAATAGTTCTAGTGTTTATTACCTCTGCAATTGTTGAACATGGCATTCTTCATTTAAAATTTTTTCAGTTACATTTTTGCCACAGGTATGTTCCTTCACAAATGCATGTACAGGGATTACACATAGTTGAAGGTAATCGAACGCGACACTTTTCACTGCAGAGCGTATATGGTCGAAAACGTCATCATAAATAACCGCCACGTAATAACTGCTTTCAAAAACTTTTCAAATGCTAGTAAAATATCCAATCACTGTTTGGTATATTTTTTTCGAGAGTACTTAACTACAGTGAAAACTATTTTGAGTAGGCTAGTTAAGATAAATCATGTAAGGCCATATAGGAGCAAGGAAGACAGTAGCACGCCTTTCTATCCAACTCTCACTGTTGTCATATAGTGAACATTTTTACTGCATACTCAAAATTTTTGCATTGTTTCAGAGCTACAGTGTTTTACAGCTTTAGAAGACCCCTCCACAGACACACACACGCACACTCCCTCTTGTATGGTCTATAGAGCAAATCTATTGCTTGTAAAATATATATTTTATCTGAATTTTACTAACAATTCTACATTTTTTTCAAGTGATTATTAATTTAAAACGTATAAAAACTACGTTTGTTATCATACTTTATTTTATTTTTAATGCTTACTTCATCTTGTTTTAAGAACGTCTCTTTTTTGTGCCTGATTCTCTGTATTTTACGTTGCATTCTAAAAAGTAATTTTCCAGTGTATTGTAAAGTTTAAAATGCAATGTTAAAATATAGTGTTCCTAAAAGAATTGTCAAAAAAGTCAGTTTATCATGGAAATATGTGTTTCAAAAATAAGTGTTCAAAAATATTTTACAAAAATATTCCTAATATTATTTTTCATTTTTAAACCTGTGCAAGTAAAATATTAAATGTGTACGATTATTATAACTTTCACAAAAGTATTTTGTAATAATTGTGTTAATATACTGCAAATATTGCGCTTATTGTAATGGCAGCAACTTTCATTTAATATCCAATAAAGTTTTGTTCGTTCGAAATTAGTCTAATGCGCAGTGGTTCAGTTTGCCTTTAATCAGTTACCGGTTGTGAATATAATGATATTTTACATTTTGAGTTAATGAAGAAAAGCAAATTCGTTTCGATTCACAGAAAAAAATGTTTAATCTAAAAAAATTTACATTTTAGGTGTATTTATTTTACATTCACATTCATATAACCAAAATAATCTTACAATTAAAATACTACTTTAGATCAATATTCTTTCATTAACATTAACAGTCTATTTCCGGTTAAACATTACCTCAAATATATAACATTTAAAAGAAAACAAAAAAAATTAACGCTTAGTTTCTATGAATCATTTTATAAGAAAAATAGAATGCAAATTGCAAAAACTCTTCATCAGTATTAAGAAACACACTTTGAAAGAAAAGAAATTACCTGCTGATTTACTGTCACATTCTTGAACATGAAAAATTCAGTTAAAAGAACTTATTTTTGCAAGTGAACTCTCATTTTCAATGCATTGATGCTTCAGATATATTTCCTGCTTGAATAATTCATACTGTCATTTTCTCACTATATTTCCAAAAAAGCTGTTGCCATAAACATTTTTTTTTCAAAATAACCTAAGCATTCATTCAGTTTTTTCTGTCCAAAATAATCGATAAAATAAGTCTTGCAACGTTTGATGCAATTTTTTGCTGTACATTTCTCGTTTCTAATTTAAACTTTTATTATCTACGATGAAAAAAAATAATTTGGAAAAAAAACCCTCCTTCAATTGCTAAATTGGATCATGAAACTGTTTCAATGGATCCAATTATGTTTGCAGCAGCTGTATGCTTATTCGTTTTTATTTAAGACAGTTACAAATAAAGGACAATAGACAGAACAATCTCTCAGTTGCATTTAAATTATAAAAAAGTAATACTCACGAAGGAATTAAGATTGCGATTTCATCAATATCATAGCATGTTTACATGAGACGAAATGTTTATATATGTATATTATATAAATATATGTTTAATATAACTGCTAAATATTAATATAATAAACATTAATATTACACTTTAATCAAAATTTTCTGACACCTCCCCCCAAGTCGAGCTATTTAACACTTTTAATTGATGGTCGAAAGAAAATTATTCTTTAAGCCAAGAGTGCCCTATGAAAGGTTTTTTTTTAATTTATAGTCTACTAGCTGAAGTACCCGTCCTCGACGGGTTAGTGAATGAAAATTTCCAAAAAGCAAGAACTTTCGTCAGCATTGTAGGAGTACACAAAATGGATGTAGTATGTTGCCAAAGTAAAGAAAGCGAAATTATAATTTTTATGTATTGTTAAACTATTACAGGTTAGAGAGTAACTAAGTAATATCATTTCATTCGCTTTAGTCGTAATTATGTGATACGCGAACGAATATTTACGCATATTGAAATAATTTTCGCAAAATCTCAAAATTTAATCAACATTTTTGAATAATTGGAAGCCTAGAATTTAAGTTGAGTGACAACCTATCATGTCACCCAAATTCGTTTCATTCCCTGCAGTCTTTATTTCGTGATGCTGGAACAAATTTTCAGCATTTTAAAACGATTTTCGAAAAACCTCAAAAGTAAGCAAAATATTTTTAAAATTCAACGCCGATAAATTAAGATTAGCAACTACCTATCATATCACTCAATTTCGTATCATTCGTATTAGTCGTTATTACGTGATGTTTGAAGAAATATAAACGTATTTTGAGAGAATTTTCTCAAAATCTAATAAAAATGTTTAAAAAATTGGACTCTTATAGTTTATGTTGAGCAACCATCTATCGTGTGACCAAATTTCATATCATTCGCTTTAGTCGTTATTACGTAATACGGGAACAAAGATTCACTCAGTTTTAAACGATTTTCACAAAATCTCGAAATCTGATGGATTTTTTTTTAATTAGATGCTTATAGTTTAAGGTGAGTGACCACCTATCATTTCACCAAATATCATTTTTTCACCTTTGCAGTTATTACGTGATGTGCGAACACAAATTTACGCAGTTCGAAATGATTTTCGCAAAATCTCAAAATCTACTCAAGATTTTTTTTTAATTCGACGCCTATGTTTTAAGTTGAGTGACCACCTATCATGACACCCAATTTCATATCATTCGCTTCAGTCGTTTTTACGTGATGCTCGAACACAAATTTACGCAGTTTGAAAGGATTTTCGCAAAATCTCAAAATCCAATCAAGATTTTTTAAAAATTCGACGCGTATGTTTTAAGTTGAGTGACTACCTATCATGACACCCAATTTCATATCATTCGCTTCAGTCGTTTTTGCGTGATGCTGGAACACAAATTTACGCAGTTTGAAACGATTTTCGCAAAATCTGAAAATCTAATCAAGATTTTTTTTAAATTTGACGCCTATGTTTTAAGTTGAGTGACCACCTATCATGTCACTCAATTTCATATCATTCGCTTCAGTCGTTTTTACGTGATGCTTGAACACAAATTTACGCAGTTTGAAAGGATTTTCGCAAAATCTCAAAATCCAATCAGGAATTTTTAAAAATTGGACGCCTATGTTTTAAGTTGAGTGACCACCTATCATGACACCGAATTTCATATCATTCGCTTGAGTCGTTTTTGCGTGATGCTTGAACACAAATTTACGCAGTTTGAAAGGATTTTCGCAAAATCTGAAAATCTAATTAAGTTTTTTTAAAAATTCGACGCCTATGTTTTAAGTTGAGTGACCACCTATCATGACACCAAATTTCATATCATTCGCTTCAGTCGTTTTTACGTGATGCTTCAACAAAAAAGCGTCACGGACAGAATGACAGAATGACAGAACGACAGAATGACAGAATGACAGACAGACAAACTTTTTTTTTAGGGTCGCATCGGATTCCCGGGTGCTTGAAACGGATAGAAATCGCAAAATTTTTGAATTCCAAGAAATGTACAGACAAAAGTCTAATTTTATTTATATAGATAGATTTAAAATTAAAAAGAGGTAAAATTGTTCAATTTTTCCCTTAAGCGCAATTCTATGAACTTTATTTTTCGTGATACTATAATTTTCGTCATCTATCGAGATTTGTGTGTATATGAAAGAACGTACTTTCTTTAATGAACTTTTACTGTTTAAAGTTAAAATTCAGCTGTAACGTTTCAGTAAAAATAGGTTGATTGGCTCAAAATGCAAAACACATCACAACATTTACCTTTTAATTTTTTTTTATTTAATATTCAACAGTGCATTCAATGGATACCGAATTCAACTTTTAAAAAATACTACATTTAATTAAAAACGATAGCTAATTTAAAATAAACGTGTTCAAAATTTGTCTATCTTTAGTCTAATGTGCTTAATTCAAAACTAAAATTATGAAAATTGAAGCTCTTTTCTTTATAAAAGGACGGTGTCAAGTCTTTCATTGCAGTGCGTGTATTGTCATATTCGCATAATCAATGTGCTACAGTAGCCATTTCTTATTATAGCACAGCAATAAAATATATCTTGAAACATATGAAGGGTTCACGGGAAGAACGATGAGAGTCCAATACAGCTGATTTTCCAAAAATCGAAAGGCGCACGGGACTTTCATCGTTCTTCCCCAGTAAACTGCATCTTTGGGCTATTTTTTCAGTGTATTCTCATCGTTCTTTCCCCTTATGGGTTTGGATATTAATAGTGCCACTAATGAACAATAGAATGCAGTAGAAACCTCAACATTGACGAAAAGTGGACTCTCATCGTTCTTCCCGTTAACCCTTCATATGGCTTCACTTTCTACTGTTCACTTTTAGCTTCTAATTTACAATTATATATAGGGGTAGGGAAGGTGTCCTAAAATGATCCCCTTAAGAGTAAAACTTGAATAAAATAACATAAATGTTGAAATAAAACTTTGTCCCTTTGCTATCATAATTTACACTAATTTTGTATCATAAACATATGTATATGGTTATTTTAATAATATTTTATAACACACTGAGTAAAGAAAAATGTAGAATTTTGAGAAAGTGTCTAAAGGATCATTTTACGCTCAACCAATTGGCATCCTTCACTTGAAAAAATTTGTAAACTGTTTTTTATTGTCAAAATAAAAGCTATAAAAGTATTTATGACTATACGTAGTGAAATAAAAGAAGTTTTACAATCACATAGTATGCATAATTTATTTTATGCAAATTTTAAAATAAGAAAAGTGTAACAAACAATAAAATGGAATATTTCAAAATTATAATTCAAAACTAATGGCGTACAGTAGACGAAGAAATAAATTAAGTAGTGTAATGGAGAGTCACGCATTTTGAGAACGGATGACGGCTAGGATCCTGCAGTGGAGTTTCTTTAGTCGATGGATAATTTTCCCGGCAATATGACTGCCCACTTAAGATAATATTACTGGATGACGCCGAGAAACATAACAAACTTAGCAAGTGTAATTCCCATCTAAAAACCTACTCCATTCAGTAAATAAAGTCATATTTCTGTACATGAAAGACTGTATATCTAAATAAATATCAGGTTGTAACGAAAGTTTTCCGCCAGATTTGCTTGAGTCAGCTCACGCGGTACCCAGCTATTGACCTTATATGTCAAGTTTATGCGATGCTTAGCGCGACTAATGGACATGGCACTAAAGTCTAACTCTTTTAGCTAGCTCTCGAGTGGATGCGTATTTTATCTTCTTCTACAAATTGTCGTAGGCGGGCCTCATCAGCATCATTAGGCCGGCCAGAGCGCTCTGCTTCTTTAATGTCCTAGTCCACGTTTTTTAACTTTCGGTACCAAATCTTCACAGCTTCATATGATACAACAGTAGTACCTTAAGCTGTACACATGATTCGGTGTCATTCTGTAGCTGACTTTTTGCAACAGAACTGAGAGTAAATGATGCTTCAATCTGGTAGCGTGATAGTTCCATTTCAGACACCTTATACTTAATCATAACGATATTGTTTTACAAATTTCACAACACAGTGCTCTAAAACAAATCTTTTTCTTTCAAATAACAAAAATCGTTTGGCGAAATAGTGGCAAAGACACCAACGCGAACTGCTTGTGCAGGCAATACTTGCAGTGGCGGAAAACTTTCGTTACAACCTAATAGAAATGGTAGTGCTTACTTTATAACAGATGTTACAAAATCAATTTTTCGAAGAATTCTATTTAGACACGTAATATTGTTTCCGCTTGAATACTGTCATTGCTTCTTCTTCATTTGCCACACCTAATTTTTGTGTTACCCGATAGTTAGCGCTACCTGGGTTTAAGAAAACATATGCGGGTCTTTTTGCCTGCTAGGATCATTTTGGGCCACCTTCCCCCTACAATGCTACTTTGAGCTATAATTCTTTACTTTTATAATCAGTAATAGGAAGAACAAAAATTAAAGAAATTCTGATTAAAACATGTACTAAAGTGGATATTGGATTCCATTGCATAGTGCTACATTAGTTATACTGGTTTGTATAAAATTATCTGTCAATTTAAGCTCAGTGTTGAAAATTTTGCAGGAGGAAAAATGGCTGAAATCAAGGCCAAAAGTGGCCAGAAATGGCGAAAAATTCTTTCAAGCTGAGAGAAAAATAAATTACTCATTTGGTGTTTGCTTCTAGATGACTTTGATGCTGAAATATATTAATCTTCAACAATTTTTTGAGTTAAACATTTTGGCTGTTATTTCCGATTTACAAAATACTTCAATAGTGTCAGCTGGAACAGGTTGAATCCAATTTTTAGAATAACTTATACTTTTCTTTACTGTTGTGTAACTCTGGGTGTAGTAAGGTTTGACATTTTTGATTTTCTAGAAAAATCACTTGTAGCTTTTTCAAACATTTGTGGCTAGTTGAGTTTTTAAAATGGCCAGATCTAGCCACAAAATGGCTAAATTGGCAACCCTGTTTAAGGTATACATCAGCTCAAGTCAATAATGATTAACAGTAGAATTACTGAAAATATTGAATACACGCTTAAATCTATTGAGTAAAATAATAATCAAACGGAGTATACTTTTACTCAATTTTTGACTTCAAACCAGGGATCCGTAACTTAACGTAACTTATAACCAATTAGTTATTCGTTACAAATCATAACGTTATTCACAAGACGAATAACGTTATTCATACCGTAACTTTCAAATAGTTCTTCACGAAATAACGTTATAATCAATAACGTTAATGATTTGAGAAATCAGTATTCGGTTACTTGACCCAAAACTGCTCGGGGAATAACGTTATATTTAATAACGATATTCAACGTACACTTATTATAACGTTATTCTTTTCTATGCTATACATAATAAATCTAAGAACAGTAACAGAATGCATTCGGTTAATCATGTTAACCGTTCAGTTTATAACGTTAAACTCACATAACTATTTGATAACGATACAGTATCAATTAGTTAGAATATAACCTTTCGTTCAATAACAATTTAAATACGGTATGAGACCATAACGTTAAAGGAACAGAACGACATCTTCATACCGTTATAACGCAATAACGAAATGCCATTCATATTGACACAATCCGTTACAAAATATAACAAATTGGTCCAATATATTTAAATACGGTATAAGATCTAACCGTTCGAATAACCTAAAAATTTTGATCCGAATCATCGGCTTTTCGGACTGAGAGGAGGGTGAATGAAAGGTAAAAGTATTGAGTGGGTTCACCACCTGGACTCGTGTTCCGTACATAAAACACAGGATACGTGCAAGGACTGATTTCCAGCATGGCATTCGGGGCAATTGCCTGGGCCCCCAACAATAAGGGGCGCTCCCAAATAACCCTTTAACTTGCACATTTTGAATTTAATTTAAAATGAACAGGGTAGATACTGACAGTGGCGGATCCAGAAAAAATTCAAAACAAAACATTTAGCTCATATTTCTGGTAAATAAATTCACTTGAATTTAAAAACGAAGTCAATATTCTACACTGTAATTTTCAGGTGGTACGTGTTCCTGTGTCCCTCCCCCCACTCTGGATCGCTGACAATGTATATAGAAGAGGATTTTTTTTTCATTTTTTTTAAAGCTGCCCAGCAAGTAGCTAAAGCTGCAAATTTCAGCTAGATTATTTTATTGAAGTATTGGGGTCAAAGATAATTTTTCGTACTTTGATTGTATTTCCTTTTATTTTTTAATAGAAAGATAACCTTTTGTGGACACAGTCAGTTTCAGCATGTCACTTTTTTTCAATATAAAAAAAAATTGTTTAAAGTGTGAATCTCCAGCATTTTGTCCTATTCTGCGGCTGTAAATCTAACAGTGTTGAGTTTTGGTCGCTTTTCTCCAGTTACAGCTTGAATACGCGTTAGAACCCTTTAAAATGTCCTTCGACCAAGGCACCCCCTCTCTTTGGCAGATAGCCCTTGCGTAGCTTCGCCACAATACAATACAACAGAAAAAAATCTTTTTTAAAAGACAAAACGCTTTTAAACTCTAGTCCTGTCAACTGTTAGCAATAGGAGGTGTGTTAAACAGTAGAACTTTTAATTAATATTAGATTGGTGCATATATATAATTATCAAGCGTTTCCCTCTTTCTCCATTTGGCAAAATAATCCCAGCTTTCGATGCAGGGTGGTTTGCCTGTTTCAAGACTGGTGACATTAGCTTGGAAGATAAGCCAGGACGAGGTGCACCATCGGATTTTGACGACCAGGCACTTTTGGCAGACTGGAAGGGAGTGAAAGCTGGGACTGTTCCGGCCGATGGGGAAAGGGAAAAACGCCTGATAATTATGCACCGACCTAATAATTTAAAGAGTTAAAATAATTAGAAGTTGTTCTTTCTTTACTTTAAAGAAATGTAAAAAAGTGACATACCGATGTTGACACCGCCCCTGGAAAGGTTAAATTGTAGGTCTATTTAAAAAAAAAAAAAAATTTTAAGGAAGTGTGAGTTAAGGGCTTAGCTAGGGATACGTATCCTCCTAACACCGAAATTTTTAGATCAGTCAGTGTTAGCATTAATGAGTATGTGAGTATTTTGCTGAGGCAAATCTAAAAGACGGGTATCTGCTTAGCGGGGGGCGTTGCCTTAGGCGAGGTCTTTTTCAGAAAATCAAAGCATATTCGCGTAACATCTGACAAAAATCGCCCAAAACTTCAGACCGTTAGATAGACGCAGTTGGCTGGAAGCCTGGACTTTAATACTTTAGCAATCCACCATACTCAATGTTTTATTCACTTGGCCACGATGCGACCTCATAAGCATTTAGATTTTTATGCCGTGCGAAAATTACGTTTATTTATACACAACTCTAATGCATAGCTCCTTCCAAAGAAACTACTCTCTGCACTGTCGCAAGATAGTGGAAAGAAATCCGGAATCACTGATCTAGTGCTATCAAGAATGTTAATATATTTGAAAAGACATACTGTTTTACGTGTTATGTAACATCATATGTAACATCATTGATCTCATGCACTCAAATTATGTACCCATCATCCATTACTTTTATGTTTTTTCTTGTTGAGTGCGGAGATAGTACTTTCTTAATGTGCATGCAAATTATGTCTTCCCTCCCCCTCCCCTTGAAGGAAGTCTGCGTACGCTACAGTGGCGCGTGGATGTACCCATACATTACGTTAGCCATACTGCTCAAAAGGGTTATAATTAAAGGTCCAATAAAAAAAAAAAATGGTGCAAAACTATGAAACTGCTACGATAAAAAAAATATATTGCTATTACGCAAATGTGATGACTGATTTTCGGAATACTATTTTGTCATTTCTCTCATGTGTCAATGATCCTCATCTTTAAGTCTATCGCATTTTTACTTTCCGAACATATATGGAAAGTATTGTAATCATGAAAATATTCGGCTTTTAAGATTTTCATGTATTTACACGTTTTTGGGTATTAATTCATTCATTTTGTTTTTGCGGTGATGGATTTGTGTACGTAAGCAAACACGATAGCTCTTAAATAGTGCATTTGATTGAGCTGAAATTTTGGATATATATTATAGACCACCCATATTGATTTTCGCGTGTACAAGATGTGTAGTTTTTTACAAGGCTGCAAAAAGAATTTAATACATTGGGCGGGAGTTCCTGAAAGTGCGCTAGCGTCTATTGAGTATTTAAGTATTTTGTGTTATGACAAGCCTACACGAAGGGCATCTACCCACGGGAGAGGGAGACTTGGGCGGGCCTTGAGGAGGGGACCTTTTTAAGGGGTTCTAACACGTATTTACTTTGTATCTGCATGCACATAAAACCGCCTGAATCTCTAGATCCTTTGATCGACAGCCACGCAGTATGCCCCAACGCGGGACCAGTACACTTTGGCTGTCTACCATACTCATTGTCTTAACGTTAGTTCTAAACGGTGTATTTGATTAAGCGAAAATTGAGTATGTATATTATAGATCTCAGGCACATGACCGGCAAATATTTTGGTGTGTGCACAGCTTATAGTTCGTTAACAGGGTTGCAAAACAGGATTCTTATACATTTTTATGGTCTATAGACACAAATAATTTAAGGCGTACTAGTGTCTAAATGGTGCATTCGTATAAGTTCAAATTGAGTATGTATATTGTAGGTCTCCGTTTTACAACCTGTTTAGATCTCGTAAGTGTAGGATTCACAGTTTTTTCATGTCCGCAAAAAAGTATTCTTATACATTGCGGTCTGTACATTAATCTTTGAAGTGCACTAGCGTTTGAACACTGTATTCGATTGAATTGAGTCTAATTTATGTAAACACTCGGTAAAGATTGAGTGTTCCGAAAGAAGACTGGAGTCATTCCATTCGCTTTTTATTTGCTAGAACTTAATTTTTAGGGGGAGGGAGAGGAAGTAGTAGCACAGTCTGTTCAACTGCATCATGGGCGGAATAGCATTTTGTAAGCAATACTTCTAAGTTTAGTGATAAGTTAAATTCTCAGCGTGCTGTGAAAACATATAGGATGACATGTGATGCATATGTGATGATAGCGGATTTTCGTGCGTTTGTTTTATGAATTCTAATTCTGCTAATCAGATACACCGCATTCTTTTTAATACGTAGCTTTTTTTTACTTTTCTTTCTTTCTTTACTTTCATGTACAAAGTGAAAGGAAGTACAGTAGAATTCCAACTATCCGAATTCCGACTATCCGAATCATTTTCAGAATTTCAGAAAGAAAATTATGACGGAAACGTACTACGATGCGCAAAATATGCGATTCTGCCTAGGTGCGCTACTGTCCCTTTTCTATGCGAAGCTAGTGTAGGCGCAGCGCGAACAATGACTTTCATTAACAGTACTGTACGTACATACTGTACTAATACACAGCACTTGTAACTCAGCTTAACATGTAAACGTGTTCCCTTTTCATTTAATTAATAAAAAGCTCTTTAAAAAATTGGGGTTTTTTTTATCCCATTTCCAACATGCATACGCACAATAATTAATTAAAATACATACTACATCCATTTTCTGAAAAAATCCAATTATCCAAATTTTTGAATATCCGAATAGGGTCCGGTCACAATTGATTCGGATAGTTGGGAGTTCTACTGTAATGTGATCGCGAAAAATTTCGGTATGCAGATTTTGACGAAAAAACCGATTTTTACTACGTCTAAATTTACTTTTAAGAGTTTTTTCGAGGCATCTCATTGTACGCGTGTATGTGTTCATATAAATGCATGTACAATCTCTTTTGATCGATCACGAATCCATTCCGACGAGTTTTTCCCGTCTATACATACGTTTGTACATATGCAACTCACATATCTCAAAACTATTGTTTGTAGAATGTTAAAATTTTATATTTAGGATTGCTGTAACATCTAGTTGTGCACCTCCCATTTTGGCTCCAGTCGACTGGATAGTTTATTTACAGGGCCAAAATAAAGTTTTCCCACGCTAAACTTCTCGCTAATCTTCAAATTTTATTAAAACATCATACAAAATACTATAAATATCTTGAGATAAGATTGGATTTATACAACACACATATATTTTTAGACGCCAGCCATTTACAAGGCAACCAACAACCATCAGGTCCTTTTATATAAATAATAATTCAATGTTTAGAATCCCCGCACGGCCTTATTTCAAATTCCAGGGCATCTTCTTTCAACAGCTCGTTCATCTATTAAAGCATCGGGTACGTTTATAAACTTAGCCAATCTTTACTGCCACCCAAAAGATTTTTCATACATTACGGTCTATGGGCAGAAATTCATTATAGCGCATTTCAAAAGTATTAGGCTATTTCAAACGAATAAAAGTGATATATGTTGTTAAGGATCACAAAATGAATCTCTCCATCGAAAATAGTGTTTCTATTTATAGTTCTTCTACAGGAACACTCAAAAAACTCCAACACATTAAGGTCAAATGGCAGGTTTAGAGACATTCAGCCTTTTCAACCACAATACCATCCTAGCATGCAGTTAGATTATGGTGCAACGACGGTCACGTGCCTCCTTCAAAAATTACGCCAAAAGTCGCCAAGATTGGCGAATTTTGGTGTACATTTGTATGTATTTAATCCTCATATCTCAAAAATTATTGGTCGTAGATTGCTGAAATTTCATATCATCAACAAATTACAGAGATGTCATTTTCTTGGATCTCATCCAAGATTGTTGTTACATCTAGTTGTGCATTTCGATTTTAGGTTCCAATCTACTTGAGAGTTTATTTACAGGACCACCGAAAAGAATTTCAATACATTAATGTCTATGGAAATCGTCAATATATTACGTACTGTAGTCAGTCATTGTTTGATCAATGCCCAAAATTCTACTATTTTTCATCGACCTTGGTGAGTTTTGCCGAAATATCGCCAAATCCGGGGCCAAAATTAATTTTGTATTTCGCATAACTCTAAAACTTTTAACCGTAGAATGTTGAAATTTTGTATTTAGAACTATTGTAACATCGGGCTCTCTTTTTTGGCATCTCTTTTTTGATTGCAATCGACTGGGTAATTTACTTACAGGGTCAGCCAAATGGCTTTAATACATTAAAGTGTATGGATATATTGAGTTAATTGAAAGTCTGTGATGAATCACTATTTCTGCTATTGTCCAAAATCTCGCGAACTATCTCAAGTTTGTTGGCTTTTGGAAAAATATATCCCAATTAAGTGCCAAAAGCAAATCTTTCAAATACAGCCCAGCTTGGCGATATCTCAAATGTTTGGCTAGAATTCGCTAAACCATAGTATTATTGCAGTATTTTATCTTTTTCAAAAAAAATACGTTTAGATGAAGTGCGCTGAAAATATTTTTGATTTTATAGACGTTCAAGGAAAGCATGTGGTGTCCACATCAGATTTTTTTTCGGTGAACTCCGGGAATAGTACAGATTTTGGAGTTCGTCCATACTCACTGAAGGACAATTGAATTCAAGGGTGCCGGCAGGATCATTTCCAGGAGGGTGCACCCAAGATATACACACATACAGGGTGTTCCTGAATTCATAGGCCGAACTTTAAGAATAAATAAAATGCATATAAAGAAGCATTTTTTGTATAGCAGATTATCAGTGTGAAGTTAGAAATAAAAATTGTAGGCGAAAATATAGCAAATGCAAAAGAAATGTAAAAACTATATTGTAAATGCTCAAATTTGCTGGTAGCGTCTAGCAAGTGATTGGCGTACCCTTTCGAAGATGCCAGGTGTTCCACGAACGGTTGCAGCGGTTACTAAAGTTTTGTAATGAGGCCCTCATCTGAGTCAACTGGAGTCTTGTAAACGAGTGACTTGAGATGTCCCCAAAAGCAAAACTCGATACTTGATTAAACTAATGAACCTGCTGGCCAAGAGTATAGTTCAGTTTGTCCAATCCATCAGGGGTCAAAAATGACAATGAGGTAATTACGCACATTATTTGCGAAATAGACTGGATCCCTATCGTGCTGAAACTATCTAAATTTTTCATTTCCAACCAAACGTTGCAACGCAGAAAAATACTTCTTTATATTGTTGCGGAATTACTCTGCTACTCCTGGGGTTCGTCGTTCTAAAGTCCAGTTGGTGTAAAAAGTTCAAGTAAAAAGTCACTTGTCAGGATGGAACACAAACTTTATTGCTTCTAGAACTTCGTGGAACAATCAGCTGTACACAATTCACAAGCGCAATCTAGCAGTAATGTGCTTTTAACAGTTCGCTTAGATCAGAAGCTCTCACAAATGCTGTATTTCTCGCACAAAATAAAACACTTCCACTGGCAAGAATTCAGTGAAAATGCACGAGAAATAACACTAACAGTCTCTCAAGACTCAGCAATGAAGAATTTACACACAGCACTTAAATTCAAAGCTTCACAGGCAGCGCGAAACACAGCTTCCTTCACAAAGCAAGCGTATTCACTCTCTCAAAGCTTGATCAACACTGAACTATCGGGGCAGCGCGCCGGTTTATATAGAGGAGGCAGAAGCTGCGGCAGCTTCTAGAAGTCTTATTTCTCGAGGATTCTACATAAAGCGTGAATTTTAATTACGTCATAGAAGAGAAATGTTAGGTTATTATGCGTTTTTAATGCAGGAAAAACAACTTCCAGGCCCCATCGGGAAAATCGCGCCAAATGACTAAAAAGTTGCCAAGCTTGGCGACTTTTGGCGAAATATCGCCAAATTTGGCGCCAAAAAGAAGTCCTCAAATGTGAAGAGATCGAAGCCCTAGGACTAATATTTCTCGAGATTTCTAGAAGCCCCATAGAAAAACATATGGGAAAGCGAAACCTCCGTATCTCCGGTTCTAATTGGCCGATTTTGATGCAACAAAAAGCAAAATTTATCTATTTGAAGCGTAGAATACGAATTTTAAACTATTTTAAGCCCCAGAGCAGCGGGTTGCCCCGAAAATTCGTAACAGTATTTATTTTAACTACCTTCAGGGACACCCTGTATACATGCATATAAAAAATTAGACTATTTGGCGTTTGAAGGAAGAAGAATCTTGACTGGAAAATGTAGCATCAGTATGTGAAATGAACATCGTCATAGATATTTTGTCGCAGCTGAAAAGTACAAAATCTTAAACTATTCATTTGGCCTAATTAATAATACCTCAATTTAAGTATACTAATAATTAATTATTTAAATTATATGCAATTTTGATAACATTGTTTAATATTTAAATAGACTACTTTTCCCAGAAAAACTGAAGCGAAAAAATGTATTTTCTCTAGCATTGATGTATATGGCAATTTTTGGCTTAGGGGTCCCCGCCATGTCCAGTGCTGAAAATGGTAGATGGCTGAAATGTGAAGGTCAATAGTTCTGGCCTGCCGCGCGGCTGTCAATCTAAAGGTTTTGAGTTTGGCCGGTTTTCTCTACATGTTACATGAATACGTGTTAAAACCCCTTAAAAAGTCTTCTACCCAAAGCAACCCCCCCCTTCTATGACAGATACCCCATGTGCAGATTTGCCTTAAGTGCACTTGGCAAGGACATTCACATATTAAAATAGAGCCCAAATTTCGAAAGTGACACAGTGATGCCTTCACTTAATATTTGAAAAATGACCATGTCAAAAAACTCAAAATACAAATTTTCCTCTAATACTTTTTGAGTTTAAATCTTTGAAAAATTAACTCTATAATTTTAAAAAGAAATGTTAAACTTTAATCGTTAAGTCCTAAAATAATTGCATTTAATCATATTCAGAGTAGAGTCTCGCTATTTTGAGTCCCGATTGTTCTAGTTTTCCATACATCTCATTTAGTGAAAAAATCAGTTTAGCTCCCAAATAATGACCAACACATATGAAACAGGGAATTTTTTTTAATTGCAGGCCAAAAATTCAAATACTTGGTGCACCCGGAAGCCCTATCAGAAATCCCTCTCCCAAAGAAAGTGGGTGTATTTTTTCTGTAGATGTTCTCATAGACATTTCTGTGCAGTATTGACACGCTGCTTTGGCAATGGTGCGATACTGCTGTAGCTGTTCAGAAACGAGTCAACGTGTCAATACAAAACAGTTGATTATTGTATTCTGATATAATTAACCTGATCTAATCAGTAATATGATTATATGTAACTACATTTTTCATTTAAATATGTACTCAAATCACAAAAAATGCTTTATTTCCATTTATCTGTTTATTAATTTGATGATTTCGATAATTCGAGACAAGCCCAGTCCCGTCTACCTCGAATATTATCGAGACTATTTCAAAATAGTTTTTCCTAATTGCGGGCACATGCCGTGAGGCATTCAACATTACTACAACCGTAAGCGTTGGTCAATACATTATGAGGGCTCATGTGCGTGCGCCAGCATTATCCAAAATAAAAATGTGGATGATTTCTCAAAAGTTTCAAATTCATGTACAATGGTAGAAAATATTAAGCCATAAACACAGGTCTAAACAGCTAATTTAATGCGACAGTTACACGTAGAATTCAAAGTATCACACACACATTCAGGCTATATTTTTATCTGTCTTAAGAGTAAAACAAATTACTTATATTTTCAGGTTAATTATACTTTTTTCAAACTCCTGGGTGGTGCAAGTGCGCCCCCTTTCATCCCCGCCCGGCCCCCATGGTTGAACTAAACAGAAATCACAAAATCATAAAGAGACCATGGTCAGTTCTATTTACCGTTAATGAGGTATAAGAGGTTTCTGAGATAGTGAATAAGCGTACTTTTATGATGGTAAGTAATAGAGAAAAACGTAAGTAATGTTTAAAAAAAATATCAGTACAAAAAATGTAAGTACTGTAATCTCCACTCCTCCTCTTCTTAGTTATTGAATGTTCCAACATATCGAGACAGAACTAATGTGAAATTGTAAAGCTGCCATATTCAAATTCTGCGCCTAGTTTTATAGAAACTATGTCAGTTTGTACTATTTGATTTATTGTCTTCCGAAGAAATTTTGTACAACAAGCAGTTCGTGCATCATGACCACGATGCGTTTTTAGTCATGAGCATGAGGAAAGCATGATCACATTGTCCCCTTTTAAATATATAAATTCATTTGACAGAGGACCGACGATGTAAGAACACATGGTCGAGGATATCGGGATATATCATTCCCCGGGTAATTTTAGCATGAGTTTTAATATTTTTCCATCAAGCCGAATTTAAGTTTATATATGTACGGCCATAGTCGTCAACTCCATGGGGCTTGCGGGGGCTTCAGCCCCCTCAAAAATTTCGTTCCAATCTTTCTACTGTCAATTTTTTTTTTCCTATATTGGTTGAAATTCAAAGAGTGTGGTGCTACTATTTTTCGATAAAACAAAAGCCTGTGGATACGGAGCTTCTTCACAAAGAACTCAAAGGCTTTTGTGAGCAGTAATCGTCTCAAATGATTTAGTAAGAAGTAGCAAAAAATATTTCTTGACTTTGCAAATGATTAACAGATAAAATAGCCATAAAAGGATGACCCTGAGACTGAGGGGGGCGACTTTCTTGCAGAGGGTTGTTTTGTTCCTGAAGGGGTCAAGAAAACCGCAAACTTGAGGTGGTCGACAGCTTTCGGTTGAGAAGAAAGAGCAACAGCAGTCATGATTACTTCTGGCAGGGTTTGAATTTTGCGCCCCCTCAACACAATGTTTGGAAAGTGCTCCTCACAAGGGTTACGCCCCTAGCAGTGGTATACAGTAAGCCTCCAAAACCCCCGAACACACACTTGAAAGTTACACCCCGTAGTGCGGGGGCAGAAGGGCGAAGACACACAAGGAATTATTTTTTAAATGAAATTAAATATTTTGTAATTTTAATTTTACTTTCGTTTTTTAAAGAAACCGCAGAATATTAGAATTCATCTTAATACTTTACAGAGGATAGACAGAAGAACAGACATATATTCAGAGTGTGTCACAATTTCCTCCCGAGTTTGGAAAGCTCATAAAAAATATATCACCAATACAGCAACAAAGTTGACTTTATTGAATAAAGAATGTTACAAGCTTTTTTTTTTTTCATAAATGTTCAATATGTGAACCTTTCGTGATGTGGCAGCTATCAAGTCTAAAGTCAAATTCTTCCCTCCCATACTCGCTTTAACTTGCCGCGATCAATGGTAGCGAATGCGGTTGTGATCCTTTGGCGTAAATGAGGCACAGGGGGCACCAACACATGATCTTTTATATAACTCCATAAAAAAATCACATACTTATGGTCTGGAGAGCGTGGTGGCCACGGATGAAGGCGATTGTCGTCGATAGAGCCTTGACCAATTCAATGACGAGGAAGCTGGTTATTTGTGAAAAACAAAACTTGTAATGTTTCTTTTCCCCGTAAAGTCAACTTTGATGCTGTATTGGTAATATATTTTATAAGCCTTCCAAACCGGGGGGGGGGGGGGGGGGGGGATTGTGACACACTCTATATGTATATATTTAGAGATACAGGAAGCTCGTGATTTGTGAAACAAAACTTGTAGTTTTCCTTTCTTCAATAAAGATAACTTTGTTGCCATATCGGTAATATATTATTTTTTATAAGCCTTCCAAACCCCGGAGAGAATTGTGACACACCCTGTATTTATAAATCCCTGATTAGATACATCGTTGGAAAAAGCAACTAAAAATGTGTAGGGGTTGCATTTTCCTCACGTTTTCTCCCTTTTTCTCACAAAACCTCCTTAGCCTGAAACACTTGTAATAACCAATTCTTCGATAAATCATTCGTAATATTTAAGCGAACTCTTTTTCGTAATGAAAGTATTATTATCCATAGTAAAAAGTTTTCAACAATTAACCAAATACTGGGTTTGTATAAAAAAGACTCTTTTTAAACTTAAAAAAATTAACCATAATAAATTTTTGATAAATCTAAGCTGAAAGCGCAAATTTAGAGTTTATTTCGAATCTCGATTTTCGAATTTTTCTGTCTAAACAGAGTTGATTTGGCAGAAATGTGGCGGTAACGTTAGAAAATTTTATTAGTTTTTAGGGCTAAGCAAGTTGAGTGGATAAAGAAACATCTTGAAGATTATCTCCGGATACTCGGATTCGTTACTTTATAGTTTTGCATTCGTGAAATTTTCTAATGCGAAATAAAAGATAATTGACACTTTTTTTAAAAATATATTGATCCAAAACTATACCAAAGAAAGTGAAAATTTAAAAAAATCATACGCGTTTAACATAGAACCTCTTCCTTTTTTTGAAATTATGTTAAAAAAATTCATGTGCCCCACCAGTGGCCGAGCACATAGCGCTCTCAACTAGTAAACGGAAGGTGCCTGGTTTAAATTCAGGTCGCATCCGCCTACATAGCCTTCCGGAGATTCCCGGATTTTCTCCGAAACTTCGGGTAAATACAGTTTAGGACCCTTTAGAAAAACACCCACGGAGAGCACTCCCCTCGGACTAGATCCCCCGAGTTGATAATCAGCGTAATCTAAAAAAAAGCGAAAAACACATTGTTTCTTTCATGTCTGTTAAATTATATACATTCTTATGCGCTCCATTTAAACTTATTTAATTTGAAATTAAGATAGGATACTTGAAACAATTATGCAGATTTTCTGAAATGTAAAAAGAATTTTTTAATATAAGGATTATAATGAAAAATGCACATTTTGGAACGTAATTGCAAAAATCCTGATTCTATGGAAACTATAAAACTATTGATTAGTATTTTTTAACGCCCCCCCCCCACGTAACCAACGAATCATTCGAGCTCCCTCAAAATTTTTTACAAGTCGGCGCCAGGGTGCCCCGCTGCTTTCAAAACTTCTGGCTATGTGTGCGACAAAAGATAACAGCGCAGAAAGGTTCTTCGATTTCATGACTTGCATTTCACTTTGTATGTCGAGACTTTTCACCGAAATATCCCATCCAATCACCTACCTCAGACAATCAGAATATCAGAACTTAAGGAATTAAGCCGTATTCTTCCTGTTTGAAGCTATTTCTGCCATTTATAGCCATTTTAAACGTCCTTAGTCATAGGTCCATTCCGCTTGTTCGTGTCTGTAGTTCTCCATTTACATCATTAAATGTTATTTAAATTTATTTTATAACGCTCATGCGCATGCGCAAACATGATAATATAAACGATGGTCTACGTCTTTTTAAAAGCGTAGACATTCTGCGACAGCGAAACAAAACTTCGCAGACGACTGTCTGGATGTCGACAACACAATAGGGAACCTTGACTTGATGTTACAATTTATTCCTTTAAGGACACGTTCCCTCAAAACGAGGCAAAATCAAAATTTTGTTTTGTTATTGCAATTAGTTTATTAGTAATTTATTTTTCTCTCAGCTCGAAATAATTTTTAGCTATTTCTATCCATTTTTCGCTGTGATTCTAGCCACTTTTAATCCGGTAGAGTTGCAACTAGGGATGGACACGAGATATATCGCATCGTCTCGCGTTCCTGTCTAGCATGCGAGACTAGAACGTGAGACGAAACAGAGAAAATTTTTCGAGCGAGACGAGAAAGGAAATATTTAGCAAGGCGAGACGCTAGACGAGACAGAGAATTGTCTCACACAATATTTCTCACGAAAATTTCTCGTCTATAAATTTACGATACGAATTGCTTTTCAATCAGAATAGAAGTGCTGTATTTGAGGCGGTATGCCATCCCCTTCACCGTATTTTTTATTTTAAAAGGAGACGTTTATTTTGTATAATTATTTTGAACATAATGATATTTTTATTTTGTGATTTTACAACGGTGTGATGTGCAAACGAAAAGGACTTTTTATAGACCACCCAAATAGATTTCCGTACAATCTTTTTGTCAGCATTAAAAAATATAAACCTATCTTTAGAAATATAATACATACACGAAGAACCTCACTAAAGCAACGACAAACCAGGCAGCTACTTGGTCCCTGGTATTTTATTTTGCAATTTTAACCTAAAAACAACTCTAAATTCTGTAAGTGTATATCTAGCGTGAAGTCAGTTCCATGACTCGCATTAACTTTCGTATAAATCAATAGTATACAATCTATGGATCGTGTCGTCATTCATGGGTTCTCATAGGAGCACTTTTAAGGGAATTTCTTGCATTTCAAAGAAGAGGGGAATGGTTATCTCAGTCTTTGAAATACTTTAAAACTGAAGTAACACAAGAAAGTTCACTATGTTATAAAGATGCTTATTACAACCAGTGGCGGATATACAGGTTGTGTGACGACGATCTATAATATACATACCCTTTTTAAACTTATTCGAATGTACGATTTAAACACTAGTACGTTTTAATTGATTTGCATTATTAGTACTACACACACCAAAATCTATGCAGGTCATGCGACCATGACCTATAACATACAAGCTCAATTTGAGCTCAATCGACTGCGCCGTTTAGACACTAGTGTTAAGACAATGAGTATGGTCGATAGCCCAAGTGTGAAGGTACCGCGTTCGGACATACTGCGCGGCTGTCGATCTAACTGTCTACAGTTTCGGACGGTTTTCTGCAGATGCAATAGCGCACTTTCAAACATTTCTATCCATAGACCATAATGTAAACGAATTCTTTTTTACAGCTCTCAACAACTTTCCTTTTTTGCGCTCCGAGTTTTAAGTCAGAAGACATCTGGGTTGACAGATTTTTGTGATGTCGTGTGAGTTACATAATCCACGCGAATCAAAGTCAAGTCACTGTCAGTCAAAATGTTCCTGAACTGTCGAAAATCGTATTTTTTATCTGAATGTTCCTTTTAATTTCTATTTAGCCTTACTTGCTTGGCCGTAGCAACAAACTGCTAAAATGTAAGATGTAGTTATTTGTTCAAAGTAAATACAGGACTATTACAAGCTTGAATTTTTCCTAGTTGGCTGTATTATTTTTTTTTAAAAGTTAAAATCTGAAATACTTAAGAACACAGTGCTTATATAAAATATGAAACACAGATTTTAAATACGCACTTGAGTACGCACTTAAAAGCATATCATAATCCATGTTTCTTCCCTAGTTTTCTTCCTTATTTCATTAAGTTGAAAAGTGTATCATTATTCATTGTGCTGTATTTTTTTTCCTTGCTCCATAAAACACATCTTTGGATTCGAAATCTATCATTAAATCACCTATTAAAACTGTTTTACAATACATACTGTTTTAAGCATATTCCAACTATAATTCAGCATTTTAAATACTGTTTGGAATGTGCATCATATTCCATGAGTGTGCCGTGTTTGTCTTTCTTGTTCACAAACCCTTCTTTAAAATTGAAATCTATATTAAATTGCCTACCAAAACTGTTTAAGAATCTTTCTCAGGCATATTCTAACTATACTTCACCTTTATAAATACCATTTGGAAAGTGTATCGTAATCTATGAGTGTACCATGTTTGTCTTCCTGTTCCATAAAACACATCTTCGGAATTGAGATCTATATCAAAATCGCCTTCTAAAACTGTTTTACAATCTTCGCCAGGCATATTCTAACTATACTTTTCCTTTGTAATAATCTGTCGCGTTTGCCAGTTTCTAGCCAAATTTGGAAGATATCACAGAGCTTGGTTCGGTTTTGAAGACGTATTTTTGACACCAAACTTGGCGATCAATTATCAAAAATTTCAAACCTTGTGCGACTTTCAACATTTTTTTCTCCCCTTCCCCTTCGCTTTATCGGGCAATCACATCTGAAAAGTGCCTCGCTGTGACAAGGCATATAGACAAAGACAAATTATGTCGACGCTAAAAAACATGCTTGATTTTAATAGTACTGTAGTTCTAGCAACGTGTGAGTGTGAAGATTCGAAGCATGAAGAAACTAGTCCTTGTACTAAACAGTGAATGTCTGTCTTACATACCTTACACATTACTGTTAACATTTAAATGGAAAATAGCGTCGTGTAATACTTATATGTACTGAATGAGCATAAATAAAATTATTTTGACTCTCAAGTTTCTCACTTTTGTTCATTGAACTTTACTCGCGGATCCAGAACTGCCACTAGCAAATTATTGCCCTGTTGTGGTTAACGTGAATCATAGTACATATGATTAAGTACGCATGAGGTATTCAAACGTGAGGCACTCATATTTCTAATGAGCAAGCTGTATCATTTCCGAGCACTTCATATTACCAATCCCCCCCCCTTCCGAAAAAAAAGTAACGAGAATGATCGGCTCATGTCGGCAATTATAAAAGAACGATATCACTTTTGGTATTAAACACGTAAACCAGTATGTCTCTTAAAATGTATTAATGTTGTCGAAATTCTCTTCAGATTCCCAACCTTTTCACTACCTTGACCAGAAATGTAGAGGGTAATTTATTCGGGATAAAAATATGCATTAGTGTCTGGAATAAATAAATGTAATTTCTGCAAGACACAAAAATCTAAAAGCTCATGGTAACTGATCTAAAAATTTCGGCGTCAAGGGGGATACATATCCCTTGCTACGCCTCTAATTTCGACTTCCTTAATTTCATTTTATTAATAGACCAACAAATTTATTTTTTCATTTACAAAAGAAAAAGAAAACAAGAAACAGTTAAAACACAGAAAAATAATCTTGACACTTCAAAACGTCCCTGAAACCTCGGCCCATTTAAAACTTTCATTGACACCCTTTGGAATCTCGGCTTAGACGTTTAAATAACCCAGATAATAAAAGACGATTTCTCTTCAATATCCAAAACTCCAGAGTCAGACTGACAACCACGGGATAAGCCAAAACGCTGAGACTTTCCACTTCATCCAAAACAGTTTTTACAATCGTAAAAAGGTGGCATGTCCAGCTGACTGTGGCCCAGAGACGTTTAAATTTTTTAGTTAAAAAGTAAGCAGAAATAGAAGAAGAAAACTGTTAAAAGTGCCGAAAAGTTATTTTCGATCCCCAATACGTCCCTGGAATAATATAGACCCATTGAAAACTTAATTGATTCCTTTTGGAATCTCGGCTTTAGAAGTTCGAGTAATATAGCTCATGCACCCGCTATTAGAAAAAAAAGGTTTTTCTTCAAGATCATGTACACAGGTGCCTTGCTAAAGGGGGAGGGGGGAGGGGGAGTCTACCCCCTAATACTCGCAAAATTCTGTTAAACTTGGCAAAATTAGACTCCTAATTGGCAAACTTGGTAAAAACAGAAACAAACAAACAAACAAAAAAATAAATCACGAAAACCATAATTCATTTCTGATACGCTTGACAAAATTACACAAACCCAGTTGGCAAAATTAAAAGTTGGTAATATAGTTGATAAAAAAATAAATAAGTTGGTAAAAACCGATATTTGACAGTTTATCGACATATCTCCCCTCCTTAAATAAAGTCTTAGCAATGGCTTTGTATGTACCCCTTTATATACCCTTATATTATTCAATATACCCCTATCATACCGTCTGACTCGCGACTCCTGGACATGGGCGTGGGCACAAAATTTTCCGATGCGGGGGGGGGAGGACAAAGATTGTTTCAACATATGGTTATCGTATTGGAAAAAACTAAAAAGCAGAGAAAAAACGGCATATAATAATCTAGAGGGGAGGCAAATGATCCCCTTGGCCTATGCTTCCGAAGTCCTTGCTCCTGGACAGCCCCTATGTCCGTGTGTGTACTACATACAAAACATAAGTCCGGGTGACTCTCACGCAACACTTATCTTACACCCTCCTCTCAGTCCGAAAAGCCCTTGATTCGGATCAGAAATCTTTTAAGTTATTTGAACCGTTAAATCTTATACCGTATTTAAATATATTGACACCAATTTGTTATAATTTGTAACGAAATGTTCCAATATTATTGCACATAGTTATGTGAGCTTAACGGTATGAAAATATCGTTCTGTTCCTTTAACGTTATGGTTTCATACCGTACTTAAAACGTTATTCAGCGAAATGCTATATTCTATAACTAATTGATACTGTATCGTTATTAAATAGTTAGGTGAGTTTAACGTTATAAACTAAGGGTTAGCATGAGTAACCGAATGCATTCTGTTACTTTTTGTTCAGTTTCTGAGTATAACACAAAACGGAATAACGTTAAAATAAGTATACCATTGAATAACGTTATTCTGAATAACGTTATTGCAATAACGTATTCATTTGCGTTCTGTAGATTTGTTACTGTACGATAACAAAATACAAAATGTAACGTAACTAATACATAACGAAAATCAAGCAGTTATTTGTACATATAAAAATTGTATAACGAATTATTTTGTTACAAGGCCGAATAACGTTACAATTTTGTTACGTTAAGTTACGGATCCCTGCTTCAAACAGCCATTCTCCCGATTGAGTAAAATTTGCTCAATTCATCGACAAAAATCAATGGAGCGAAAAATTCTCAATTTTTGAGCATTATACAACAGCTCCATTTAGGCTAAATAATAATCGAAAATGAGGAGTGTCTGTCCGTTTTTGATTAATATAACTGTACTCAATTATGATTATTATTTAAGCTATAGAATGAGCGTTTTTGCAAAATCAGCCCTTTTTTAATTAACATATCTGTACTCAATTAAGATTATTATTTTAAGCTAGAAAAAGGGTGTTTTATTAAAAGTTGCTGTTTTTGATTAATATATTGAATGATTCGTTTTCTTCATTTTTTATTATCAGAGCTGTAATCTATGATTATAAGCCCGAGAAAATAAATTTTAAATCAAGGCAAATACATTACATATATCTTAATACACTATAAAAAAGTATTTTTTTAATAAATAGAATATAATTTCACTATAGTCTCTCGTTATAAAACGAATTCACAGTACACTCAGAATACAGAAATGCAATCATGGTTAAACCAGCTGTAAGATTTAATTAAAGCAGCAACCCAATTTATTGACATGAAAAAGGTAAAATACTACTTACTCACTTTGGGTGGAGATATCATAACTTCATTTGTTTTACAACAGATTTTATAATCCAATCGTAAGAAACTATGTCATTAAAGCGAAATCTTTACCTAAAGCATCTCCTCCATATCTAGGCTGAATTTATTTCACAACTCTGAATATGAAAAAGATGCATTTGGTATTCGGATATAACATAAAATTACCAACAGCGAATACACACACAACTATGCCCGACTATGAACCGTTAGCCGTTGAACAGCGTGGGTCACGTGATAGTAATAGGATATGGGTTGTGGGGGAGAAAGACAGAATACTCAAATAGACAAGATTTTTGCGGAAAATGAGTTAAATAGAATATAGCGGATGGGGAGTGCTGGGGGGAATTGAGGCATTCACAAATTATTGTCTTGAATGAGTATTTTTTGGCGTAAAAGGATTTAAATCGGCCGATAAGAAATTTAATCAGTAAATGAGTCTTAGTTTTAATCAATAGATTTAAGCGTGTAATTGAACGTATAATTTGTTCGATAGTATCGCATTATAAAGGATAGTTATAAAATAACGTGAGGCAGGGAGGTAGGGATAAAAAAATTTCGGGGCTGCCCAAAAAGTGAAAAGTGTAGAATTTCTGACAAAGATACTTGATTTGACACCCAATTAACAAAAATTCAAACTTCAGGCGGTGCCCAGGCCCCCATGGCCTACTCCCTCGATACGTCAATGACGTGAGGTATCCAGAGCCCTCAAGCGAATATAGTATTGGGTGACACATTAGTCAAAAATTAGTATCAAAAATTGCAACCAAGGGAGATGTTAACGCTGTTTACTGGATAAAATCAGATTAAAAGCATTAATTTGCATAACCGCATTCCTAGTATAGCGATTATGAATATAAAAGGAAAGATTGGAAGAGTGCTCGTTATGCTGCAGCCAACTGGTTTGAAGCAATTGTGACCCTCTGCTTTTTGCAGCTTTGCGTTCCTGGTCTGTTTACTGCGTTAGAGTTCCTATAGTTTCAAACCATTGCATAAGTTTGTATGGGTCCTATACGTAATTTTTTCAACCTTTGAAATTCGCGAAGGTCAGTAAAGATTTTCTCGTTCTGCTAGTAATAGACATTGACTAATAAGGTACGGTCCTGTAAGGTAAGAGCCATCGAAACCAGTTGGCCACAGAATGGTGAGAATTCCCCCCGCCTTTCCTTTTATATTTATAATCGTTACATGGAACGCGATTATGCAAATTAATGCACTTTATTCGGTAAACAGCTCCGACATTTGCCCTGGTTTTGACTTATGATACTTTTTTTTCTTAAAAATCGAAATCCCATGGTCCACTAAATATGCCCATCAAATCTGGTTATGTTTCGTCCAATACTTTACTCTCTAAAGGGTTTTGAACACCTCACGTTATTTTATAACTACGCTGTATTCCTAAAAAAAAAAGGCTTCCGATAGATACATTTACCTTTCCAAAACACTTAAACCATTCATTCAATTTTCTGGCGGGGAAAATAAACAGATAAAATATATCCTGCGACCTGTGACATATATTTTGTTCTACAATTATCGCTTTAAATTTATACTGCTATTTCCTGCAAAAGAAGAAACAGACATTAAAGATAAACTTTTCCGAAAACCTAGAGTGGATCATGAAATAGTTTGTAGCCATTATAAAGCTCGCAGCAGCCATTATAAAGATCGTAGAAATCGCTTTTCATTACAAATGTTCTGTATAAGGCTGCTGAAACAAATTGAAATTGGCTGAAGAATTGGCTCCATTTCCTTCAACAGACCACAAAACTTGATACACAAAAAAAGAGTAAGGGTTTCATATAGAAAAGGATAAATAAAAACACATTTATGGAGCTACTTATAACATTTTCCTATAGATTTCTCCTAATTCATACGTATAATCTATATAATAGAAGTAAAATAATAAAGACAGGGAAACTCATTTCAACGTTTTTCCAAGTTGCTGAGAAAATCCAAATCTACACCTCGCTAACCTTTCTTTCTTTTTAAGGCCTAATTTATACTTTTATTATTTTGAAAAGGAGAAACAAATACAAAGAAAAATTCGTCTGATCACTGTTCAAAGTAAATCATGGTATCCAGAATATGATTTGGCATTTGTCTTACACTTCCTACTAATTTAATAATTGTAAAGTCTAAGTTATTTTAAACAATCATTACAAAAATTCTCTTTAAAAAGCTGTTAGCGAAAAAAGGCCTCCATAATAGATGATGAAGACAGTTTATTGATATACTTTTTCTACTTAAGGTTCCCATGGTTAATAAGTTATTAGCTGAACAGTTTATCAAATGCGTTTGACAAAATCAGAATATGTTAATAAAAAGCAATATCATTGGCATTATATCAATGGCTGTTGCTGCAGACACATTTATTTTTCTATAGTAACTTCAACATTCATTAATTTTTTGTCTGTAATATCCAATTAATAGACTTGCAAAGTATGACGCCAAATTTTGCTAGTTCACATTTATAGTGGTGTGCATATAATAAAATATAGAAAAACACACGCGTGAGTAAAAAAAAAAAAAAAAAAAAAAAAAAAAAAAATTATAAAACAACAGAAATGTAAGTGTAGTTAGTTAAAAACGTACAAGTAATAAATTTATGATAAAAATATTAGAAAGAAATATTCAATAGTATTAATTTTTTACATTTTGGGAAAAATAATAAGCTAGAATATTTCATTTCTTTTGTAAACTATATAATGTTATACGAAATATATGAACATATCTTGCCTAATTATAGGAATTTTTAATTCCAGTTGGTTTAGAATTGCCCAGAACAGTATGTATTTTTTTAATGAAAATCTTTTTTAACTTTTAAAGGTAAGGATGCCCTTAAAGAAATAATTCTTTGTTAAAATTCGACAACCAATGTAATATAAAGTCAAAGAATTCTTACGTGTAAAGAACTCCATCAGATATCTTTCAGTCATACATATAAGGAAAAGATGCCAGACAGATTGTAATGGATTTTAGACTGTTAATGTAATTATTTACAGATTATATCGTTTAAAAACATCTTAGGAAAGCCTTTTAATAAATTTAATATAACTGCGTCTCGATGGGGAAAACAAAAAGCAGATTGACATCGCTGAACTCCAACTTCAAATGAGATTGAATTTGGATAATACAAGGTAAGAAAGAGTATTATCCAGTACTCATGCAGACAAGTTATATGAACTTAATGAAAATGACTGCAATATTTTAAATAGTTAAAATTTTGTAAAATGCATTACAGGTATATAGAAGAATATTCAATACACACAGCTATGAAAAAAAAAGAAAGAAAGAAAATGTGTATGTATATGCGTGAAAGAGAAAGAGTAGGAGTCAAGCTGTCAATCACTTATTTAATGTAAAATATAAAATACGAAAACACTAATTTTGGCTTAGAAAGTTTACTGATGCATGCTCGCATTTTTTCATCCTTCGTGCTATTATTTTGTCAATATTACGGAATTAATATTGCTGAAGCTTCACTTGAGTAAAATTTTTCCTTAAATATAGTTTAACTAAAAATGCAACGGAATTTTCCATAATAGGGAAACTTTTCAATACTTGAAATGTGATTTAAACATTTTAATTTCAATCGCAATTTCATACATAATGAATTGAATGATTTGTATTTTTGAGCTAAAGAATAACCTTTAATTGCCACAAAACACTGAAAGAAAGTTATTTCAAAGTTTTCATTAAACTGTCGTATGGCACGAAAGTAAATACTTTACTTGACATTTCTTCGGAGTTTTTGGATAGATAGATTTTTTTAAGAAATTCATGATATACCAAATACTGAGTGACTTATATTTCGTTATTTTAATTAAGCAGCATATAATAGGCAAAATAAATTCAAAGTCAGCTCTCAATTTGATATTGTGTCAGAGGAACTACACTTTTTCTTTTCTTAAAAAAGAAAAAGAAACACGCTGATTTGGAACACTCCACCCAGACAGCACAGCAAACTTGCAGCAAGCTTGATTTATCAAGTCAATAAACTTGAATTAAGCTTGAAAATTTCAAGCGTGTAAGCTTAATGCAAGCTTGAATCAAGTGTTCTAGTTTACACTTGCCCAGCTTGCATTAAGCTTGACATAGCAAGCTTAATTTCAAGCTTAAAAAATTTTCAAAAAAAAAATTTATTCTAAATACACGGGGCGCCCACGCCCCACATACTTTATTTTCCCCCCTCCATGCTGAAGTTTTAAGTTATTTTAATCTGTTCCATCAAACGTCGGCGGCTGGGTTCGATCCCGGAAACTTTAGGCTGGAAGGCCCGCGTGCTAACCGTTCGGCCATTATGCCTCGGGCAGCTATGACTAAAGTTTGAAGTGACTGTTGTCAGGCCAGATCGATAAGTATGGGCGATGCTGTTAAGTTTCTTTTATTTTTACATGAGATGAATCAAAATTTAAATAATGTTATGTGTGATTTATAGACTCTACTAATAAGGAAATAAGCATGATATAAACTTAAAAGCAGGACACATTTTAAAACTTTCAATATCGCAACACTCATCGTTGAGCAATACTGCTGGCCAAAATCGAGATAAATGACTGATTTTGAAATCAATTTCGTATTATAATTGTATTTTATTTTGAAGAATTTCCATATTTGGAAATATAGAATCATTTTTTTTAATTCTATGGTCAAGTACATTTATGTCCCGCAGTGGACTGGGCGCTAAACTCCGTTCCCATAAGAACACGGCAAGTGAAGCAGCATCTGGCTTGGCCAGTGCTTGGGAGGGACTTCCCCCTCTCGGCCCGTCCGCTGTGGAACCGTGTACGCTAATGGGAGCTGGTGCACGTAAAATCCGTCTTGGCTCCAAAGTCCTCCAAGTTGTTAAACGATACCTCTGGGGGTGCCGATTTCAGAGGGTTGGTCCCTCCTCTGGAATTGGTTCAAAATTACGGGACCCCGAGCTAAGACGGACTTCCTCCCACTGGGGCTCATTGAAATGGAAGCCGCTCCTTCGGCCCATCGCCTGCCTATATAGGGGGATCTGTCATCGCAACGCGGTTGCCAGAGGGCATTAGCAACAACAACAACAGTACATTTATGACTGATTAATTATTTTGTGGAGGCCGAATTACGCCTCATTCTACCACCCATAAAGTGAAGTATATTAACTAACTAAATAGTGTTAATTATATTAAAATTTATTTTTAGGGCTAATTAATTAGTTAATGGAATTACTAATGTTAATTAGATGTAAATAAAACTAAAACTCCGCTCGTGTTACACTTCAGAGGGGCTTACCATTTTCATTCCTTCCCCTTGCGTGTTCTAATGTGCAGGTTTTGTGTTATAATAAAATAAAACACAACTTTTACGAACTTTTCTTTACTGGGCAAATTTGAGAAACGCTAAGACAATTAATGTCCATTCTCTTTCACAGGTGCCATCAACGCTCGCTTTCGAAAGGAAAAATCAAGCTGTATTTAAGCTTGACAATTCAACTTGACTCCTGCAAGCTTGCTGCCAGCTTAAAATGAGTTGAACTGTCAAGCTTGTATTAATACGTCAAATTCAAAGAAATGTCAAGCTTGATTTAAGCTTATGTGTTGTCTGGGCACCAGAAACAATTATGGCTAGTAACGTATTTCTCTACATGAATAAAATCATACTTTCAGAAATATGAGGTAATGAAGTCAAAAAATTTAATTTTTAACCTTAAAAAAAATTTGAGTTAATTATTACTAATGACTGCATTGCCGATATTTTTAAGTCTTTTTAAATATTCTTTACCTCGCCAAAGCCTAATTATACACGCGCTAAGTATTATCGATTTAAAAATATTTTTAACGTTAAATTAAATATTACCAGCTTACCTTTTTCATTCGATTCAAACATATAATTATTATCCGAAATAATATGAAGGAAATATAGACTCGGAAAGTTGTACTCAGCAATCCTCGAGAAACGAGCACAAATATTAAACGTAGAATTCCCTCTGCGTAATCTAAATTAAAACTACCAAATAATATTTGACAACGTGGTTTATCTCTAGCCACTGTGAAAATATCAATAGCAACCTGTCGATATTCGGGTTGACACAAAAGTTTGCTATATCTATAAATGAACTGAGTTACGTTGAAGCAAATATTTCTAGAAAAGGGAGCCAACAGAGGATAATAAATTAGTTTTCCGAACATTTTGATATATCCAACCTAATATTTAGTTGTCAATATAATGAACTTCTGAGCTATTATTAAAGTTTCAAAGCTCAAAGTATAAATGCCCGATACAAATCAAGAAATTTGAGCTTCGGAATTCTTTTGGAATGCGAATGCTTGCGTTGTTGTTTATGTTTTATTTATTTATTTATTTTTATTTCAAGAAGATAATTCTAATTCAAGCGTTACTTTGTATTGAGAATTCTGCAAAATTATGCTTTTAAAGTTATACTGTATACCCATACGCAATGTGCATTGGGCTGGATAAATTTAATAACATTCATTATTTTTCAAAAACATGAACGGTCTTAAGCAGATTTATACGTAAATTTTTTAATTATTGGAAAAACTCTAAATACAGAAAAGTAAAATAGTTTGAAATTTAAGTGGAATTTTCTTATAACTGCAATTTTAAACTTTTTTTTTGTAGATTATTTTATTTTATTTAACAATTTCAAGCTGCAAAATCATTGCCGTATTAAAATAGGGCCGATGAAAAAATATATATCAAATGTTATTTTGTATTTAGCAGGGGGTATTTTAAATTTTGAAATATAAAATCCTTAGAATCCTTTTTTATGAAGCTAGAGAGTAAAGAACACACCAGGAAGTGTCACTAATGATGACTACGTCGTAAGAAGGATAATTTATTTATAAACTTTATTCTTAGACATGCATACGGATACTTTTTATACAGAAACAGCTGTTTTCATCTGCACTCACATTGTAACACCGTGAGTCTTCCAAAAATGTCACCGATGAAAATAAATACTTTTGTATTTAGTAGAAGTGCTCTAACGGGTTTTAATCAAGATGGCTATTTCTTTTTATATGTACTCTATCTAAAAGCTGGGCGTCGAGGACCCTCCATAAAGTACCCGTAATGAAAAATACATTAGAGAAAGAAGTTTCGTATTTAGTAGAGGTATTCTTTTAGTTTTTAAATAAAGACAGGCTGTTTTTATTTGTACAGAATTTTCAAGCCGGACCCCAGCTAAAATAATTTCCCAAACGATGGCAAAATTGGCTGTTCGATGAAAATTTTATTATTCAATTACAATTTAAATGTAAATATATATACATCCCCCCCCCCGAAAAAAAAATCCTTGTAAAATTGTAAACAGTCAGGTTTCTTGTGAGAACCCTCTAAATCTCTTTTAGATTTAATATACATAAAACCAAAGTGTTTCTTAAAGTACAGTTAAATTAGTTGTACAATAAAACATTTCTCATAGTACTGCTATTTATATGCGAATGCCCCAAAAAATGAACCTTGAACTACTAGCTATATGAAATGTACACATTTCTGAAAAGATAAATGTCGACAATCTACATTCTGGAGTGTATAGCAATAACAGCTGGATTAAGCATTTGTTATACTGCAAGTACGGGAAATGGACGTTATGATGTCGGAATGTTATGATGATGAACGTGTAATCTAAACTCCGCATTGAAGGTGCATGTAGCACAACTACAACAGATGCAAGAAATAGAAGATACATGCTCAGTGGATGGATAGCAATTAATTGTAATCTTTGTCAAAATTGAAATCTACTAAAAGACGTTAATTTATAAATATTTACGTCTAGCATTTTAGCTAAACGTAGTTGTGACTTACGCTTATTCAAGACCATTGTTAACGCTCTCAATAAAAATCAAGTTGTAATTTTGAATAATGGGTGAAAAAGTAATTTTTAACTTGCCTTGGATGTTACTAATGCTCCCAGAAGCACATTAATCTTCTGCTTCAAACTGCTAACCATTTTAGTAAAAATTTTTACATCAACGTTTTCAACAATTGAAAGCTGTCAGAAATGACCGATTTGTAATTTCAGTGATGAGAACACAACAATAAATGCAACCAAACACAAAAATAAGTATATTTACTTTGAAACTCGTCTAGATAGTAAATTTCTGTCAATCATGTGTATAGGAAGGTTTCATATTGTTTCACAGAGTCAATAAATATACAATAATTATAAAATGTACTATTTTTATTATTTGTAAAGCCATTTCACATTAATCAAGACGTTTTCAATGAATGCAGAAAAATACATCAGAAAGCAACCTATTTATATGAAAATATAGCATGACCTAAAATATTTAGTTTAATACTGAGGACCATGTTTCCATTCTTCTCGGATAAACTTTCTTTGCAATAGTTTCGCATACTTTTTCTCAAGTAAGACAGTTTTATAGGGTCAACCACGATTTCCTATCCCAATATTTTGTATCTTCAATTATCGACATCTGTTCTTTGGTGACTTTTTTCTATCTCTAAGGTGCTTTATTTTTCTTCTAATCTTTTTTTAAAAATGATGTTCTGGAAGATAGATATTTCACAGGGGGGAAAATGTTAGACGATAGATTACTGAAAATACTACTGTTCTTACACAAGTCAAAATGTAAGCGACAGACTTTCTTTAAATTAGCATTGGAAAGAAATTCAATAAGAAACGTAAGATGCATTTGCATGTACGCATACAATATTGGAATAGGTAACTAAGTAACAAAAATACTGTTCGTGAATAATTTAGATATGTATTTGATTCCTTGATAATTAATAATAGTCTAAGTTAGTTAACACTTCAGAAGTTAACACGATATTTATTTCTGTTTTCTAATAATATCGTGTTTAAGGATTATAAGTTTTGGATTATAAAATCCAAAACATACTAGAATCCCTTGACCTCTCTCTCTCTCTCTCTCTCTCTCTCTCTCTCTCTCTCTCTCTATTTGTATGAGGACGTAATTACTTTTTACTTTTAAAAAATAGTAACCGTATAATAAAATTCCTAGATGAGTTTTGAGATCACGGAATTGTTTAAATATTACCTCGAAACTCCAATACTAACAGCAGCACTACCGATGTATGATTTTTTTTTTTTTTTTTCAAATCCTCGTGTACAAATTTTTTAAGTATATTTTACATTACAGATAACACTTAAACAAACGTATTTGATCCATTTAAAATTTTAAAATAATTCTTTAGAAAACTTAACAACGCCATTTTTACGCTTTGTATTTTTAAAATAAAATTTTGAACATAATTCTCTCCTAAACCATGCCGTATGTACATTGTACATGCGATGGATGAATATTTCTTCCTTTCATACTTAGCAATCACCTTCTGATACATAACCAATACCCAAAACAGGTTTTAACCCCGATATATTTGGATTGCTCATGAAATTAATAAAATTCCTTAACTCTTTTAATCACTATTCCTACATTGGAAATATGTTCTTTATCAAAGAACTTCAAGATTTTTTTTCTTTTTAACGTGTTGCCTCTTATATAAGGCGACCATATTTCTAAACAGTATTTTGGGGACAAATCAAGCATTGTCCTCGAATCCAAGGAAAACTTGGGGACACTAGAAAATATTTTTGGGGACTTATTCGAGGACACAACATATTACCATGTATACCCATACTTTAAATCTTGACTGACTTTGATACTTAAAAATGAACTCTAATAGCTCTTTATATCAATTGTGTATTCTTATTTCTAATAAATGAATGGAAGTATTTCATTCATTTATAAATATTTATTTAAACCAGAAAGTATGAACATCATGTTGAAATATTGCAATTTATTCAAAATTTAACTCTTGGAATAGTATTTGTATTTTTCAGAAGACATTGCTTTTTACATTGGATCATTTTGTGATAATTTTTCATGAAACTTTGTACACCCTCTAAAAAATGTATTCGAGTGCAAGAAAATTTTCGTACGTCAATTTCAAAGCATGGTTCTTCATGAAAAGTGATTAATCATTAACAAAACTGAAATGGGAAATTTGGCTCATAGTCGGATACTTTATTGAATGTCTGTACACGCTACAACACAATGACAACAAACGTTTTCAGAGATCGAATTTCATTGTTTCTCTGAGTAGATGGCTCTTTTAGTTGATTTATTTTTCTTATTTCTTCAGTTTTTTCTGAAAGAAATAAACTAAACGGAAACTTTCAGGGAAAAAAAGTACAAATCTTTAAATTTGGGGACAAAGTATTTTTGGGGACAAAATGAAAAGAAGATCTGTATTTGGGGACTGTCCTCGAATTTCGAGGACGTATGGTCACCTTACTCTTATACCCCTTTAATGGTTGGTGCATTTTATAACATAAAATATGGTTATTCATAACATTAAAGTATATAGTACTTTATGGCTTGAGAAAAAGTCCTATTTGTATATTTTAGTTCTATATTACATCGTCGTTGAGATATGAAATCGAATACTGTGTAAAATCGCAATGTATTATACACGATTCACAGATATAAAAGATATAAAATATTCATAATGTTTTAAAATGTACTTTTAATTTTTTGAGGGAACTATACGTAACTTTTAAAAAGATGACTCAAATAAAAGCACCAAAGATTTTATTCAGAAGTATGCAAAGAACGAGAACATACAAAAGAATAAAGAAAATAAAATTCACTGTTTTATACAAAATAGATATCGCTGAAGCAAATGAAGAGATGGTTTACTTTAAAAAATCACAAAATATCACTTTTGATTATAAGCGCATATTTTTGAATTAAAATCCATGCTAATGTGAAACTAACCATCAATGATGAAATGTATATTTTCTTTTATAAAAGCAACAGCAGGCTGTTATCTTTTCAAAAACATGTTTTACCACAGTTTACTATAAAAATATATACAAATCAAAATATGTCATCAAATATTGTTTTACTCGAAAATTCCACATAACCTCACCTAAAAATTTATCTAGTAATTTCAAATATTATGAGTTGTTACTTACTGTAATATTAGAAATTGTTTTCCTTTATGCACACTTTAAACAAAAAATCTAAATATATAATGCTTACGTTACCGCAATCTACCAGTAGTAAGATACATTAATTTTAAAACAGATTTTAAAATAGTCTGAAATGATTCAAGCACAAGGTTATATGGCATAATGTATTTATGTCAACTGCAATGTCACTTTATGAAACAGAATGGCGAAAAAATGTTTGCTACGTCATCCAAAAATAATAAAATACAAAAGAGGCTTCAATTACTTATGGACTTTGCTAAGAACTTAAATGTTTAGTTTATAAAGAATGGTAATGCCTAATGAGTGGAATGATCTTTCATCTGTCACACATGTACACTGCAACATCCTGACAAATTGATTAACCAAAAGAATGTGATTTCCTCCTAGAACAACATGAGTAAATTGCTGCAGCCGCATCAAATGAACCATCCCAAATTACAATTATTACTTGGTACGTTCAGACTTCGAAGTGCTTCCATGCAATTCGTATGATTCATCAGTAGCCGGATCTTTGGCTAAGGAAAGTGGATCCAGGTTTTGCCGGTGGCGCAACAAGGAAAGATGATCCAGATGAATATTCATCTTGCAGTTGCTTTCGTCGTACATAGTAACAAAAAAGCACTGTCACAAGTAAACCTGCCACAACAGCTATTGCACCAAAACTGATTCCCGCGATTTGAGCAGGTGATAACTCATCTGAAAGTAAATAGAAACAATTTATAATCAGCGGTAAAGGAAGTTTGTAAAATTAACGCTATTTTAAAATCATTACCAAAATGAAGGCGCTAAAAACGATAGAGTGAAAAGAATTCAAGTCGGAATGATATTTTCTTCACATAGAAAACTTAGAATTTCTCTTTTCTTTCAAAAGCCCTTTTCTTTCTCTTCTCAGCATACGCTGAATTTCTTTTACCAGCGAAAGAGAACAGAAACTGAACTTTAATGTGTTTGTTTCGGAAGGAAATGGCTATCTTTGCCTTTCCGTAGCATTTCAAAAAGCTTCATGGAGAAAACAAGAAAGGAATGAGCAATTCAGATTTTGTTCTTTTTAGGAAAACATTTTTGATTATTTATTTATTTGTTTTAATTACTTAATGTATTGCTTAATTAAGAGTGAGAACATATATTCAAAGTACTCCAGCTGTATTTGACAAATAAGTGAAAAGATTTTCCGTACTATACCTACATAGATAAACAATTTGAATGTAATTGAACGAATTCACAATTAAAGACATGGTATTAAATGGTAATCAGAAACGAGTGTAATTTGCCGTTCTGCGCTTATATTTATTAAACCACGCAAGTTTTCGCGTGTTAACGTCACAAAAGTTTTGCAAAATGGTGCAAGGACTTTGTAAAAGCATGATGTCTGAATATTTTGCAAGGTTTCTGAAGAAACATCTCATGATTTTTGTAGTTGATTAAATACATGATAGTCAAAATTTAATAACAAAAAATAAAACAATTATTATAAAATAGAAATAAATTCAGAACAATTTTAGAAAACAATTATTTTTAATTGAAAATTCAAATACCTCTAGGGATGGACGCGAGACGAAAAATAAGCGTCTCGCGAAATAGCCTAAAAGGCTTGTCTCGTCTCGCAAAAATCCCTATATCGTAATGTTAAAAATGTGTGTCTCGTCTCGCAAAAAAGCTGTAAATCTCTGTCTCGTCTCGCAAAAAGTCGTCTCGCGTCCATCCCTAAATACCTCCATATCCGAAAACTATGATCGATTTAGATAAATCATTAACAATTTTCCACAACAAACGCACATTTTGCTTTGTAAAATTGTTCCTGCACATACAGTAACATATCTTCATGAAAAATCCCCTAATTACTTAAGCATGCTTTTTTATTTTCATTTCTAAGCAATTCACGAGAACCTATTTAAAACATTCTTAATGTTACGAGTCTAAATTAATTAAAATCACAACTACTTACCTCCTAAAACTTTACTGAAATAAAACTAGTTCCTTGAAATGCTTCAAAATTACCCACTTGTAACAACAACAATAAAAAATTCCTTGGCAAAATGTTTAATATTGTTTTTTAAAAAGTTCCGATTTATCTACTGCAAAAATAATTAGATAATTTTGTAGAAATATCAGGACACTGTAACTCAGTAGAAAATGAGAGTGAAGAGAAAATATCCTTTTTTTAAAGTATACTTGGGAACGTTTCACGTGCAATGATATTCTACATGTCCCAGCAACAGGGTTACAAAGATTTAGGAAGAGTGTGATACACCAAGACGACTGGCAATCGAACAGGAATGGGGGGGGTCGTAAACTTCGCCTTCATGCACCCATTGATAATCAAAGAAAATCGTGCTAAAGTAATAGTCAGAATTCCGATTACGGTTTGGAAAGCACGAAATGATCTCTTACAGAAAGCTTTTGACGAAAAATTACAGTTTAAAAATCTCTTTTTATTTGAATAGTTTAATAATCGTAGCATAAGTCTAATTATTAGTTTATTAGATGTAGTTAAGAAATTTTAATTCGTTCAATCGTTTCTTTAAAGATGATTATTAACAAACCCATGAAGATAACGTTAGGCACCCTACATTGCTATATGATTCCGAGTCGTCTAGGTCTACCACGCCCACTCCCAAATATTTGTAGCTCTGAGAATGAAACAAGCAGTATATAAATTTTACACATCCAACGTGTTTTCAAACGTTTGAAAAGCATTGACGATCATGCAACGTTTTTTTTTTCAAAACTTAAATAACATTTTGAGAAACAGAATTTACCTGTTCGCTCTCCTTTGGTATTTGTACCAAAATCATAAGGTGCATCATTCTGGCTTGAAACAAGCATCAGACCTTAAAAGAAAAACATATTTTAAAAGGACTTTTTTTCATTTTTATTTAAGTGATCTATTTAGTAATCTAATGAGCTCTAACATGATAGCATCAAGAAGACAAATCATGATGTTGGCGTCTCACCATGGCACAAAGGTTATGTCACTGAAAATAGTAGATGCCTGAAGTGTGAAGGTCCCGGGTTCGGGTCCCATTGCGTGACTGTGGATCTGGAGTTTTGGTAGGTTTTCTCCAGATGCAGGGTGTCCATCAATCTCAGCAGGCAAAAATAGTATCATTAGTAGCCTCACCGACATAAAAAAGTCGCCTGTTTAGCAACCATTTTAGTTGCCAAAATAGTAGCATTTTTGAATGCCTTTGTGGTTAAGAAATAAACATACAATATTCAGCTTCATTTAAGGAGTGAATAAAATGATAAATTAAAAACTACAAGTGTTATATAACGGAGCATATAGTACATTTAAAAAGAATCAGTTTCAATCACACACATTATTTAGAAATAAAGAAACGATTAGTTTCAAAATATATTAACATAATTTAAAATAATGAGCATGAATTGGCAGATTTCAGGGTAACTTGAATGTGGATTCAACTGTGCTCTGCTGATGAGTGCAGGGCCGATCCCACGGTGGGGTGTGGGGGGGGTGAGACACCCCCCCACTTAAAATGCAGTCGCCATAATTGCTATTCCAAACTTCTCATTTTAGTATTCAAAAGAGTTTTTAATCGGCACTTTTCCTAACTTTTGTCCCTTTGACGTCCTAGTACTTCCAATGCATACAAAACCGAGTGAGAAATTCCTTTCTCATTCGCATCAGTCAAAAGAAAGAAGTGGGAATGTATAAAGAGCGCTCGGCACTGGGTGGCCAGATGCACAGAAGGAGGAATCGGAAAATCAGCTCTCTGCAATTGACACCACATACATCCTATAGCACCTGTCTCGGCATTTTTCCCTATGCAAATAGTCATCTCACATGTCCATAGTAATCTAATTAAGAATCTTCTGTGCACATCTCTATGGGAGAAATACTGAGGATGAGAACGAGAATGTTCTGTCCCGCAGTAATCTGGGCGCTAAATTCAGTTGCAATAAGAACACGGCAAGTGAAGCAGCATCCAGCTTGGCCAGTGCTTGGGAGGGTCAACTTCCTCTCGGCTCGACTGCTGTGGGAGCGTGTACGCTAATGGGAGCTGGTGCACGTAAAATCCGTCGTGGCTCCAATGTCCTCCAAGTTGTTAAACGATACCTCTGGGGGTGCCGATTTCAGGGGGTTGGTCCCTACCCTGGAAATGGTTCAAAATTAGGGGACTCCGAGCTGAGTCGGACTTCCTCCGACTGGGGCTCATTAAAATGGAAGACTCCCCTTCCGCCCATCGCCTGCCTATATGGGGGATCTGGCACCGCCCCGCGGTTGCCAGAGGGCATTAGCAACAAAAACAACAACGAAAATGTTCCAGTCTTATATATTGCCCTGAGACAAATTAAGAAATACCATTCTGTAAGAAGTAAAAATATCGCAAGAAGGCCGCAACTGGCCTGAGGCTGTCACCACCCTTTGGTCCAGCGTGGTCTTTTCTGGGAAATAGATGTATTTTCTTTGCTTCTTTGAAATGCATGGGAAAAAGAAATTCACTTGAACAGTAGAAAATAGTGTGTCCCCTATTCCGGTTAGCTAGACAGCAACCGAGCCAAAGTCAAACATATACTTGGAGCCTTGGCATACCTTGGAATATAAATCTTAGCATGCTTTGATTAGATGAAAACCATATTTAACTTTTAAGATATCATTAATACATCAATTTGGTAAAAATAAATAAATAAAAAAATCTCTAGCATTTAATAAAATGAAGTTTGCTTCAGTGTGCATTTAAGACAATTTTGAAACCAGTTGTACACAAAAACATGAAACATATAGTAGTTGTAAACAAAAGAAAATGACAAAAAGTGCAGTGCACAAAATGTGATATGCAGTTGCTTTGATAATGACTAAAAGAAGAACGCGAAATAACTGTCATAATGGAAAGAGAATTTCCATACAAACTGTTGGAGCTCCGTGAAATCCATTCTCCAAGAAAAAGGTCATCGCCGATTAGATTATATTTGTACTACTTTTTATTATAATTTACTTTCATATCATTCATATAGAAACAACCCCAATTTTGTAATTTAATTTGATTTTAGAAAAATAATAGGTAAGTTATTTATAAGAGATAAAATGCAAGAGTATAGATCAAAGGCCCGTTAAAATAGGAAGACATGGCATAGCAAATAGTGGGGAGTCGCGACCTTAGGAGCTTCGAAATCAGTATGCTTAATTTTCCATTTTCTCTTAAATTACAGGAAAAATTAACTTTTCGAGCTAGAATTACTTTCCTTATTCCATTTTTTCCCCTTTAAGCCTCACATTCTTTTTAAGCCTTTATTTTTTAACGCTTTCCCAAGAACTTGAAATGTTTATGCTTTCAGTTTGTCTGCACGTGCTCTAACTGCCGCAAATATCCATCGATCGAATTTTTATGTGATAATGAAAATTACCGTGCCATGTACCCTATTGAAAAGGATGTAGGTACCATTTATAGTTCTTTTACAAGAACACACAAAATAATTCCAATGCTTTGCATCCTATGGACAGAGAATGTTTAGAGTACATTTTAGAAACGTTCATCCACTTCAAGCAAAACGAAATTGGTACTTATTATTGAGGTTTATGAGGGCATTCTATCCATCGGCATGGGTGGACGTAGCGTTGATACTTATGCAGGGCTAACAAAATAACACTCATAGATTAAGCTTTAAGAGCAATAGTTAAAACAATATTTTAGTTTCTTGTTTGCTTTAACCTGTTCACTATCGTCGTTGCTAAGACCCAATGGCAGAAATTTCTCCCTCCTGTATAAATTGTTGCTTTCCGGCATGGGTCTTTGAATGCCCTGGCATGGCCCAGCCATGCGCTTGTGCAAGGCTGTGGCCAGAGCAGAAACATTCTAAGACTCATGCCGGAAAGCAACGATGGACGCAGAAAGGAGGAATCTCTGCCGTTGCGTCGTTAACAACGCCGGGAGCGAACAGTTAACTGTTCGTCGTGCAATATTATTCCAGCCAACATCTAGCTAAGAAAATCCAGTAGATTTATGTGGTATCATAATCTTAAAGTCATAATTACTTATCTAAGTCACAAATCATTCTTCGAATTTTTTCACACATTAAATTTCGCCATTTTTTCTATGTATCATTTTTTTTTAAATAAAATTTGACATAATACGACACAGTTATGGTTTTTAAAGTGAAAAGCTTTTTATAAAAGCTTATGTTTGAAATTTTAATCACACATAAGGTCGCGATATTAAAAATAGAATTTGTAAAAGAGCTCAGAAATAGAATTCTTTTAACATAAAATGAATGAAACGTCAATGTTTCTTTACATTCACAAGTTTTTCTCAAATGTTCGAAATTTTACAAAATCTAAGACTAAAAAAGTAGTAAAATTTTGGGACTTTGAACTCAAAAAATGTTACAATTAAAGATTTGCCATCGAATTCTGAAAACTTCAAGAATCGCTCACAAATGTGTTATAAATATAAGCACAAACCTTTATTATTGGACCAAAATACCATGGTATATTTGTCTATATTGAATGAATAGACCCAGAGAGCGGTAATCTTTTTCAGAATTGGTGAAGAAATAAATGTATCGATTATTAAAGCTTCAAAATGTCAGAAAACCAGGAGATTTTAATGTAAAATCAGGAGACCAGGAGAAACCATCAAAATCTAGTAGTCTCCTGAAAAATCCAGTAGAACTGGCAGGTATACAGTAGTATATACGCAAATAAGACAGAGTTGAAAGTATAAACAGTGCTCTCTGTATGGCTTCCTTTCCTTTTTTTAAGTTAATGTAAAGACTCCATTCAGAGTACCCCAAACTCATTTTCGCCAACCCAAACTATGGCCTGATAGTTTTGCCGCATACGGATAAGCAAATATTTTCTTCAGTCCGGAGATAGTATTTTATGACTCAATTAAAAGTTATGAATATTTTATGAAAATTTAATTACTTGTGACAGAGTCAGGAATGTAACCATCCCTCCCCAACAAAAATGTGGAGTTTTGTTGACAAAGTGATAATAATCTAGCCTTTTTGTAGAAAATTCCGCCTTTTGCGTATTCCCCTCTGCAATTTATTAATGTAAAAACCAGACTGATCATTAATGCGTAAATAATGTGAATCCTCTGAAAGTCGAACGTTAGCGGCTCCCTCTGTACAACTTACAGAGATATTTATGCTGTTTCTATGTTATGGGTACGTTCTGTTCGTCGGAAAACTGTCTAATATAGGAAGGTGACCAACTTGGAAACTGAATCGGCAAATTTGTTTTTTTCAGTCGGCAATTTACTTCTCTTCACCCCCCCAAGATTTTCTTCTGGGATCGGCCCTGGATGAGCGCTAATACCATCGGAATGATTGTTTGAATAGAGCACGGGAAAGCAACACGCATTGGCACCCATAAAAATATTTTTAAGTGGGGGACAAACCTTAAAACATTTTTCTTGAGGATGGCAAATTTTACACTTGGAACAATTTGAGTTCTCATTTTGCGTTGTGATGCACTTTTGTTTATATCATTAGACAATACACTAAAACTCTAGGGCGGGGGACCCTTTATGGACACCCATGGAAACAAGAGTATTAGCAGATTTTGGGGAGAGAGAGAACGTGACCTTGAATATTCTACGATTAAAGAAACGGATTAAAAGGTGTGATGATTAAACAATCGTAACTTTGAAAAGAGCTTGAGTTTGTTTTGAGTGTTGCCAAGCCTACACGAGGGGAATCTGCCTATAGGGTGGGGGGTGGCCTTGGTCAGAGGACTTTTTAAGGGGCTCTAATTCTAACGCGTACTCACGCAAACTTTGAAAAAGAAAGGGGAGTTCACAAAAACCGAAATCTGATTTTCAAATTAGTCGCCTGGAGTAAGGTACAAGTAGCCAAAAACTTGAAAATAGTATGAAAATTAAGTTTTTTGATTAAAAAAAACTCTTCCAAGTCGCCTTATCTTTAAATTAGTAGCAAAAGTAGCCTTTTTTTGTCGCCGGTAGACACCCTGCAGATGTAACGTGAATACGCGTTAGAACCCCTTAGAAAGTTCTCCTACCAAGTTACCCACATCCTTGGCAGATCGCCCTAACGTAGCGTTGCCATAATCACACAAGTAAACAAACATGATGTTGGCAAACTGCCAGCCGTAGTTGTCTCTACCAATTCAATATGACCATTTCAATGCTGATACTTTAATGACACTTTCAATATCTGTCTAAAAACTGCTAAACAAACTATGCCTTTCGCCCTTTAAAAAAAAAAAAAAAAAGCTTCAGGATTGCTAAACCCTTAACCATTACTTTTCAGAGTGATATATCTCTACTATTTCACTGATACTTTCAAGAATTATGTTGGAATTTTGGAATTCATCTCGTAAGCCTTATACTGAAAAATTTTAAGTCACATTCATAACAAGCGAAGACTTTCCATTAAGTTAACTACATTTAAAATTTAGAATGAAGCAGGCAAAATTGTACAGAATTACCTTGAGGTTAAATAAAATAATTTAAGTTAAACTGAATTAAACTATAACGATTAAATGAAATGATTCAAATTTTAAAGTTAATCATCGTAAAAGTGTGTTTAAATTAAAATTAAGCTGGTGATCAGACACAAGAAAGCAAATTTTAAAGTGAAAGTTCCATTTACCAAATATGAATCTCATTCAACCAATTTAAACGTTCGTTAAATATACTTCAATTAAAAACACAGTTTATCGATTGAAACTATTCAGACATTTTTCTACTGCACATTATAATTAACGACTTATGAAAACGACTATGAAATGAATCATTAACATTTAGCCTTATAAAGTTAATAAGATTTATAAGCAACAAAACTCATTTATTGTGACTAATAATCAACCCGCCATTAGACATCATTAAAATTGCACGGTGGGAAGAAAAAAAATGCTAAGAATTTTTTAAGAACTCTTTATAGAGTGCAAAGAACAGAAATGGGAGGAAACGAATGTTACCAGCAACAAATACTGTAATCTCTTCTCAAAAACACATCACTGCAGATTCCGTTGATCATAATTAGATGGCAATTAAAGGGAGAAAAAAGGCGGTTTCGATCGAACATTCCTCATTAATTAACAGAGAGAAGCTGTCAGAGTCTCTATCATAAAAGTTAAATCACAGAATAAGCTAATTTTGTCAAGTTCTCCAATCTCCCGGTTACGCTGCAGGTGCTGTGGTTGAGTCATTATGAATTATTTCATTAAAGTATATTTAACGTAACAAATAACTTTTCCAAAAGTAATTCCAGACTACGAACAGATATGTATGCACATAAAGGTAGTGCACAGCCATAAAATGGTGTTAGATTATCATCAGACTTCTAAATCGCTTCAATACACCTTAAAATACTTAAAACGAGTTTTAAATATTTTAAGGTTTTTTTAAGAGGTAAATTTTTGGCAATTTGAAAGGACCCTGTATACAAAAATGTCCAATGTGAAAAATTACCTATAAAAAGTCATTTAAAAAAAACGGAACATTTGTAATTGTAAATTCCAATTCGTTATTAGTGTTTAAAGCGTTTAGCAACTATCGCTACTGAATAAGAAGACTTAAATTGCGACAATACAGTATAAATTGAAAGAAATATTTTTAGGATTCAGGACTGCACGGGATTGGTAGATGGCTGACATCATGTATTTTTCATTTTTTACAAAAGATTGTCTTTTAACCTTAAAAAATACGCCTATAACCCCCCCCCCTTCCCCTTGAAGGAACTCCGCGTACGCTACTAGTCCAGGGTTTTGGTTTAACTTGAGGCTGTCGATATAACGGTCTGCAGTTTTGGACGACCGTTATGTCCAGATTTAACGGGAATCAAGGACGTACCCAGGGGGGTGGTCCAGGGGGTCCGGACCCCTCCCGAGATTTCAATTTTGTTAGCAAAATAACAATGATGAAGTCTCTTTTGTGGAAAATTCTCCCTTTTTCACCGTTTGGACCCCCTCCGAAATTTTTGGACCCTCCCCGAAATTTTTTTCTGGGTTCGTCCCTGACGGGAATACGCGTTAGAACCCCTTCAAAAGTCCTACTCCAAAGGCATCCCCCCCCCTTCGACAAATAGCCCTCGTGTACCTTTACCTTAATACAACAGGACTGTACTGAAAAATGAATTAAGATCGGTGTTATGTTGTTATAATTTGTATGTTAATATAGTACGTTTGGGTTTTAAAAAAGTTTTCGGAAATTGGAGGAAAGTTTTGTTTTAGTTTCAGATTTTTTATAGTTGTACAGACAAAAAGGTTATTTTTGCGTAAGTTTACCAGCATTACCTTTCTATGAGTAAAATAAAACCAGTGTAATTATCTGAATAGAGTTTTGCAAGATTTCTCTAAAACGAAACACATGATTATGTTTTTAAAAAGCATCGTGGGCTTGCAATGATAAGCAATTTTAAAAATAAATAAACGAGAACTGAAATAAAGTAAATAAATATTCAGAAAAGCCTGATAATATTATGATAATAAAATGTGATTAAACAACACTCACGATCAGTGGCGTATAGAAGGGGGCTTGGGGGTTCAATTCCCCCCCCCCATTGTCAAAATTTATTTAAAAAATGACCATAAATTTTGAATTTTTAGCTTAAATATTAAGCACTTTAACACAAAGTTATGTCTATTACACCCCCCCCCTCTCCCTGTCTGCATCAGGGTCGGACTGGCAGCTTTGATGGGGCGCAGACCTTGGATTTTTTAAAGGACGCACTTCTGAAGTGTATAAATTATAGTCACTGACGAATTAAAACGTAAGGGGGTAATGACCGCCACCGAAAGTATTTAGAAAAAAGAAATTACACACAACAAATACAAGAGATCCTATTTTACTTTCATAAAATTGACATAAATTTCAACTAGCTGCCCCAACCCACAAAATTGCATTGTAGCCACACAAACCTTTTTAAAGTCAAAATGCCGCTAATTCGAATATCTAACTCTGTCGATAACTATGTTGAAGAAATCTGAAAATATGTTGATTTTGACTCGGAAAGTCAACTTTTGCCAGCCAACACAAAATTAATTTGCTTTAACATTTGCTATACAGCAGTAACATTTATAAGCGAAATTCCACTTTATCTTGCCAACTAGTAGCCTGAGCGACCTTGCCTGAGCGATAAAGCCACTAAAACACTGGGAGATAGCTGAAATGGAGGTCCAAGTCTGGTCTCTCGCGCGGTCGTCAATCTAATAGTCTGAAGTTTTGGACGTTTTTCTCCTGATGTAACGTGAATACGCGTTATAACCCCTTAAAAAGTCCTCCACCCAACGCATCCCCCACTTTAGGCAGATAGCCCTCGTGTAACTTTGCCATCTATATAAATAAAATTAGACTTTTGTGTGTACATTTCTTGGAATTCAAAAATTTTGCGATTTCTATCCGTTTCAAGCACCCGGGAATCCGATGCGACCCTCAAAAAAAAGTTTGTCTGTCTGTCATTCTGTCATTCTGTCCGTGACGCTTTTTTTTGTTTAAGCATCACGTAAAAACGACTGAAGCGAATGATATGAAATTTGGTGTCATGATAGGTGGTCACTCAACGTAAAACATAGGCGTCGAATTTTTTAAAAATCTTGATTCGATTTTCAGATTTTGCGAAAATCGTTTCAAACTGCGTAAATTTGTGTTCAAGCATCACGTAAAAACGACTGAAGCGAATGATATGAAATTGGGTGTCATGATAGGTGGTCACTCAACTTAAAATATAGGCGTCGAATTTTTAAAGAATCTTGATTGGATTTTGAGATTTTGCGAAAATCCTTTCAAACTGCGTAAATTTGTGTTCAAGCATCACGTAAAAACGACTAAAGCGAATGATATGAAATTGGGTGTCATGATAGGTGGTCACTCAACTTAGAACATAGGCGTCGAATTTTCAAAAAATCTTGATTGGATTTTGAGATTTTGCGAAAATCCTTTCAAACTGCGTAAATTTGAGTTCAAGCATCACGTAAAAACGACTGAAGCGAATGATATGAAATTGGGTGTCATGATAGGTAGTCACTCAACTTAAAGCATACGCGTCGAATGTTCAAAAAATCTTGATTGGATTTTGAGATTTTGCGAAAATCCTTTCAAACTGCGTAAATTTGTGTTCAAGCATCACGTAAAAACGACTGAAGCGAATGATATGAAATTGGGTGTCATGATAGGTAGTCACTCAACTTAAAACATACGCGTCGAATTTTTAAAAAATCTTGATTGGATTTTGAGATTTTGCGAAAATCCTTTCAAACTGCGTAAATTTGTGTTCGAGCATCACGTAAAAACGACTGAAGCGAATGATATGAAATTGGGTGTCATGATAGGTAGTCACTCAACTTAAAACATACGCGTCGAATTTTTAAAAAATCTTGATTGGATTTTGAGATTTTGCGAAAATCCTTTCAAACTGCGTAAATTTGTGTTCGAGCATCACGTAAAAACGACTGAAGCGAATGATATGAAATTGGGTGTCATGATAGGTGCTCACTCAACGTAAAACATAGGCGTCGAATTAAAAAAAAATCTTGACTAGATTTTGAGATTTTGCGAAAATCATTTCAAACTGCGTAAATTTGTGTTCGCACATCACGTAATAACTGCAAAGGTGAAAAAATGATATTTGGTGAAATAATAGGTGGTCACTCACCTTAAACTATAAGCATCTAATTAAAAAAAAATTTATCAGATTTCGAGATTTCGAGATTGAGTGAATCTTTGTTCCCGCATTAAGTAATAATGACTAAAGCGAATGATATGAAATTTGGTCACATGATAGATGGTTGCTCAACATAAACTATAGGAGTCCAATTTTTTAAACATTTTTATTAGATTTTGAGATTTTGTGAAAATTCTCTCAAAATGCGTTCAATGATGATTTCTTCAAACTTCACGTAATAACGACTAATACGAATGATACGAAATTTAGTGATATGATAGGTAGTTGCTAATCTTAATTTATAGGCGTTGAATTTTAAAAATATTTTGCTCCTGAATTTTTGTCGATAGCTGACTTTCCGAACAATTTTCTTTGATAAAGTAACAGGGCACGATCTATTACATGCCCCTAGGAAATATAGCACAATTAAATTTTCATTGGAAAAAAGTACAAGTTCACATTTTTGGGCTACAAATAAATTTCAGAAACTTTTTCTCTTAAAATCACTATTTTATTTTTTTAACGTTTTCTCAGGTGAAAGAAACATATTCTACAATGAAATTTCGCTTTTAAAAATTTAAAAAACACGAGGGAATGTAAAAAAAATGTTGTTAATAAAAAAATTATTAAAATGTTATCAGCTGATACACTATTAATATTCAACTCTGAGAAAGCTTCTCACCAACATTTTGTTCTTATTTGCTTTTATAATAGCTTAAAAAGGCCGAGCACAGACAAAAGATATTTTTTTTTAATTACACAAATGATTACACATTGCAATTACAAACTAATTTTGAATTATTATTATTTTTTCTCATTTATTTATTTATTTTTTTTTGGAAGGCTTTCTAAAAATAAATATTCTAGATTATAGGGAAACTGTAACCAAATGTTTTGGGCAAGACTATGTAGAAATGAAGAACAAAGCTTCAAAATTTTTTACCGACATTTTGATAAACAAAAGATCCAAAAAAAAAAATAAGGGGTGGTGCAATACTCCAGATCTAATTTTACGGCTTAAATTAACTTAAACTATATAATTAAATTTTTAAAATTAAGTTAATCTGTTGGGGTAACAGGGTGGAGTTTTCGGACACTTCTAAAGGGGGGAGTTATAAGGTATTATACTTGCAGTTCAAAATCTAATTTTTTACAAGAGGCTGAAAGTTTCTACGGGGAGCATACAGCCCCTGTCCTCTAAAACGTTTCCCAGTCCAGTCAAACGTATTAGAGCATCGTCCAGCATTTAAATGACTGACTTCAAAAATAAAACAAAGAATAAATAAATTCTTCATCTGTTATTCATTTTTTGGACAATGGTGTAGCCAAGGGGGTTTAGGGATCAGTACCCCCCCCCCCCGAAATGAGAATGACAGACACGGGAAAAGGGATCTTATCCCCCCCCTTTTTTTTAAATTGATATACATACATATGTCGAAGGGAAAATCTTGGAGCCTCCACCTTAGTTCCGAAAGAAATCCTGGCTACAACACAGTGATCTTAATCTGTTGCAACTAACCCTTTCTTAATTTCTAAATAATCCGTAATATCGAGGGGCAATACCCAAATTTCTTATATAGTTTCGGGGGGGCTTCATTATAAATACATTACATCAACAAAAACGAATGTGTTACATCTTTCTCTTCAGCAAAATAAGAACACACCTAAATAACAATACGCATTTCTTTGAACTTCCCATTACTAAATATCCGGTGCTTACACAAG